>JAESUZ010004099.1:0-113170 GCA_017311185.1 Proteles cristata cristata | reverse complement strand
TGTCAAGTTGGTTTCCATATAACACCCAGTGCTCATCCCCACAAGTGCCCTTCTCCATGCCCATCTCCCCCTTTCAGCTCCCCCCACACCCATCAGTCCCCAGTTTGTTCTCAGCATTCAAGAGTCTCTCGTGGTTTGCCTCCCTCCCTCTCCCCCACTATTTTTCCCCCCTTCTTCTCCCCCACGGTCCTCCGTTAAGTTCCTCCTAATCCACCTATATGTGCAAACATATGGTATTTGTCCTTCTCTGCCTGACTTATTTCGCTCAGCATAACAGCCTCGAGTTCCATCCATGTGGCTACACGTGGCCAGATTTCATTCTTCCTCATTGCCATGTAAGATTCCATGGTATAGATAAACCACATCTTCTTGATCCATTTGTCCGTTGATGGACACTTAGGCTCTTTCCATGTTTTGGCTATTGTTAAGAGTGCTGTTATGAACATTGAGGTACATGTGCCTCTATGCATCAGCACTCGTGTATCCCTTGGGCAATAGCACTGCTAGAAGAATTGTCTTTACTGACTCTCTTAACTCAAAAGTAAATGCCTGTAGCTAAGGTGGAGGCAACAAGGTGAAAAGAACTCAGAGTACAACAGTTTAGATCTTTGTTTATATAATATATAACAATTAACTGTTGAAATCTTGTTGGAGTCCTGGGAAAGCATTTCAAAGAAATCTAGAACTCGGGGTGCCTGGGGGGCTCAGGCGGTTAAACGTCTGACTTTGGTTCAGGTCATGATCTCGCAGTTTGTGGGTTCGAGCCCCACGTCGGGCTCTGTGCTGACAGCTTGGAGCCTGGAGCCTGCTTCGGATTCTGCATCTCCCTATCTCTCTCTCTGCCCCTACTCGGCTCACACTCTGTCTCTTAAATATAAATAAACTTAAAAAAGTTTTAATAGAAAGAAATCTAGAACTGTATACATATATAAAATAAAATAATAATGAATATATAACCAGTCCTGTACTTTCAAAATGAATTTAATTTTCCTATCAGATTGTAAATTTCCGTTTGTCCCCTTGAAAGTTTGCCAAATAGTCTTGAGAAGCCCCGGACATTCCTTTGTAAGACTGAGGATGAATAATAGACTAGAAGAAATGTGAGCTCTATCAAGTGTCCGGCTAGCTAACCTCACCTATAATTCCTTCCCGCTGTGCGAGCCGGCAAACTCTAGGCAACCTGGGAAGGTAGAAGAGACAGGTGAAGTAGATCCACATTCATTGCTTCAGTTGTTTAAAAAAAAGTAAATCTTGGGGCGCCTGGGTGGCTTAGTTGGTTAAGCGTCCGACTTTCGCTCAGGTCATGATCTCGCGGTTCGTGGGTTCGAGCCCCGCGTCGGGCTCTGTGCTGACTGCCAGCTCAGAGCCTGGAGCCTGTTTCAGTCTGTGACTCCTCCTCTCTGACCCTCCCCTGCTCACGCTGTCTCTCTCTCTCTCTCCTAGAAATAAATAAAACATTTAAAAAAAAAAGACTAATTTTAAAAGTAAATCTTGGAGAAAAATTAATTGATTGGGGTCAAGAGGTTAATGATGGCAGTTTTGTGCTTGCTTGGAGGTTCAAGCATGGAAGCTAGAGAGGAGAACGGTCCCTCTGTATCTGGGGAAGAAGTACATGGTAAATGAAAGAATGAGTGGAAGGATTATCCCCTTTACCAGCCATTTGGGCCAAATATGGTGAGTACTAGCCAAGTCTAATTTATTTCAAAGAATACGCTTTTTTAAAGATTTTTATTTTACGTATTTTTAGAGAGTGCGCGTGGGTGAGCTGGGAAGGGACGGGGTTGGGGGTGGGCAGAGAATCCCAAGAAGGGTCCATGCTATCAGCACAGAGCCTGACAAGGCAGGGTTGGGTGGGGGCTTGATCTCAGGATCATGACTTGAACTCAAGTCAAGAGTCTGATGATGCTCAACCGATTGAGCCACTCAGGTGCCTCTAAAGGGTAAACTTTTTATAACAACTTCTTTTTTTTTTTTTTTTTTGACTTTGCGAATATGAGCAAGCCTTAGGCGGAGTTCTTAGGATAAGGAGATGAATGAGGAGGTGAGAAAAGTGAGGTTCACTCACTGGAATATTTTCTACCAGGACAGGGAAGTGAAAAGAGAAGCGTTCAAAATCTGCTGTAGACCAGTGGGTGTTGGAAAACTCCTACTGGTAATATATTACCTGTTTGTCAGAGTTCTCTCTGTCTCTCTCTCTCCAACACATCTGTTGCATCCCTTTCCTTCTCACTGCCCTTCCTCTCCCCTCTTCCGTCTCTCTCTCAGCGATTCGTCTTTGCTTTTTTGTCCTTGTTACTGTTTTTGTAACTTGGCGTTGGACAGACTGAGATGAAAAATCTATTTTTCCACATGTTACATAGTCAAAGCAATAGGCATGCCATGGTCATCACTGGTCTCAAGGACCAGACAGTTCAGATGATTAGATAAACAACATAGGGCTCACGTGGACAGATCAAAGTAATAATGTGACTGATTGTCACAGAGACTGACCTAGAAGGAACAATACAGTTGTGGTACAGGTTTATAGGGACTTAGCTTATACTACCACATCAAATGATCTTAAGCATACAACCACTGATGGCTCTGTGTTCACAGATTAAAATTAAAATAAAGAAGGTTTTGAAACACGCCACCCTAAATACACTTTTAAAGATCTTGAATACATCAGTCTGATTTCGCCCATATATAGTCATATAGTATAGTCATTCAAAATGAAAGCTGAGGTGAGGGGGCGCCTGGGTGGCTCAGTCAGTAAAGCGTCTGGCTTTGGCTCAGGTCATGATCTCACGGTTCGTGGGTTCGAGCCCCGCGACAGCTAGCTCAGAGCCCGGAGACTGTTTCAGATTCTGTATCTCCCTCTCTCTCTAACCCTCCTCTGCTCATGGTCTCTCTCTCTCTCTCTCTCTCTCAGAAATAAATAAAACATTTTAAAAACCGCAAGCTGGGGCACCTGGGTGGCTCAGTCTGTTGCACGTCCAACTCTTGACTTCTGCTCAGGTCATGAGCTCACAGTTCATGGGTTGGAGCCCCGCATTCTGGCTCTGCACTGACAGTGTGGAGCCTGCTTGGGATTCTCTCCCTTTCTCTCCGCCCTTGCCCCACTCCCCGCTTTCTCTCTCTCTGAAAATAAGTGAACACTTAAAAAAAATTTTTTTTTTGATGCAAGCCCTAGAATTAGATGCACCTAAGTTTGGTCCCTATTCAAATGGTAGACCTTGGATAAGTTACTTCACATGTGTTTGTTCTTCCAGTGTCTTCGTCTGGGTTATTGCAGGATTAAAAGAGACAATGCATATAAAGCATTTAGTATGGTACCTGGAATACAGCATATACAATGAATAGTTTCCATTTGGATTAAACCACTGTTATTAACTTGTCAGAAGTAGGTAAGCCACATAAATCTAGATTATTCTGTTGTTGCTTTAGACCAAAACAAGATAGATGTGGCTTCACATAAGATACATGGCAGCATGAATAAAATATTTTATGGAGATGAAGTGACTCATGTTCACATTTCTCCAATGGAAAATGGGAAGAATAGCAGTACCTTCTCACAGATAGTTATGAGGATTGCAAGAAATAGTTTATATATGGAGTACCAGAGCAGGTACTATGTAAGTAGTAGCATTTATACACATTGTTGCTATTATTACTGTTGTTATTATTGTTGTGATGCTTAAGTCAATAGTGATAAGTATTGTTAATTGAACATAATCATATTATGTTTATCAATAAACATTATCAATAATTAAACAGTTTTAATCCCACTATTTGACTTCTATTTTTTTTTTTTTTTACATTTATTTTTGAGAGAGAGAGAGTGAGCAAGCAGGGGAGGAGCAGACACAGAATCTGAAGCAGGCTCCAGACTCTCAGCTGTCAGCGCAGAGCCTGATGCGGGGCTCAAACCCACACGGGTGAGATTACGACCACTTAACCAACTGAGCCATCCAGGCGCCCCTTTGACTTTAGACAAAGTAAAGAACTAAAGCGTGGCTTAGCAATGACTAAAGATTTTAGAATGAAAGACACAGTTTATGTAGACAATATATAAATGTCAAAGAATATCATTACTCTGTTCCAAAGTCCCCAGTGTCAGGGCGCCTGAGTGGCTCAGTCTGTTAAATGTCCAACTCCGGACAAGTTATGATCTTGCACTTTGGGTTCGAGCCCCATGTCGGGCTCTGTGCTGACAGCTCAGAGCCTGGAGACTGCTTCAGATTCTGTGTCTCCCTCTTTCTCTGCCACTCACCTCTTTGTACTTTGTCTCTCTGTCTCTCAAAAATAAAAAAAGCATTAAAAAAACTTTTTTAAACTCCCCAATGCCTTCTCCTCCCTGAACAAGGCTCACAAGGTCTTGCATGATATAAACTACATCCCTCCCCTGACCCACATACACACCACCATCACTACTTCTAAAACCCCAGTTCCTACCTCCTTCTAGTTTACTTCTTCACTTGCTTCCTTGGTATGCCTCGGACTCCCCAAGCACACTCGGCCCTCAAGGCTTTCACAAACAGTACCCCCGACTAAGGAATTCTTCTGCCTCAGATAGTCACGTGACTTACTCTCTCACTTCTTTACTAAGATGACTTTCTCCTCATACGAACAGGTAATCTCCGTGAACAGACCTTTGCCTCTTTGGTTCATTGATGTCTCTTTAGGCCTGAGAGCCAAATATGACACAAAATAGGAGCTCAATAAACATTTGTTGAATGAATGCCACCTAAACAAAGTTGTCCTTTCTCTGGAAGTGTTTTATGTTAGTTTGAAACAGAGGACCAGATGGAGAATCCTCATATCCTTTACACCTAGATTTCCGACAGCTCTCGATTCAAAAATGTAACCCGAATGTGGATTTTATGAAACTGATATGGATGTAAAGATGTCTTTCCTTTTTGTTAGCATTGTTATTTCTAGGTTCAAAACAATACCACCTGTTATGACAAACATTTGTCATCATTGGGATTTGATATGTTAACATTTCAAAATCTATTTAAAGTCATGTAATTGAAATGCAGTCTGAAGCTGTAGGGCACAGAGCTTCATTCGTGCTGTTCAAATTTTCTATAATTTCCTACCAAGTACAATATTCAAACTGGGTTTTTACTATTTAATTGCTAATAAAAAGAATGAAACCTAATACTATGAACTGTTTAGCAAAATTCCTAATTGTTCTTACTAAGGAAAATTGCTATTTATGCCCCAGGGCAAAATTCAACCAAACCATTTCTTAACTACAATACATATGTCATCTGATCATGAATATAAAACCAAGTTCCTCCAATCAACTCACTTATTCACTTATTTAAAAAACATTTCTTGAGACCCCTGGGTGGCTCAGTCAGTTAAGCATCAGACTCTTGATTTCGACTCAGGTCGTGACCTCACGGTTGTGAGATGGAGCCCTGTGTGGGCTCCGTGCTGAGCCATGGGGCCTTCTTAGGGTTCTGTTCCACCCTCTCCCTCTGCCCTTCCCTCACTTGCATTCTCTCTCTTTCCGTCTATCTGTTTCTATCTCTCTCTCAAAAAAGTAAAAAGCAAAATAAGCATTTCTCAAGTATCTATCACTATGTGTTAGTGCGCCAAGCCTTAGAGTATGATACAAATATGACCAAGAAGATCGTGGCCCTTAGAAGAAAGTCTGAATTGATTGAGGGAGATTAATACAAATATCAGCATTCACCATGCATACAAGATGTAGAAGGAACACTACGTCTGTTTAGGCGAAAGTTTCAAAGAGGGGGTAACTATGAGGCAGGTCATGAAGGACTGGTAGTCAATCAGGCAGACAGACAAGGGAAGAAAAGAATTGAAGCAGAAGGTTGCAAAGGTGGAGGTACAAACCGAGGGACTTTGCTTGTCCAATGAGATCCCATTATCAAGTGCAAGATACGGCCCAAAGCAACTGTAGTCTTTAATGAGCTTCTGACCTGATTGTGATGCACACAAAATAGAAGAACCAGGGGCGCCTGGGTGGCTCAGTCGGTTAAGCGTCCAGCTTCAGCTCGGGTCATGATCTCACGGTTCGTGAGTTCGAGCCTCGCATAGGCCTCTGTGCTGACAGCTCGGAGCCTGGAGCCTGCTTCGAATTCTGTGTCTCCCTCTCTCTCTCTGACCCTCCCCTGCTCACGCTGTCTCTCTCAAAAATAAACATTAAGAAAATTTTAAATAGAACCAGGTATGTGGTACGGGTGGTACTTAGAGGAGAGAATGGAAAATAAGTGTGCAGAGCAATAAAAATAGATGTCAAAGCCTTTATAACCCTACTTTGGAGTTTAGATTTAATCTGCTCATAATGAGGACGTTTTAGGCAGAAAACTAGCACAATTAGGTCCTTCTCAAAAAGAAACATTCAAACAATGAGAAGGATGAGTAGGAGGGAAAGAAATTAAGGCTATGCAGGCCTGTTAGGGCGTGTGGTGTCAAAAGTCCACACTATACTCGTTCCTCACTAACATTAAATTGGACTTGACATTGATTGTAAAAGAAGAGCTGGAAAAAAAAACACCATGGCATGTACAGAGTTTCCTGTTTAGTTTGAAGGAAAGGCTGGTTCGGTTAATAATCCACTTGCTACCATTTCCTAAAAACATCTGACATTTTCTCCTATTATGATACAATCTATAGAAAAGCAGTGTTGATCTGTGGAAATAAACTGATTTTAGTTTGCATCTGGATTTATTCTTCAAACAGTTGGTCAGAAATAACTTCTAATTTCTATTTTCTATTTTCCTTTTCTCTTTTTTTAGGTTTATTTATTTATTTTGAAAGAGAGAGTCAGCACGCACGTGTGCAAGCAAGCAGGGGAGGAGCACAGACAGAGAAAGAGAGAGAGAGAATCGCAAGCAGGCTCCATGCTCAGGTTGGAGCTCCCACGCGGGGTTTGATCCCATGACCATGAGATCATGACTTGAGCGATGTCAAAAGCTGAATGCTTAACCAACTGAGCCACCCAGGTGCCCCTGATTTATTTTCTGTGGATTAAGGGTAATCCATTTAACATTCAAATCTCTTGATAAGTCTTCTGAATTACTTCAAGCTTACCATATTTCTAACCAAATGTCCATTTGTAATTAACTTTCATTCCTCCTGAATTTCTGAAACTTCACGTTTTCTATATGCAGGAAGGTATGTCTGTGTGTTATTCAAGGCAACGTTACTCAATCAAAGAGGTAATCATGGTGGTTACTTCTATTCTAACAAACGTGCACATATTATTTTATTATGATAATTAATCAAGACGTTAATACCACTGCTAATAACTGTGTTAATAAGAGCTACCACTTCCTCATACTTACTATGTGTTAGGACCTTTTATCTCCCATACATAACAACACTTGGAGGTAGGAACTATTGTGAGTCCCACTTTACAGGAAGCTGGGACAATTAGGCCAACGTCCCTGATACGTGACAAACTCAAGACTGGCATTCATGTATGCTTGCCTCAAAAAAAAAAAAAAATGACATTCTTGACTCCCTTGCTCTACCCTCTTGGCCTGGGATAACAATATCTAGTTTTCTTTAGATATATTACTGTTGCCACGCTCCCTCTATTTCGTTGTTCTTTTTTGTTTTGTTTTGTTTTGTTTTTGAGAGAGAGAGACAGAGTATGAATGGGAGGGGGCAGAGAGAGAGGGGGGGCAGAGAAAGGGAGACAAAGACTCCGAAACAAGCTCCAGGCTCTGAGCTGTCAGCACAGAGCCTAACGTGGGACTCGAACTCACAAACCACGAGTTCCTGACCTGAGCAGAAGTTAGATGCTTAACCGAGACACCCAGGTGCCCCTCTATTCCATTGTTCTAAGGCCTCAAAAGGTCCTGTGATCCTGACTTAGAGGGTCAGGGGATTAGGATTTCCCTTGAGGGCGCCTGGAGTGGCTTAGTCGGTTAGGCGTCCGACTTTCGCTTGGGTCATGATCTCGCGGTTCATGGGTTCGAGCCCGTGTCGAGCTCTGTGCTGACAGCCAGCTCAGAGCCTGGAGCCTGTTTCAGTCTGTGACTCCCTCTCTCTCTGACCCTCCCCTGCTCACGCTGTCTCTCTCTCTCCTAGAAATAAATAAAAATAAAAATAAAAATAAATTAAAAAAAAAAGGATTTCCCTTGAGACTATTTTAGCCTATTATGCGTTATTCTCCATAAATCTCTGCAAATTTCAATTTCCTCTAAGTGTCCTAAGTTGCTTCATGTATGTGCTCTTTTCCTAGGGACACCATATGTCAAAAGTGAAAGCCTGCTCCTCTCCTCGCTTTAAATGGCTGATAACACCAAGAGTTCTCGAAGGGAACCATAGTCCCCTCTGACAGCATCTCAGAATCAGAACATCAGGGAAAGGGATAGTACCTTCTGGATGACAGTCTTCACTATAGGGGCTTTGAGCACTCACTTTTCCTCATCCTAATAGTAATAGTAAGTAATACTTCACATTAAGGTTTTCCAAGCTCAGTCACATCTGTTATCTTATTCAACCGTCACAAAAACAGAGTGGGTTATTATCTCGGCTGTTACATGGAAATTAATACTTAAGAGCAGCTAAGTGATTCGGTCAAGGTCTTACAGCTGGTAAGGGGTCTGCCCCTATTCCAGTCTTCATTCAACCTCTTTCGTGTTTCTGCACAATGTAATTTTTTCACAAAGAATGTGATAGACAAGTCACACAAAGGGAAATAATGATAATAGATGTTATTCCTCAAATCAGTCCCCAAGTTAGGTTTCTTACGTGCCACATATATGACTGTCACAAACACCTTACACAGCAGGTATTATTATACTCATTTTTCAGCTGCAGCACCAAAATTGGTAAGTGGCAGAGCTGAAATTTAAAACTAGATCTGTTTGGCTCCAAAGCCTATGGTCTTTTCATGAAGTAGAAAGAGTAAATGAACACCAAAGCAAAGCGTTCATACCTCCAAAATCAAACAAATTCCAATTAAAGCAACCTTGGATTTCCATGTTTTCGGTTTAATAAACTATAGTAAAAAAAAACACACAAACCCTTCAAACTGATGAGATTTTTCTTAATCAATGGTGGGATTAATAACTCTCACACTTTTAGAAAACAATAGGATATACTTAGCAATTATTCCACTCTTAATCATGTATCCCAGAAAAACAATCTATCAGAAACAAGAAGATAGGCCATTGTAGCATAGTTATGTGTAATAACAAAAATTGGAAACTCCTAGCAATTTTTCAATATGATATTACTACTACAGTATTTATATAATGAAATATTATTGCTGAGAAGAAGCTATGTAGGAAATAGAAAAATGTTTAAGTATTTAATTAAAATAGCATAACCCAAAATTGGGTCTACTGTGTAGACACCTGAAAAAATAATACTAAATCAAGTTGGATCTCTAATTCTCAATTTATACCAAAATAAATTCCAGATGAATCAAAAATTTAAACATAAGAAGCAAAAATATAAAAACAGTAATGAAAGGCATTTCTAAGCATAATGCAAAATCCAGAAGCTATCAAATGAAAAAGCAACAAATTTCACCACCTAAATGTTTTTAAAATTCTGCAAAGCACTGGGTGATGTATCGAATTGTTGAATCACTATAGTGTACACCTGAAACTAACATAAGACTATAAACAATGAATAAATGAATGAATGAATGAACGAATGAATTTTAAAAATAAATTAAGTTCTGCATAACAAGAAAATACAGTTAAGAAGTCAAAAGAAAATTACACACTGTGAAAATGTATATATGCAATACACATGACAAATGGCTAATTTCCTTAATATATAAAAAGTTCCTACAAATCAATAAAAAATATAAACAAACCCATAGAAACATGAGGCAAAGGCATGACCAGAGAGTTCACAGGAAAGGGAAAAATATATGGCAAATGAAAAAATGATCAAATTTAGTCATTATTAAAGAAACCCAAATCAAAACTACAATAAGATACCATTTCTCAGAAATACTGTTTGAGGTTTTTAACATCATTAAAAACATCCTACATTAGTGAAATACACCTAACTGGGCCCTCCCATACATCATTAGTGAGAGTCTAAATTGGTACAATTTCTATAAAGAAAGACATAACAATGATGTCTACATGCTTTGCTCCAAAAACTTATCCTATGAATTTATTTGCATATATGTGCAAAGAAGTGCAAGAATATTTACTACAGCATTGTTTATAACAAATACAGTGAAAGAACCTAAATACTCATCTGTAGGGGAATGTTAAATGATAAGATATTCTTATAATGAAATGTTATGCACCCGTTAAAAAAAATAAAGAGGGGCTCCTGGGTGGCTTGATTGGTTAAGAATCAGCTCTTGGTTTTAGCTCAGGTCATGCTCTCATGGTTCATGGGATTGAGCCCCACACTGAGCTCTGCACTGACAGCCTCTCTCTCTGCCTCTCCCTGGCTCGTTCTCTCTCTCTCACTCTCTCTCTCCATAAATAAATAAGCTTTTAAAAAGCTCATTTAATATGTTATAATATGAAACAATTTCCAAGATGAATTATTAATTGAAAAATACATGGTACAGACACTTCTGGTCTCCGATCTGGCATTCGAAGAGCCTGGAAATTTTAGCTACATCCTTACACGTAAAAAGCTGAACAAACTAAAAAATTAGCAACTTTCCTTAGATCTGTCAGAGACGTGAGGGCAAAACACTGCACCCGAAATATGCAACAGCAGCAGACGGGCAGATACAGAGAGTCGAACTCACTGGAGCAAATACCCACATGCAGAAATCCCCACGGGAACCAGTACCCAGGGCAGGAAAATGTGAACTGTAATTGACAAACTGCTGGCGGCTCAGTGAGGATATGTCCGAGACTTAAAGATGCCAGAGAGAACCAAGGCACAGAGAGGTCTCCACATTTTTGTGAGTTTTACCACTAGGAATTCTACCAGGTTCTCACAGCGAATATCAAAGAAAAATCCCCTTGTGCTTCCCTCAGTGGGAAGGAAAATGAAATATGCAAGGCCTGGCCTCCAAAGAAACTATTTTATCAGAGCCCAACCTCCTAGGGTTTTGTCAGAGTATAACTGACCTAGAGGAAGGGAAATAGTCAACTCCCGTCCCTTCTAGCCATCCTGTGCCGTCCGAGAAGTATAAAACTGAGAAACGCTTATGACATTCACAGCCCAGGAGCACTGGCTGGAACCTATTCATAGAACTATAGAATGTTTCTTCTTTCCCCCACACCTAACCATCACATCACTAAAGACTGATTTATCATAATTTCTTCTGCACAGCGTATTATGTCCAGCTTTCAACCAAAAATTACAAGGTATACTAAAAAGCAAAAAGCACCATTTTTAGAAACAGAGTAAGCACCAGACCCAGACCCAGATATGGCAGGAATGTTGGAATTATCTGACTGGGAATTTAAAACAACTACGATTAATATGCTAAGAGATCGAATTTAAAATGTAGGTGACACATAAGAATAGATGGGCAAGGTAAGCAGACAGACGGAAATACTAAAAAAAGAACCAAAAAGAAGTGCAAGAGATCAAACACACTGTATCAAAAATGAAGAATGCTTTTGATGGGCTCATTAGTAGAGTGGATACAGCTGAGGAAATACTTTCTGACTTCAAGGCTCTATCAGTAGAAACCCTCGAAAACTGAAAAGCAAAGAGAAAAAAGACTTGGGGGTTAAAACCCAGAACATAATATCTAAGAATAGTGGGACAAATAAAAAGTATAATTTATGCATAATGGAAATATCAGAAGGAGAAGAGGGAAAGGAACAAAAGAAATATTTGAAGGAATAAGACTGAGCATTTCCCCCAAGTTGATGCCTCACACCAAATCACAGATCCGGGAAGCTCAGAAAACAGCAAGCAGGATAAATGCAAAAGCAAACACCAAATAAAACACTATACTGGGTCACATCTTATTCCAACTTAAGAAAATCAAAGATAAAGACAAAATCTTGAAAGAAATTAGAAGGAAACCCCTTTCACAATAGAAAAATAAAGATAAGTATTCTATCTGATTTCTCAGATCCATACAAATAAGAAGAGAGTGTAGTGAAATATTTAAAGTGTTGGGAGAGGGATGTCTGCGTGGTCAAGAGTGTCTGACTCTCGGGGTGCCTGGGTGGCTCAGTGGGTTAAGTGTCCGACTTCGGCTCAGGTCATGATCTCACAGTCTATGGTGTTCGAACCCCATATCGAGCTTTGAGTTGACAGCTCAGAGCCTGGAGCCTGCTTCTGATTTTGTGTCTCCCTTTCTGCCCCTCCCCCACTCGCTCTCTCTCTCTGTCTCTCAAAATAAAATAAAGACATAAAAATTTTTTTAAAAAGTGTCTGACTCTTGATTTCAGCTCAGGTCATGATCCCAGGGTTGTGGGATGGAGCCCCACATCAGTATGGAGCCTGCTTGAGATTCTCTCTCTCTCTCTCTCTCTCTCTCTCTGTAAAATAAAAATAAAAATGAAGTGTTAATGGAAAAAGCCCATCAACCTAGAATTCTGTGCCCTGCAAAATTATCCTTCAAAAATGAAGGAGAAACAAGGACTTTCTCAGACAAACAAAACTGAAGGAATTTCTTGCCGGAAAACTTGCCTTACAAAAATGTCAAAAAGTCTTCATTGAGAAGGAAACTGATATGTCAGAAACTCAAATCTACATAAAAAAGGAAAATCAGGGACGCCTGGGTGGCTCAGTCAGTTAAGACTCTTGATTGCAGCTCTGGTCCTGATCTCACAGTTTGTGAGTTTGAACTTGTGAGACGAAGCCCACGGTTCTAGGGCCTGCTTGAGATTCTCTCTCTCTCCCTCTTTCTCTCTCTGTCTGTCTCTCCCCTCTCTCTAAATAAATTTAAAAAGTAACAAAGCATTGGAGAAGGAATAATTGCTGGTAAAGTAAAGTTTTTATTCTTAATTAATCTAACACATAATAGCTTATTCAAGACAATAATAGCAACAATGTATTAGATTATATGTGTTTACGAGTAAAATAAATGACAGAAATGATGTAAGGGATAAGAGGGATGAATTAAGATTATTTTGTTATTATGAGGTGCATGCAGTACTTAGGAAGTGGTATAGTATTATTTGAAAATGGACTTGGATTTGGTGTAAATGTATGTGACAAAAGCTGGATAACCACAAAAAAAGGTATTAAAAAAAAAAGAAGTATAACTGCTTTGCTAAGAAAGGAGAGAAAATGAAGTCATACAAGATGCTTAATTGGAGCCACACGAGGAGAAAAAGAGTAGAAGACAAAAAATAGACTCAAGGAACAAAGGCAACTAATAGAAACAATAACAAATATGGAAGATAGTAATCCAACCATATTAATAGATTACATACTATATAATTTATGTATTTAAGTGCACAATTCAATGCTTTGGGGTACGTTATACTATTATTTTTTTAATTTTGGTAAAATATATACAATATAAATTTTGACATTTAACAAATACGTGTATTATGCTGCAATTAGCAAAAGGTAGCTATTTTAAAAATTAAAATAAAGAAAAGGTAGCTATTTATACAAAAATGCCTCTAAAAGTATAGAATGTTGCCAAAAGAGGAGCACCTGGGTGCCTCAGACAGTTAAGCATCCAGCGCTTGGTTTCAGCTCAGGTCATGATCTCATGGTTCCTGAGTTCAAGCCCCGCCTCAGGCTCTGTACTGACAGCATGGAGCCTGCTTGGGATCCTCTCTCTCTCTGTCTCAACCTCTCTCTCTCTCTCTCTCTCTGCCCTTTCCCTGCTTGTGATCTCTCTCAAAATAAGTAAATAAACAATAAAAAGAAAAAGAATGTTTCAGAAAGAAATTGCAACAGTTGCCTGTAAGAAGTAGCACTAGGGATAGAGTGAGGAGACTGGAAGGAAAAAATCATTTCTTACATGTTTTTCTGTGCTGTTTTCACAGTTTATCATGTTAATATATTACATATTCCCAAAAACAAAAACAAAAAAAAGAAAGAAAAGAAATACGTCCAGTGTATTACATAATTGGCTTTTTTTTTTTTTTTACCACTGCCTTTGCTTTTTACACTAATGCCCAAATCACTAATCACCCGGGGACTCTTTCCCACCGAGAACCCTGATGAAACTTCAGAATCCTTCTTAACACAGTGTTTCAGGCTTTCCCTACTTCTGAACCAGAGAAACCCCCAGGGAAAACTCTTGCAATTATGTAAGGAGATGTACACACTGAAAATATGTTGCATTAGAGATCTCTCTGTGTACAAGATTTTCCAGGCAACTTGGCGATTACATTAAACAATGTATCTTTTAAATAGTACTTTCCCAGAAAAATATAATTAAAACAAAGACAAGTAAATATGCTAAATATGAACCATGCTGCTACAGTTTCTGATTGTATGTTTACGCTCCTTTGCCAGATTAAAGACAAGAAAAACAGCATTTAAGGACTTATATACTTACCCATATGTGGAATATTCCAAACTATGTACCATTTCAACATATCCTGGCAGGTTATCTAACAATGCTGCAACATTTTTAAAGCGAGCGGACTGCCAAGTCTCACAGTGTGGGATCCAGATGTGGAAGGTATTTGAAAACGTGTATTTGCTTCGAGGCAAACCTGGCCAGGATCGGTCCAGGTGAAAGATCGCCAACCTCCTTACCCCTAGAGTGTGGGTTAGGAACCGTGACGGGTCCACTTTGTTGGTGACTTCTGGAACGAGAATGATTCTTACATTCGCCACTTGCCAAAAACTTGCAGCGAGCCTTTCTTGACAGGAAGTCATTTTCAACCTAAGTAAAATGCTCAAGTCCTCAGCACCTCTTTACCAAAGCCAGTAGCAAGTTATACTGTTGCAGTCTCCAACGTGCACGTGCATGTCCAAGGGCACGTGCGTGCACGCACGCACACCCACGCACACCCTGTATTGCCCTAACCCTGTCTTCCCTTTAGGAGAAGCAGACAGGGAATGCTTTCTTCAGACTTCGTGGGCCAGAGTTAGTTTTCTTGACATGATTTTCATCTAAACTGCCAGGATCATACCCGAAAGGGAAAGACCCATAGCATAATTCAACAGTAGGCGTGGCTTTAGTCTCCTCGTCTGTAAAATGAAATCATCTCATTGGACAATCTCTTTTGATCCTGTCTAGTCCAGACATTCCTAATAAAAATCGCTGAAATATAACTAACTTCTTCACAAAATATAGGAGCAAGATTCAACCCCCCATTCACAATTAAGGTAACTTGAGGCTGGGATGAGGGGGCTGAACGGAGGCACCTTTCATTTCTTGGGGTCTCTTTTAACTCCGAGATTCTATTGGCTTTCGGTGTTAGCCGTGTAAACTAATCTATCTGCGTGTGGTTGTTGTTGTTGTTGTTGTTGTTGTTGTTTAGAACACTGACAAGGAACAACTCATTGGAACTAAACCCGTCAGCCCTTGCCTTATTCAACAACACACGAATAAAAATGTAACATATTTATATTAACCAGTGGGAAACGCTGAAGCTGTCTGCTGACAGCAATGTGTCCATTTATTCCTAATAAAAGCGAAGAGAGCTTCGCCGTGAGACCATCGCAAAATCTCCATCTTTGCCTCATCCAGATAAGGAATTACCCGGAAACCTTTGGCATCCTTGAGAGTCCAATCTAATACCAGCCATCTCAGGTCCACCTAAGTCCAGAAAGTAATATAAAACAATACAGATAACAAATAGTTTGTCTGACAAGATCAAAATTCACAAATCTTTGTTATCAAGGGAGGCAATAAAATAGCTTTAAAGGAAGAAAGATGAGGTTCAGCTTCCTGATCTGCCATTTATTAGGTATATCGTCCTGGGTAAGGCATCTAACCTCTCTGTACTTCAATTTCCTCATTAATTCACTGGGGATAATAATACCTAATTCTTTTTTTAAAGGCTTTTTTCAGTTTGTTCATTTATTTTGAGAGAAAGAGAAAGAGCACGGGAAGGGCAGAAAGAGAGAGAGACACAGAGAGACAGAGACAGAGAGAATCCCAAGCAGGCTCCACACTATCAGCATGGAGCCCAACTCAGGGCTCAAACCCACGAACCTCAAGTTCATGACCTGAGCTGAAACCAAGAGTTGGATGCTCAACCCACTGAGCCACCCAGGCGCCCCAATAATACCTCATTCTTTTTTTATTTTTTAATTTTTTTAATGTTTATTTATTTCTGAGAGAGAGAGACAGCGTGAGCAGGGCAGGGTCAGAGAGAGAGGGAGATACAGAATCTGAAACAGGCTTCAGGTTCTGAGCTGGCTGTTAGCACAGAGCCTGCTGTGGGGCTCAGACCCACAAAACATAAGATCATGACCTGAGCCGAAGTCAGATGCTTAACCGACTGAGCCACCCAGGCGCCCCAGTAACACCTCATTCTTAAGATTAATGTTCTTGCAACACAAAAGGAACTCAGGAAGTAGTAGCTATTATAACAATCAATGTGTCCTTCTAGATTCTAGATCATATATTTTGTCCTACCTTATGAAGTCTTGGATTCCATTCAAGCCTCTCTCTCTCTTTCTCTCTCTCTTCCTCCCTCCCTCCCTCCCTCCTTCCTTCCCTCTCAATCCCCCTCCCCACCCCCAGTCCCATTTGAGTTTTTACAACCTACCCAGCTTATGGAATATTTTGTAAATTGCTTCTACTTAGCTAAAAAAGGAAGCCTAACCCCTCGGCCAGTCTGTGGCCCCAGATTTGGACAGAAAAGTCCAAAATGTCTATTATAGCACTTCTTCCATCTGAGATGAGTCTGTTATTTTATTTTTTAATTTTAATTCCAGTGTAGTTTGTTATTTTCTTTTCAGGGGCCCCTGAGTGGCTCAGTCGATTGAGACTCTGACTTCGGCTCAGGTCATGATCTCACGGTTCGTGGGTTCGAGCTCCGTGTCAGGCTCTGTGCTGACAGCTAGCTCAGAGCCTGGAGCCTGTTTCAGATTCTTTATCTTCCTCTCTCTCTGACCATCCCCTGCCCATTCTCTCTCTCTCTCTCAGAAATAAATAAAACATTAAAAAGAAAGAAAGAAAATTGCCTATTTTCTTTTCAGTCAGTGTTATGATCCGCCGCTTGGGGATCGCCGGTCCCCAAGCAATGTAAAAATTTATCAGTCAGGACACAAACCTTTATAGAAGAAACCAAGAATGGATAGGGCACGTATTCTTTTAAAAAGATTTTTTAAATGTTTATTTATTTTTTTGAGAGAGAGAGTGTGAGCAGGAGAGGGGCAGAGAGAGAGACACACACAGAATCTGAAGCAGTTTCCAGGCTCTGAGCTGTCAGCACAGAGCCTGATGTGGGGCTCAAACCCATGACCTTTGAATTCATGACCTGAGCTGAAGTCGGACAATCAACCGACTGAGCCACCCAGATGCCCCTGGAGAAGACATGTATTCTAATGACTCAGTCTATCTGCTGCACCAATAGAACCCAGACCCGATGCCTCAAACAAAGATTAAAACTTACAAATTAAGTCTGAGAAAGTATCTGCCTTTCCTCCAGCATCAGATCTTTTGTGGCAAAGAAAGGTATTTATAAACCTGAATTCTACAGTTTTATTTGGAATTGTAGACTTTGGTTTTGGAAAGTTGGAAGGATGTAAGTGGTGAGCTTCGCAAGTTTCACACAGAGGAGAAAACAGCCCTCCTCTAAAATCTTGCCCTCTTCGAAGAATCTCTGTACACATTCTAGAAATCAGTTGAATTCAGCAAAATCTGATTTTGAGAAATAAGCATAAAAACAATGACAGGATTTGAAAAATGAACATGATGCAGAAACTATCTGACAACTACACTTGGCTCTTTGTGACTCTGCCATTGATTTATAAAGAGAACGCTCTAAAGCTGGACAGGAGATTCCCATGATCTATTTCATAGGGTGACAGGTAACATCGGCCACACTTAAAACTCCAAGTAACCCCAGGGCACCTGGGTGGCTCAGTCAGTTGAGTGTCAGACATTGGTTCAGGACATCATCTCTCTGTTGATGACTGTGAGCCCCACATCGGGCTCACTGCTGTCAGCCTATCAGCACAGAGCCCACTTTTGGATCCTCTGTCTTTCTCTCTCTCTGCCCCTCCCCTGCTTGCACTTTCCCCAAAATAAATAAATATTAAAAAAAAAAAAAACAACCTTCCAAGTAAGCCGGGTAATCTGCAGCTACAAACTATTTAAATATGTTCTGAATACAATTTGATTTTAGGATATATATGTTGCAAATATTCTGTTCCTGGTCTATGACTGACTGTTGACAGACTACATCTTCTTTTTTTATGTTTATACCAGCTTTA
Source organism: Proteles cristata cristata (assembly GCA_017311185.1). Taxonomy (NCBI): domain Eukaryota; kingdom Metazoa; phylum Chordata; class Mammalia; order Carnivora; family Hyaenidae; genus Proteles; species Proteles cristata. Next base: position 94,939 of record JAESUZ010004099.1, on the reverse strand, counting down.
TTTTTTCTTTAATTTGAGTATAGTTGACACACAATGTTACATTAGTTTCAGGTGTGCAACATAATGATCTGACAAGTTTATATGTTATGCTCTGTTCACCACAAATGTAGCTCTGTATTTATAGGTCTGATCCCACTTTTCCTTTGTTGATATATTAGTTTTATTTGGCTTTGTTTTTTAGATTCCACTTATGAGTGGAATCACATGATATTCGTCTTTCTCAGTCTGGCTAATTTCACTTAGCATAATACCCATCTCTCTAGGTCCATCCATGTGATCTCAAATGTCACAATATCCTTTACGTGGCTGTGTAATATTCCACTGTATTTATGTAGCACTTTTCCTTATCCATTCCCCTACTGATGGACATCTAATAGTACCTTGCAGAGAAGTTTTGTTATTGTGTTGAAACTATGGTTGGAGTTCAACTTACCTTGCCTAATCCATGGTTACAAAGATCTTTCCTATGTTTTCTCATAAAAATGTTCTAATTTCATTTTTACGTTGAGGTCTATGTTCCATTTTATGTCAGTTTTGGTGTGTGTTGAGTGGTGAGGACAGAGGTAAATTTCTTCCTAACAGATCCCCAGTTAGTACAGCACAATTGGTTACAAAGTCTGTCCATTTCTCACTGATCACATACCACATTTGTATGCAATCAGTTGGACTATATATATTGTTGAATTTCCAAAGTCTCCGTAAGGTATTTTTACAATAAGTGTTGTAGCTTGGAGATGAAAGTTCTCCAGTGCTCTTCTTTTTCAATATTGTTTTGGGTATCATGGGACTTTGGCATTTCTATATAAGATTTATAGTCATCTTCTTAATTCCTACAAAAAACGTCTCCTGTGATTTTCTTTGTGTTGAATCTATAGGTCAAGGTTAGGAGAGTTGACACCTCAACGAAATTGACTCTACTGTATATGAATACTGTATACATTTCCATTTAGGGTTTTTAAAAATAATTTCTTTCAATAATGCTTTGTAGTTTTCAGTGTACAGATCTGGAACACATACTGCTGAATTGATCCTACATAAATCATGGGTTTTTATGCTATTGTAAATGGTTAACTGAAATTTCATTTTTCAATTGTCTTTTTCTAGTATATAGAGAAATACAATTGATTTTTGTGTCTTGACCTTGTATCCGACATTCTTGTTACATTTACTTAGCATTTCCAGTAGGGTTTTAAAATATGTATATTCTAGGATACTATCCTGTTGTCTATAAATGATGAGTATACTTTTTTGTTTTCAATTGTATGTCTTTTGTTTTCCTTGCCTTATTGCACCACCTAGGACATCAAGCACAGTATTGAATAGGAATAGTGAGCGCACACGTACTCCCCTTCTTCCAGTCTTGCAGGGAAAGCATTCAGTCTTTTAAGATTAAGCAAGATGTTAGCCCAAAGGGTTGAGGTTAGGGGCGCCTAGGTGGCTCAGCGGGTTAAGCGTCCAACTTCAGCTCAGGTCATGATCCTGCAGTTTGTGGGTTCAAGCCCTGTGTCAGGCTCTGTTCTCACAGCTCAGAGTCTGGAGCCTGCTTCAGATTCTGTGTCTCCCTCTCTGTCTGCCTCTCCCGTGCTCACACTCTGTCTGTCTGTCTCTCTCTCCAAACAGAAACATTAAAATTAAATAAATAGATACATAAATAAATAAATAAATGGTTTTTTATCTTGTTGACAAACATTCTTTCTATTCCTAAATGACTGAAAGCATTTATCATGAATTTGTGCTGAATTTTGTAAAATGCTTTTCCTGCATCTTTTCTGAACATAGTGAGTTTTTACTTTTTGCTTGGTTTCATATAGTAGACTGAATTGATTTTTTTATTCTGGTAAAATACATGTAACATAGAATTTACCATTTTGAACATTATTTTTTAAATAGGCTTCACACCCAGAGCAGAGCCCAAGATGGGGCCCAAACTCACAGCCCTGAGATCAAGACCTGAGCCGAAATCAAGAGTTGGATGCTTAAGCAACTGAACCACCCAGACGTCCCTCACTTTGAACATTTTTTTTTAATGTTTTATTTATTTCTAGGAGAGAGAGAGAGAGACAGCATGAGCAGGGGAGGGTCAGAGAGAGAAGGATTCACAGACTGAAACAGGCTCCAGGCTCTGAACTGGCAGTCAGCACAGAGCCGGAGGCGGGGCTCAAACCCACGAACCGCGAGATCATGACCTAAGCGAAAGTCAGACACTTAACCGACTAAGCCACCCAGGCGCCCCTCACTTTGAACATTTTTAATGTACAATTTAGTGAGAGTAAGTATATTCCCATTGTTGTTCAACCATCACAGTCATTCACATTCAGAGCTTTTTCATCTTCACAAGCTAAAATTCTGTACCCGTTAAACATTAACTGCCCACTCATCCTCCACCTAATCCCTAGCAACCACTGTTCTACTTCCTGTCCCTATTAATTCAACTGTTGTAGGGCCCCTTGTTGATTCATAAAATAATTATCCTCTTGTGCGTGGCTCCTCTCACGTAGCATACTGCTTCAGGGTTCAATTCTGTTTTGTAGCATTTGTCAAAATGTCCTTCCCTTTTTAAAGCTAAATAATAGTCCATTGTATATAAATACCACATTCTGTTTATCCATTGTCCACTGATAAACATTGCATTGCGTACACCTCTGACTATTATGAATAATGTTACTCTGAACATGCGTGTGCAAATACCTGTTCGAATCCTTGCTTTCAGATCATTTGGGTGTATACCCAGAAGGGAAATTGCTTGATTGTACGGTAATTCCATTTTAAATTTCTTGAGGAATAACCACAATACTGTTTTCTACAATGGCTGCACCATTTGACACTCCCATCACCAATGCACAAGCATTCTAATTTCACCACATCCTCACCAACACTTGTTTTCTATTTTGATGATAACAGCATCCTAATGGGTGAGAAGTGGTGTCTCATGGCTTTGATTTGCATTTCCCTGGTGATGCTGAGCATTTCTTTATGGGCTTTTTGACCATCTGCATATTTTCTTTGGAGAAATGATGCTCAAGTCCTTTGCCCACTTATATGGGTTGTTTGGCTTTTTTATGGTTTAGTTGTAAGGCTTCTTTATATTGATGTTAATTCCTTATCAGACATATGGTTTGCAAATACTTTCCTTTATTCCATGAGTTGTCTTTTCACTTTGTTGATAATGTCCTTTGATTCACAAAAGTTTCAGTTGTGATGAAGTCCAATTTATTTATCTATGGTGTATTCTGTTACCTATGCTTTTGGTGTCATATCCAAGAAATCATTGCCAAATCCAATGTCATAAGGCATTTCCTTACATTTTCCTCAAAGAGTTCTATAGTTTTAGCTGTTAAAAGTTTAGTTCTTCAGTACATTGTAAGTTAATTTTTGTATATAGTTTAAAGTAAGGGTCCAAATTCATCTTTTTCATATGGATAACCAATTTACCCATCAGAAACTGTTGAAACAATTGTTCTTTTTCCATTGCGTGGTCTTGACATTTTTGTCAAAATATTTCTGGGCTCTCTATTTTATACCAACAGTCTGCATTCTGTAATTATATCAGTACCACATTGTTTTGATTATTATGGCCATGTAGTATATTTTGAAATCAGAAAGTCTGAGACTTCCAACTTGTTCTTTTTTTAAGATTATTTTGGCTATTTGGGCTCCTTTGAGTTTCTATGTAAATTCTAAGATGGATTTTTTTTACTTTTGCAAAAAAAAAAATTGTTGCAATTCTGCTAGGTATTGCAGAGCACATTGAGTACCATTGACATCTTAATACTTTGAAGTCTTCCAACCCATGAAAGTAGGATGTATTTTAAATTATTTGTGTCTTCTTTAATTTCTTTCAGCAACATTTTGTACATTTCAGTGTACAAGTTTTTCACCTCCTTGATTAAGTTCATTCCTAAGGATTTAATTTTTTTTGATGCTGTTGTAAATGAAATTGGTTTTAAATTTCCTCTTCAGGTTACTCATTTATAGTATATAGAAATGTCACTTGTCTTGGGTTTTGGGGGGTATTTTTGTTGGTTTGTTTGGCTTTTGCATTTTAACCTCAGTTTTTCTGAAATTGTTTATTAGTTCTCAGGTTTTTTTGTATGTGTAATCATTAGGGTTTTCTTCATATAAGATCGTGTCACCTGTGAACAGAGATTTGACTTCTTCATTTCCAACTTAGATACCTTTTATTTCTTTCTTTTGCTCAGACCAGAACTTCTAATACAATGTTGACCAGAAGTTGTGGAAGCAAGCATCCTTGGGTTGTTCCTGATCTTAGAGGAAACGTTTTTAGTCTTTCACCACTGAGTATGATATCAACTGTAGGCTCTTTTATATATGGCCTTTATTATGTTGAGGTTTTTTAAATCTCTTCCTAGTTTGTTGAGTTTTTTCATTATAAAAGGATGTTGAATTTTGTCAAATGCTTTTTCTGCATTGATTGAGATGATCCTGTGGGGTTTTCCCTCCTTCATTCTGTTAATGTGGTGTATCACATTGATTGATTTTTGTATGTCAAATCATACTCACATTCTAGAAATAAACACCACTTGATTACGTCGTATAACTCTTTAAATGTGCTGTTAAATTTGGTTTGCTAGTAGTTTGTTCAGGATTCTTGCATCAATATTCAGAAGGGGTATCGGTCTGTAGTTTTTTCGTATATTGTGTTTGTCTGGCTTTAAGATCAGCATGAGGCTGATATTCAAATTTTTGGAAACTTTTGAAAGGATTTTGGTGTTAATTCTTCTTCAAATATTTGATAGAATGCACTAATGAAACCACTAGTCCAGGGCATTCTTTTTTTTTAACACTTCTGATTCCTGATTCATGCCTTTACCAGTTATAGACCTATTCATAGTTTTTATCTCTTTATGATTTGGTCTCAGTGGGTTGCATGTTTCTGGAATGTGTCCGTTTCATCTTCGTCATCCAATTTGTTGGCATATATTTGTTTATGCCCTTCTATTCTTTTTATTTCTGAAAAATCAATAGTGATTTTCTCACTCTCTGATTTTAGTTAATTTGAGTCTTCTCTCTTTTGTTCTTTGTCATTTTAGCTAGAAGTTTGTCAATATTGTTGGTCTTTTCAAAGAATGAAGAACTTTCTAAATTTCATTATTTCTTTCCTTTTGTAGCTTTGAGTTTAGCTCGTTGTCCTTTTTCTAGTTCCTTGAAGTATAAAGTTAGGCTACTGATTTGAGAACTTTCTTCTTTTTTAATGTTAGCATTTACAGTTATAATTTTTTTCTGGAAATTTTCACTACATTTCATGAGTTTGGGTATGTTGTATTCTCATTTTCCTTATTGTCAATATATTTTCTAATTTAACTTGTGATTTCTTCTTCAACCCATTGGTAGTTTAAGAGTTAAATTGACTCTTTTTCCAGTGAAAAGCTAACCTAGAATTCCTGGGGTAAATTCCAGTTGGCTATGATACATATCTTCATATATAGCTAGATTCTATTTGATAACATCCTATAAGAATTTTTGCACCTATATTCGTAAGATATATCGTTATGAGGCTTTCCTTATTCTAATCTCTTGGGGTGTTTTTTCTTTATTACTTTTTATTTCTTTTTTAAAATTTTTTAGTGTTTCTTTATTTTTGAGACAGAGAGAGAGAGAGACAGAGGATGAGTGAGGGAAGGGCAGAGAGAGAGAGACACAGAATCTGACGGAGGATCCAGGCTCTGAGCTGTCAGCACAGAGCCTGACGTGGGGCTCAAACCCACAAACCATGAGATCATGACCTGAGCCGAAGTCGGACGCTTAACCAACTGAGCCACCCAGGAGTCCCTCTTTTATGATTTTTTTTTCAATTGAGGTATAATTGACACACAAGAAGTGTAGATATTTGAATTATTAAAAATGGTACATTTTGATATAGGTAGATATTTGTGACACTATCACCACAATCATGGCAGTGACTCTATTACCTGCAAATGTATCCATGTTCACTTCTGTGGTCCCACCTTCTTGCCTTTCCCTGGTCCCCCTCATCCTCAAGCTACAATTGATCTGTTTTCTATTACTGTAGATTAGTTTGCATTTTTTTATAATGTCATACAAATTCATAAGATGTGTGCTTTATAATGCCATATAAATTCAAAAAATATGTGCTTTTTGTCTGGCTTCTTTTACTCAGTATGCATATTGATTCATCCATACTATTGCAGATATTGAAAATATATTTCTTTTTATAGCCAAATAATATTCCATTGTCTTGATGACACACAAACTGTATATCCATTCCATGTTCATGGACAATTGCATTGTTTCCAGCTTCTGACTATTAAAAATAACAATGTCATGAATAGCAGCATACATGTTTTTGTGTGGATATGTTTGTTTCTTTCAGACTGCAATGGCTAGGTAACAGATGCGTATGATTACCCTTTAAAGAAACTGCCAAACAATTCTCCAAAGTGGTTGCGGCATTTTTACGTTTCCACAGGCAGTATTTGAGAATTGTAATTTCTCTACATCTTCCCCATTTGGTATGGGTGGTCAGTGATGCTAATACATGTCCAGTGATAACTCATTTGGGTTTTAATTTGCATATTCTCCAATGAATAATGATATTGAGCACCTTTTAATGTGCTTGCCATCTGTTTATCTTCTTTAGTGATGTGTCTATTCAAATGTTTGATTCATTTTTAAAATTAGATTTCTCATGGGACACCTGGGTGGCTCAGTCGGTTAAGCGTTCGACTTCGGCTCAGGTCATGATCTCGCAGTTCGTGGGTTCGAGTCGTGTCAGGCTCTGTGCTGACAGCTCAGGGCCTGGAGCCTGCTTCAGATTCTGTGTCTCCCTCTCTCTCTGCCCCTTCCCCACTCACGCTCTGCCCCCCCCTCAAAAGTAAACATTAAAAATTGTTTTTAGGGGCGCCTGGGTGGCTCAGTCGGTTAAGCGGTCGACATCAGCTCGGGTCATGATCTCACGGTTTGTGGGTTCTAGCCCCACATCCGGCTCTGTGCTGACAGCTCAGAGCCTGGATCCTGTCTTTGCATTCTGTGTCTCCCTTTCTATCTGATCCTCCCCTGTTCGTGCTGTCTCTCTCTCTCTCAAAAATAAATAAAATATTTTAAAAAATTGTTTTTAATTAGATTGCTCATTTTCTTATTACTGGATTTTGAAAGTTCTTTTTTTGTTCTGAACACAAGTATTCAGCCAAAGACTCCAGGAGACCACCAATGAAGATCTTAAGGGTTTGTTTTCTGTATGGTTCCCTCTTCTCTAGTACTCTGCCTTGCAAATGAGTCAGATCAGCCTCTCCAAACTCTAATCTCTGTCTCTTCAACTCAGCCCCATGCCCTGCTGTGTTGGGAGCCCCTCCCCACAGAGCAGGCCAAGTGCATACACAGAAAGGCAGGGTGATGGAGGAGGGGTGCACCTTCTTTTCCCTCTTTCCAGGCTCACTGGACTGGACTGCATATTCCTCAATAAATGAAATCGGTCGTTTCATGTATTTTGTCTTGCTGTCTAGTTGTTTATAGTGGCGGGACAAGGCCGGTCCCAGAGTCTGAGTCATCACCCAACATGTTCGTTTGTTTCTTATCCCTTTTCTCTATTACCACCTCATCCTCAGGGTAAAAAGTTTCCGCTAAAACTTTAATCTTCTGTACATTCCAGAATTTCCATTAGCCCATGGGGTCTTTGTAAGATAACCAAGTAATTTCACTCTTATTCCCTTGCCTCCTTCTTCCTCATCCCATCCCATTTAGAATCATTTTCCCACTTTTGTATATAAATAAAGTTTCCCAGTGAATTCATATGTATGATATAAGAGTTTTCTGTATGTACAATCAGACATCAGGTGTCTCTTCTTTTCCCCTTTGCCTCACTTTTTATCTGAAGTGAGTGATTTAAATCTCATAACTTCTATTTTGGCTTCGACTGATAATTTGCTATACATTTCATTATAGTTTATATTTTTTATTTATTTTTGATAAAGAGAGAGACCGAATGCAAGCTGGAGAGGGACAGAGAGAGAGCGAGACAGAATCCAAAGCAGGCTCCAGGCTCTGAGCTGTCAGCACAGAGCCCGACCCTGGGCTCGAACTCATGAGTGTGAGATCATGACCTGAGCCAAAGTCGGACGCTCAACAGACTGAGCCACCCAGGCGCCCCTCATTATAGTTTATAATTGTGAACTTTCAGTTATTCCTCATCTTCTCATGAAATATTTCTTGATGCATAGGTTGTCTACTGCTATTTTTCAAGATGTTTTCTTTTAAAGAATGTTTTCTCATCTGAAATTCCACATCACTTGCTCATACCTCTTATTTTGAGACACTCATTTTAGACTTGTTCACCAAGTAAAAAAAAAATATGTATCTGTCATTTCTAAGCCCTCCTTTTCAATGGGTGAGTACTTCGCTTACCTTCTGCTTATAAAGTCTCAGTGGATTCTTAATAACTGGTGACACCGTTAACAATATGCACTCTACTGGTGGAAACCAGATATAGCAAATAGAAAGGAAATAACTTCCTTAGCATCATTCCTTAGAACATGGCTTCGCTCATAGTAAGGACTCAATAAATGTTATCAAACTGGGTTTCAAGTTTATTTATTTATTTTGAAAGAGAGAGAGTGTGAAAGAGCAGGGAGGGGCAGAAAGAGAGAGAGGAAGACAGAGGATCCCAAGCAGGCTCTGCACTGTCAGCACAAAGCCTGAGGCAGGGCTCAATCTCACAAACCATGAGATCGTGACCTGAGCCAAAATCAAGAGTCAAATGCTTAACTGACTGGGTTACCCAGGCGCCCCCCAAACTATATTTTTAAATTATTGCTAGTAGTGTGCTAATCCATAATGTTTCCCCTATTATTTATTTTTATTTCAAATTCACTTTTGTGCCATGCCATGGAAAAGGTCAAATAGATCTGTATTCGAAGTTGGATTTGGTATTTGCTCTCTTTCACTGAGCTTTAAAAGAGGATTAGGGGTGTCTGGGTGGCTCAGTCAGTTAAGTGTCCAACTTCGGATCAGATTGTGATCTCAAGGTTCGTGGGTTTGAGCCCCATGTCACGCTCTGTGCTGACAGCTAGCTCAGAGCCTGGAGCCTGCTTCCAATTCTGTATCTCACTCTCTCTCTGACCCTCCCCTGCTCAAGGTGTCTCTCTGTCTCAGAAATAAATAAAACATTAGAAAAGGGATTAAAAGATGCATTGTAAAATGTTTGCATCTGGCATGAGGTTCATGACATAGTAGGCATTCAAGAAATGTTTGTCGGGGCGCCTGGGTGGCTTAGTCGGTTAAGCGTCCGACTTTCGCTTAGGTCGTGATCTCGCGGTTCGTGGTTCGAGCCGCCGGGCTCTGTGCTGACTGCCAGCTCAGAGCCTGGAGCCTGTTTCAGTCTGTGACTCCCTCTCTCTGACCCTCCCCTGCTCACGTTCTCTCTCTCTCTCTCCTAGAAATAAATGAAACATTAAAAAAAAGAAATTAAAAAAAAAGAAAGAAAAGAAATGTTTGTCAACATTTTATATGTAAATCCCCCCCCAGAAAAGCCATTTTTCTTTTTTCTTTTTTTAATGTTTGTTTGTTTACTGAGAGAGAGAGAGAGAGAAAGAGTGACAGCACGACTGGAGGAGGGGTAGAGAGGGAGAAAAAGAGAATCCCAAGCAAGCTCTGCACCATCAGCACAGAGCCCAGTGTAGGGCTGGAACTCAAGAACCCTGAGATCATGACCTGGGCTGAAATCAAGAGTCTGACGCTCAGCCAACTGATAACCCAAGAACCCCCAAAAAGCCAGTTTTCCTTATATCTTCCCTTCCATCTTTCCTTAAGAATAAGTAAACATAAATTCCACTGCATGGTCCTCATGCGTTTTTTCCCCACAATTTCGACTTCTTCAGGGCCTCGTCTTTCTTTCTCTGCATCTCAACTTTAAGTAGGTGAATAAGGGATGGGTAAACGAAGCCAACACTCATGATTTCATTTATTTTCACTATTGCTACTGTACTGTATGTAGTGAGATGAAAATAAATCCCAAAAAATTGGAGTATGAAGAAATGGTAACAAGTCTGATGTAGCTGAAGCGAGGATGCAGAGAATGGGGCTGTAAGTGGTTTAAAAATGTCTGTAGCATATATATATATATATATATATATATATATATATATATATATATATATATATATATACATATATTATTTTTGAGAGAGAGACAGAGCACAAGCAAGGGAAGAGCAGAGAGACAGACAGATAGAATCCCAAGCAGTTTCCAGGCTCTGAACTGTCAGCACAGAGCCTGATGCGGGGCTCAACTCACAAACTGAGATCGTGACCTGTGCAAAGTAGGAGGCTTAATCGACTGAGCCACCCAGGTGCCCCTATTTTGTATTTTAACTGAAAGAAGCGCATTCCCCCCAAAATGTGTTTCAGCTCACACTGACTTGAGAGGGTTTTAATAAACATTCTGTAAAAAAAAAAATTCCATGAGCAGATCCACATGGCAAGAGAAGGACTTATCAGAGCCTTGAATATAATATTTATGAATCTCTTAGAAGAAAACTTAACATGCAGAATTTCTAAAGATACTTGACCTCAAGATTCTCTACTCTAGGTGTATTACACAGTCTCTCCTTCATCAGAATGACAGACCTTTTATGTAAGGAAATGACACAGATTAATTTTAAGAAGATAGCTCTATCATGGTGAGGCCAACTGGTAGAGCAGAGAGTTTGATCTGTAGATCAGCGAGGGGGAGTCTCGTAACCGCCTGGACTGATTGTGGCCTGAACGTAAGCAATGATGCAAGTATAGAGCAGCTGGGTGATTCTTCAAATGTGGTAAAAGTAGAAGATGATTGAAGAGAAGTTGTTAAAATATTTCCAGGTCTTCAGTTCAGACCAATACCCAGATAGTGATATGTATCTAACAAGAAGAAGAAATAAAGGAGAAATGGCTACGTGGGGAAAGATAAGTAAATAATGAGTGACTCAGAAAACTATGTATGCAGCCCCAACCTGTATTCCAAGTCCAGAGTCATATTTTCAACTGTCCTTCTGATAACCTACAAGGAGTGTAGCATGTTTATAAGCCAACCTCATCCACATAGGGGAGTAGTTTATTCCTTCAGGGGTCCTACATATTAAAGGCATTATCTTCACCCTACTTACTTAACCAACTTCCTCCAAATAGGGAACATTCTATTCCTTCAGGTGTCTTGTATATATTCTAGTGTCTTACGTCTCTGGGAGCCATTCTTTGCTGGAATAAGAGGTTACAGATTCCGATTGTTCTAGAAAGTCCTAGGTCCTACATACGTTTTGGAAGAAGTCTCCCTTTCCTGGCCAGTGTCCAACATGATCTGCGTTACCTTATAGTCATCACAGAACTTCCTACAAAAACTTCTCAGGGGGTGCCCGGGCGCCTCAGTCGGTTGAGCATCTCACTCTGGATTTCGGCCCAGGTTATGATATCGCGGTCGTGAGATCAAGCCCCGCATCGGGCTCCACTCTGTGCGCAGAGCCTGCTTAGGATTCTCTCTTTCCCTCTCCTTCTGCCCCTCCTGCTGTCTCTCAATCTCTCTCTCTCCCTCTCTCTTTCAAAAAAAAAGGGGGGGGCTAAAAAATTTCTCAGTACATCATCAAGATTCTTACACATGAGTTGAAATCCAGTTGGAGCCAATTGTGAGCCTGTGTTCACCATCTTGGAAAACATGCCTCACTCATCAAAGTTATTCTATCCTTCTGAGCCTAAAACTGGTTGGAAATCCGCAAAGTTATACCCTCCCAACAAGATTAAAAGATCTCTCTACCCATTCAAGAACTTGCAAGTGGGCAGATTCCCCGAGACCCAGAACTAATATCTGTATGCCACGAGCTCTGGAGAATCCTCTGATAAAGTGGGTCCTCTCTTAGGAAGTTCAGGTACCTTGAGAAGTTCCATGAGGGAATTAAAAGACTCTTGAAATTCCTGGAATAATTTAAAAAATTAAAAGATGTGTAGATGTCTGTCAGAAGAAAGTCCATAGTTTTCATCACATTCTCATAAGGAACCATGATCCTTATAAGACTAGTATTTATGCGGCACCTGGGTGGCTCAGTTGGTTAAGCGTCTGACTCTTGACCTCAGCTCATGGTTCCTGAGTTCAAGTGTGACATCAGGGTCTGTGCTGATGGCACGGAGCCTGCTTGGGATTCTGTCTCTCCGTCTCTCTCTGCCCCTCCCCTGCTTGTGCTTTCACTCAAAATAAATAAATAAACTTAATTTTTTTTTAAACTGGTGTCAGGTAAACTTTGTATTACAACGTCCTCCGATTGCTCTCCTGAAATTGGGAATTTTCCCCCTTCTTACTAGTGTAAGGCTATGCCAAGTCAAGTACTCAAAACATATTTGTTGAATGATTAACAGTTTATAAACTTCTTATGTTTTCCTGTTATTTTAGATGGTTTACTTTCTTGCACTGGTGATTCTTGCCATTTTTCTGCCCTAAAATACTTTCAAACATGTTATGCTTCTGTAGTTAATGTATTACAGCAGTGAAGTATATATTTGTGATTGGGATTCATGGATCAACACACGCATCAATTATGGGAAGTCAGAATTTCAAAAAGGTTACATATACGTTTCTTGTTCAGAAACCACATTCTTCTCAAGGCTTGAGATTCGGTTTCCTGTTTGAGATATTAGAGGAGTTAGAACCATGACCTCCGTTGCTACAATAGTCTTTCCCTGTTGCTCACTAAGAAAACCGGTGCTTCACCTTAGGCCTCTTTCTCGGCCCTCTTAGACCCCAAGCTGGATTAAAACCTTTATTTTGAGAAGGCATGCATCATTTTTGATAGCTGTTCAGGAGACGTCTTGTCTTTTTAAAATGACGCCCCGTTCAGTTCTGCCTTCCTCTGTAAAGATAGTTCCTAAATGTTCAGCTAGAACCGAGTAACGCCATCTTCTCGACGATACCGTGGTGAATTTCCATTTGCTTCCTAGCGGAGTATCGTTATTATTACCACTACAGTTCTTATTGTTAGTCTCGGCACAAAATGCAGCCCTCGAAATGTTTCTGAGTCTCCAGAGATGACCTGTGATGGAGGGGAGAGCAAGGCAGGAGAGAACTCCCCAACCAGAGGCCTAGCCTGGAAGGGCCATGGCCTTTTAGCTTTGGTTTACAATGACTCAGACTCTCAAGCATTCCACACATGACATCTATTTCTTTTCTTCTCTGAAATAAACAATGTATGTTTCAAAGAGAGCCCTTCTAGCCACCCCCCACCTCAGCTTTGAAGGATAGAGTAATCAAATGTGGATGAAAGACAGAAAGAACGAAGAAAATTGTTTGTTTCCATATAAATAATTGCCTCTCTGAGCACAACTAGAACGTTTTGTGGCTTTGTTTTGTCTCCTATCTGCCTCCTAGAGCAGAGATGGGAAGAGAAGACAAGATCTTGGAGTGCAGTTGGCAGCTGGCTGGAAGACATGTCCGCAGCACATGCCCCGATTCCCAGACGTGAACAGATGGAGTGTTCGCGATCATCCGGGGTGGGCTCCGCATCCCCGACCTGGGAACATTAAAACCTACAGGTAGAAAAATAGAAGCTGTCTTCAGGAAACCGAAATAGAGCTGAGTTTTCACTCTGTTGTTAACTGATGCTGAACTCCAAGGTACCGACACAAAATTAGACTCCGGAAATAAGTATCTTTTTAGGCGCCAGTCGTGTTGTCATAAGCTGTCTCTTTGAATGAGTGTCATCTATGAAGTGTGACACAAAAGTCTCTTTTGTGAATGTTTCCTTATTAACAACGAAAATAATAATAGCCAATATTTGTCCATAATATTTTGACACATTACCACTCACTTTTGCAAGAGCTCTAGTCTTGCAAATCTCGTCCCAGTATTTGTGACTATTTCTAATAATAAAAGTTGATTACGTGCCAGTCATTATTTTATTATTTTTTAATTTTTCTAATGTTTCATCTATTTTTGAGAGAGAGAGAGACAGCGTGAGCAGGGAAGGGTCAGAGAGAGAGGGAGACACAGAATCTGAAGCAGGCTCCAGGCTCTGAGCTGGCTGTCAGCACAGAGCCCGAAGCGGAGCTCGAACCCACAAACGTGAGATCATGACCTGAGCTGAAGTCGGGCGCTTAACCAACTGAGCCACCCAGGCGCCCCTATTTTTTTAATGTTTATTTACTTTTGAGAGGGAGAGAGACAGGGTGTGAGCCAGGGAGGGGTAGAGAGAGAGGGAAACACAGAAACCTGAAAGAGGCTCCAGGCTCTGAGCTGTCAGCACAGAGCCTGAAGTGGGGCTCAAACCCATGAATCGTGAGATCATGACCTGAGCTGAAGTCGGAAGCTTAACTGACTGAGCCACCCAGGCACCCCTTCTTTCATTCTATCTTATAATCTTGCTTCTTGAGGAGATGAACTTTCTTATCCTAAAGTCACTGAGAAAGAAACTCTAGTAGAAGGCAAAATCAAAATTAAAGCCAAATGCACTTGACCCCTAAACACTTGCTCCTAACCACTGTACTTTATCTTTCCACATGTGTTTCTGGCTGTTAGCAAGGGGAGAGGGAGGGGATAAAATCACTTTGTTGATTGCCTGTCCTTCAAAGGATCTGTACAAGAGAGACAAAGAACATCACATAGTCAAGGACAAAAAAACAAAAACACGGCCCAAACATACGCAAGCAGTATCGACAAAGCTAAATCTCTGTGTGAGCTAAAGCTAAAAATCACGGAAAAGACCAAAACAGAATCTCTTTAATATGTTTACCTACATTTGAGATGAAAAGAACAAAAATCAGCAAGGTAACTATGTGGATCAAATGGTTTACTATTACCACATGAGAAAAAGGAAGCAATGTGACCCGAATTTTCTTCTTCCTTTTCCATCCAAGAGAACAGCCTTCACCTTGAAAGGCAGAAATGTGGTTGAAAGGGCATTCTAAGAGAGATAAATAGTAATACAACTCTATGCTACTTTCAATGAGGTAAAACATGGGCCACCTGGGTGGGTCAGTGGGTTGAGCATCCGACTTCAGCTCAGGTCATGATCTCATGCTCCGTGGGTTCGAGCCCCACGTCGGGCTCTGTGCTTACAGCTCAGAGCCTGGAGCCTGCTTCAGTCCCTGTGTCTCCCTCTGTCTCTGTCCCTCCCCTGCTCACTCTCTGTCTCTGTCTCTCAAAATAAAATAAAGACATAGAAAAAATTTTTAATAAAATAAAAATATATGAGGTAAAACATATGGATTGCAAACAATTCCATTTCTGGGACACCTGGGCAGCTCAGTGGATTGAGCATCTGACTCTTGATTTCAGCTCAGGTCATGGTCTCACAGTTCAGTTGGTGGATTCTGCACTGTTTGGGATTCTCTTTCTGCCTCTCTCTCTGCCACTCTCCCACTCAGGTCTGTGCTCTCTCTCTCTCTCTCAAGATAAATAAATAAACGTTAAAAATAAATCAATAAAATGTTAAAAACAATTCCATCTCAATGTGACAAAAATCTTATGGATATAAACATAGGGCAATTCTGGGAATCTCTCAATTTGATTAAACAAGCGTACATGTGCCAGGTTTGATACAAAAGACGAACAACACAGTCTCTTCCCGCCAGGGCTCAGAACCTGATGGAGATATTTTCAAAACCACAAAGCAAGTTTTAACATATAGTAGGTAAAAATTGCTAGTTTTGAGTTAGGAGAGAGAGAAATTAATTCCTCCTATAAAATCTCAAGAGGGCTTATAATGAATGTCTTATTTAATATGGACATTCAGAATGAGTAAGACTTCCACAGGGAGAAATGGGGTAGAAGGATCCACAAGTCGCTAGGAGGGTGCTAGTCACGCCACTGCGGTATCGGGGCACAACAGTGCCGGTTTACTTAGGGAAATGTGAACGGTGCAGTTCGGGAGAAATTGAGGTAAATGATGGAGATTCTATGGGTCACTAAGATAGTAACATAGGGATTTCTCTTTTATTTAGCACTGTATATCCAGCACATGCCTGGTAAGGATTAGTACCCAATACACGAAACAAAGGAAGAGAAATGTGAATTTGAATATAGACAAATGTTGCCTTAATTTTCAAAACTGGAGAAAAGTTGGATCACAGAACAGTTGTAACAGACTGATTTGCAAACATGGATAAATAAAAGTCGTATTCATGGGGAACCAGCATGGATTTCTCAGTAGCTAAGCCCACTAGTTTCCTCACTTCTTTTTTTTTTTTTTTAATGTTTATTTTATTTTTGACAGGGAGAGAGCACAAGTAGGGAAGGGGCAGAGAGAAGGAGACACAGAATCTGAAGCAGGCTCCAGGCTCTGAGCTGTCAGCCCAGAGACCGACATGGGGCTCAAACTCACGAACCGTGAGATCATGACCTGAGCCAAAGTCAGACTCTTAACCGACTGAGCCACCCAGGCGCCCCTCCTCACTTCTTTTATTTCCCAACTTTTTTATTTCGAAAAATGACAGTTATAGAAATGCTGAAAGAATAATTCAATGAACACACATTCATACTGAACTTAGAGTCTCCAAATGTTAATATTCTGCCAAATCTACACTACCCCCCTCTCCCTCCTCCTCCTCCCCTCCCCTCTCCCCTTCTCCCTCTCTGATGTGAGATAATAAAATGCCTACGTGATGAAAAGGGAGGGGAATGACTAGCCTAACGCTCTGTAACAAGGTCTACGTCATTCCCTTTCCTTCTTATCACGTAGGCATTTTATCATCTCACATCATCGCAGGAAGGAGAAAAGTGAGTACAGTACAATAAGATATTTTGAGAAAGAGACCATATTCACATAACCTTTGCTACACTTTATTGTTATCGTTGTTCTATTTTACTCTTAGTGACTGTTGTTTATCTCTCAATGTGCCCAATTTATAAATTCAACGTTATCATAGGTATGTAAAACACAGTAACATAGCAAACATAGTATAAAATGGATTTTTAAAAAACCCACATACTAGTTGTGGTTCAGGCATCCACTGAGGGTCCTGGAATGTATCTCCCACAAATATGGGGGAGACTACTGCATATACACAAGTATATATATATATATATATATATATATATATATATATATATATATATATATACACACACACACACACACAACTATACTTTATCTATGTGTAAAGGTTTCTCTTGTTTTCAGAACCATGTGAAAGTAAGTTTCAGGTAGCATGGCTTCCTCTAAAATAACGTTGCCAGACTGGTGTTAACAAATATAATGTATCGGGGCTTTGAAAACATCAGCAAAATGTTTCCTCTTTTATTGCTTTTTTTTAATGTTATTTATTTTTAGGAGAGAGAGAGAGAGACAGCATGAGCAGGGGAGGGTCAGAGAGAGAGGGAGTCACAGACTGAAACAGGCTCCAGACTCTGAGCTGGCAGTCAGCACAGAGCCCGACGCTGGGCTCGAACCCACGAACCGTGAGATCATGACCTAAGCGAAAGTCGGACGCTTAACCGACTAAGCCACCCAGGCGCCCCTCCTCTTTTATTGTTTTGAAGGTTTTGTTTTGTTTTGTTTTGCAAAATGCTCCTTAATAGCTTCATGAAGTAAGTGGAAAAATGGGATATCAAATGATACGACCAGGTGAATTCACAGTTAGTTAAATCAACATACTGAAGCTTGTTGATTAATGGATCCGTTTCACCCTGAAGGCACGTCGCTAGTACTGTACTGTGGGGCTCTCTACTTACTGCAGTTGAAGTAAACATTTTATCTCCTTGTGAGAGTGTATCCCTGGACAATGTCTAGTTCAACTCTTTCCAGCTGTAGTTTATACAAATCACATTTAAGGTTTTTTTTAAATATACTTATTCATGTCCGCGCCCAGAGCTGCTGACTCAGTATGACTGGGAAAGGGCTCCAGATATCTGTGGCAAGACACCTATAACTGAGAATCACTGATTTATGCTAACTATCTTCATTGAATTAAATCTCTAGCTGCCCCTACCTCACTGCAGATAATTTAGATCTAAGAACCTTCAGACACTTCTGCTACAAAAAAAATTGCCTGAGCACAGAGTACGTCCACCTGAATGAAATAGATTTGCCAATTTCAGGTGATCTTATTCAACCTGTAGCTACAGTTTCAATTAACACTTAAAAAAAATTCCGGGACACCTAAGGAGCTCTGTCAGTTAAGCATCCATCTTCAGCTCAGGTCATGATCTCATGATTCCTGAGTTCAAGGCCCGTGTCAGGCTCTGTGCTGACAGCTCAGAGCCTAGCACCTGCTTCGGATTCTGTGTCTCCCTCTCTCTCTGCCCCTTCCCCGCTCACACACTCTCTCTCTCTCTCTCAAAATTAAACATGAAAAACGTTTAACTTAAAAATCAATTCATAGTTATACCTTCTAGACAGGCTAGAGGCCCTTATTTTTTAATATCTTCTAACGGCTGAGATCTTACTCCTGGAATGTGGCTAAATCAGGACTCAAAACATAAAAATTATAATGTGTACGCTCTTCCTCTGAGTTTTAGTTTCAGATGTTTGAAAGAGACCTATATTTGATAGTAAGAATCCCCACTTTCAAGGCTTTTGGGCATTTTACTTTCTACATATAAGATGAAAATATATTAATTGGGGTCCAGAACTTAGCATCTAGAGGAGGAACATCTTCCAAGGAGGAACATCATAGACTCATAAAGAAAAATCTTTTCCTTCTGTGTTGTGGTTTATCTCTTTATTTTTTAAAATATTTACTATTGAGAGAGAGAGAGAGAGAGAGAGAGACAGAGCATGAGCAAAGGAGGGTCAGAGAGAGAGGGAGACACAGAATCTGAAGGAGGCTCTAGTCTCCGAGCTAGCTGTCAGCACAGAGCCCGACTTGGGGCTCAAACCCACGAACCATGAGATCACGACCTGAGCCAAAGTCGGACGTTTAACCAACTGAGCCACCCAGGTGCCCCATGGTGGTTTATCTCTTTAATAAGAAATAATTTAGGGTTTTGTCTTCTAAGGACCATGCTGTTTTTTGAGATGTGACTACAATTTAAAAATTCTTTAATCTCTATGAACTCTTTGCAAATTATAAGATGATAATCAGATGACTTCAATGTTGTGGTGGGTGGGAGGTTATCAAGACCTTGTACATGGACTCTCTGTGGACTTGGAGTTTGACTTACCTATAAATCTGTCATCTAGGGCTAGCTGTGTACATCAGAACAGGACAAGAAAAGACAAAGAACTTTTCAATTTAATACTTTTTCAAAGACAGTTTATGGAATCAATCTGGAACAAATTGCACACTTATCTGCATGCATCAGGTCAGTATTATTGGATTCCAACTTGCTTTTCCCTGCCAGGGTAAAGAAAAGTAGACCACAGTGGGAATAAATTGTGTAAACAAAACAAAACAAAATCTTAAATCTATTATGCTATTGAGAAAGGGAAGTTATGTTAACAAGAATATGTGAAAGACGGTTTTCCCTTACAGATAACTTTCCAATATCGCTTATACAAATTTAAGAAAACTATCACCCCAACATCTGAAGACTGATAATAACTAACACCTACCAAATACTTAATATTTTCCAGGTGCTCTTATAATTGCTTTAGATCTGGGGTTTTTAACCTTGACTACAAATTAGAATCATCTGGGGAGCTATAACATTCCAGATGACCAGGACTCGATCGAAGCCAATTGAATTAGAATACTTGGGGATGATGTCGGTCCAAGCATTTAGTGGTCACCAGGTGACCGTAATAGACAGCTGAAGCTGTGAACTATTGTTTCTGATACACCGACTCATTTAATCCTTACAACAGCCCCTTGATGTGGGGTACTTTTTCTTACAGTCACTATCACCAGCACCATTTCAATGACAGGTGAGGCCCCTTGACAGAAAAACGTAGAGGTCCCTGGGTGGCCCAGTCGGTTAAGTGTCTGACTTTGGCTCAGGTCATGATCTCACAGTTTTGAGTTTGAGCCCTACAGAGGGCTGTCTGCTGTCAGCACAGAGCCCGCTTTGGATCCTCTGTCCCCCTCGCTCTGCCTCACCCTCTCTCAAAAAATAAAATAAATATTTAAAAAAATTTTTAATATGAAGTTAATGTCCCGAGTCCATCAGCTCATAAGTGTCAGAACTGAGGGGCGCCTGGGTGGCTTAGTCGGTTAAGCGTCCGACTTTCGCTTGGGTCATGATCTCGCGGTTCGTGGGTTCAAGCCCCACGTCGGGCTCTGTGCTGACTGCCAGCTCAGAGACTGGAGCCTGTTTCAGTCTGTGACTCCCTCTCTCTCTGACCCTCCCCTGCTCACGCTGTCTCTCTCTCTCTCCTAGAAATAAATAAAACATTAAAAAAAAAAATAAGTGTCAGAACTGGGATTTGAATCCAGGAAGTGGGACTCTATCATGCTCTAATTATATTATTGCCACCCAAACGAAAACCCACAGATTCACACAATTTTTTTCAGCCTTTGAAGTGCCAATCATAAATGTTGCTTTAGGGGCCCTTACATATTATCAGTCTGTTTGGTTGAGAGTTGAATGGAGAGGGGGAGCCTGGGTGGCTTAGTCGGTTAAGCGTCCGACTTTCGCTTAGGTCATGATCTCGTGGCTCGTGGGTTCGAGCCCCACATCGGGCTCTGTGCTGACTGCCAGCTCGGAGCCTGGAGCCTGTTTCGGAGTCTGCGACTCCCTCTCTCTCTGACCCTCCCCTGCTCATGCTGTCTCTCTCTCTCTCTCTCTCTCTCTCCTAGAAATAAATAAAACATTTAAAAAAAAGAGAGAGAGTTGAATGGAGAGAAAATAATGTCTGTGGAGAAAAATTCCTATTTGTCAACATTATAATATGACCAAGTTATCTAGTGTCTAAAGCATATATCTATTGCCATTGAGCAGTGTCGGGCCCTCACTCTTTAATACAGTCTCAAGCCAAGTACTATAGAGTTCCTATTTTTAAAACACTGCAGAAAAATTACATGTATAGTGGATTGAAGCGATCCATTCTTCTGGACAGTCTATGTTATAGCCTTCAATTAAGAGAATCCAGATGAAGGCTTACTATTTAGCCTGTTATTTGAGTCCTTTGCAGAGTTATCTTCACTGTAGTATTTCAAGATTCCATATTTATGTACTCACATCCTATTTCATGTTTCTTTTGGTGCAAGATGCTTCAAAATTTTTGAGGCAGAGTTGTAAATAAATAATCAGAGGGCGCCTGGGTGGTTTAGTCAGTTAAGCGTCTGACTTCGGCTCAGGTCATGATCTCTCTGTAGGTAGGTTCAAGCCCCACGTTGGGCTCTGCACTGACAGCTCAGAGCCTGGAGCCTGCTTTGGATTTTGTGTGTATCTCCCTCCCTGCCCCTCCCCTGCTCACGCTCTGTCTGTCTCTCAAAAATGAATAAACGTTAAAAATTTTTTTGAAAATCAGACTCACTGCTTATATAGTAGTGACTTGGTGGGAGGCATCCAAGGCTTGCTATGAATCACATGAGTTTAGAAGGTGTATCTAAAATGCTGTATCACAGAATCTGAACTAAAAACAGCATGTAAAGATCTCAGTGATATGCTGAAGCAAAAAAGATTAAAAGTTTAAAAAAGTATGTTTTGTACCTTGCCCTCGATTCACCAGAACACCAAGCAGAATATACCACTTTGAGTCAATTCACCCTGTATTTGGACAGAACCGGCTGTTAGAAAGTTCCTCCTTGTATTGAAGTGACACCACCTCTTGTAACTTTTATCTAACGGTCTTGGCTTTTTCTACCCCAGCACACAGGAAAACACCAAATGGCTTGACAAAAGTCTGCAAATCATACTAAGTGACATCAAACAGCTGAATATATTATCTCTGGGAAGCAATATAATGCAGTGGTTAAGAACCTGAGTTCAAGGGGCGCCTGAAGATGGCTCAGTGGGTTACGGGTCTGACTCTTGATCTCAGCTCTCACGGGTCATGATCTCACGGCTCATGGGATCGGGCCCCACATCTGGCTCTGTGCTGACAGGATGGAGAGTGCTCAGAATTCTCTCTCTCCTTCTCTCTCTTCCCCTCCTTCACTTGTACTCTCTCAAAATAAATAAACTTAAAAAAAAAACCCACAAGGACCTGAGTTCAGGCTACAGACATACTGGGTTCAAGTCTGAGTAGGATAAGCACTCCTCCCAGCTCACCCACGAATACGATACTCCTGGCAGGTAGGATGTGATCAAGCCCCGTGAAAACCCCAGACACCAAACGTTCAAGTCAGCTTCCCCAGGCGGGGAGTATTCTTTGAATATTGTCATACACTGGTGCCAGGAGGGTAACATGCCCTGAGGAAGATGGAACGTTCCCGATCGAAATCCTTCCAGGCTTCACCGTATCCCTCCCTTCCATTGACTGGTTCTAACTTCTATTCTCTTGCTCGAAGAAAACTGTTATTATAAAGAGGTGTGTGAGTTACTCTAGTGAATTATTAAAGCTGAGAATGATCACGGGAATCCCCAGATTTGCAGGCCTCGACATTCTTGAACTTGTGGCTAGTGCCTGAAGCCAGGGCAATCTGTGGACACTCTTCCCTCAGACTGTGCAGATCTGCTAACTCTTTACACACCCTGTAAGAGAGTTTCAAAACATAAGAAGCAAACATTGACAAATAAAGGAGAAAAACTGACAAAATTCACAAATATCATTGTTGAATATTTTGAATACTATAGAACGTCTCTCAAAATAGCTGAATGGGACAAGCAGGGAAAAGATCTCTAAAGATATAGAAAACCTAAAAAACTCAATTAATAAATTTGACCTAACATATAGATTTTATGTGAAATTAATTTAATTTACACTACATAAAAAGTACAATAGAATATACAGTTGACCCTGGAGCAATATGGGGGTTTTTACAGTCCAGTACTGTAAATGTATTTTCTCTTCCTCATAATTACCTTAATAACATCTTTTTTCTCTAGCTTACTTTATTGTAAGAATACAGTATATAATACATACAACATAGAAAATATGTGTTCATCAACTGTTTATGTTATTGGTAAGGCTTCCTGTCAAAAGTAGGTTATTAGCAGTTAAGTGGAAAGTCAAAAGTTGTATGTAGATTTCTGACTGCATGGGGGGCTGGCACATTGCTAAGGGTCAAATGTATATTGTTCTTAAGTACACACGGACTATTTTCCAAAGTCAAACAGATGTGATTGTAAAACGAACCTCAGCAGATAGAAACTGTTTGAAATCATTCAGAATATATTCTTTGAACACAGTGGAATAAAAGTAAAAAGAATAATTTCCAGTATTCTAGTTTACTCCAAAATGCTTGGAAACTAAGGAATCCACTTCTAAATATCTCATGGGTCAAGAAAGAATCAGAATGGAAATTGGAAAATATTTTAAGTGGAAGGATAACAATGATATGAGAAAAAGTTTGAGGTATGCAGCTAAAGCAGTGTTTAGAAAGAAATATATAGCTTTAGGGGCGCCTGGCTGGCTCAGTCAGGAGAGCGTGTGACTCTTGATCTCGGGGTTATGAGTTCAAGCCCCATGATGGCAGTAGAGATTACTCAAAAATAGAAAGAAATATATAGCTTTAAATGTGTACATTAGAAAAGAAGAAAGATTGAACTTTAGTAATCTAAGTAACCATCTCAATATAGTAGAAAAAGCACTAAATCAACCATAAAAGAAAAATAGAAGGAAACAAATAATAAAGATAAGAACGGGGGTGAATAAAATAGAAAAAGTATATGCAATAGAGCAAATCAACGAAATCTGAAGTTCAATCTTTAAAGGAATAATAAATTTATATTCTCTACTAAGACTGATCAAGGGGGAGAAAAGACAGAAACAACAAACTACCAGCTTAAACTTAGACTTCAAAGTCTAAGAGGACATTTGTACTTCCAGGATTCCAACATGTGGGGGGAAAACACATAATTGGTAAAAAAAATATTCTTTTAAATGGATGATGGGCATGGAGGGGGGCTCTTGTTGGGATGAGTGCTGGGGGTTACATGGAAACCAAATTGACAATAAACTGTATTTAAAAATTCTTTTGAAAAATAATCATTTAGTCTCTGGAAATTATACAAAGGGTTTCCATCAAATGAAGAGGACCTATCAAATATCCATGACAACAGTGAGAGTCTTAAGCCGCAACTCACTCCCTTCCCAGATCTGCCTCACACAGAAAAGGGGTGGCCAAGAAGATGGGGCTCATCTCCTCACAGCTCCCGGTCAAGGGGTTATGGCACACCCCCAGGCCACCAGCATTTCTCACCGTCTCCAACTCTAAGTTGAAGTGGCTGAATCTGGTAAGTGTAGCTGAGGGGTTGGGGGCTCCCACACTCCAAGCAGCCCCCTCTCAGGGGAAGAAACTCTAACCCAGGCATGGCAGACCAATAATACGGGATTAGGGTAGGAAGATGTAATATTGTTGACATATCCATGCTCCCCAAAGTGAACTAACCGCAAGTTCAACACAGTCCCTATTGAAACTGCAATAAGCTTTTTGTAAAAATGGAACGGATGATCCTCAAATTCATACAGGATTCCAAGGGGCACTGAAAAGCCAAAACAATATTGAAAAATAACCAATCCATCTCAAATTAATTTTTATGCACAGTGTGCAACAGAGGTCAAGGTTCATTTTTTTTTCCCTGTAGTCCAGCTGTTTCAGCTCCACTTATTGAAAAACTTTCTTTTCCCCCATTGACTTGCCTTGGTGCCTCGGTCGAAAATCAGCTGCCTTTATTGATGTGGGCCTCTTACTGGATTGTATTCTCTTCCATTAAACTACTTATTCCTGCACAAATACCACATTCTCTTGATTACTATAGCTTTATAATAAATTTTGAAATTAAAAAAGAATAGTCAGAGGACTTACACTTCTGAAATTAAAAACTCACTTCAAAGCTATAGTACTCAAAACTGTGCAGTGCTGGCGAAAGGATACTCATACAGACAGATGGAATGGAAATAAACCCACACATCTGTGGCCAATTCGTTTTGGACAAGGCTGCCACATCCACTCAGTGGGGAAAGAAAAGTTTCTACAACAGGATGTCCATGTGCAAAAGAATGGTTACACAAAAAATTAACTCAAATGTAAATGTAAAGCTAAAACCATGAAAGTCTTAGAAGCCAACATGGACTAAAACTTCATGACCTTGGATTCGGCAAGGAATGTTTATATACAACCCCCAAAACACAAGCAACAAAAGAAGAGAAATAGATAAAGTGGGCTTCATCAAGATTTAAAACTCTTCTATAATCAAAGGATATTATAAAAGAAGTGAGAAGACAAATGTACAGAATGGGACATATATGCCAATCATATATCTGACAAAGGATTATCAGACTCCATAACAAACTTCAACTCAACAGCAAAAACCCAAAGCCGAATAAAGAATGGAAAACAGCAAAAACCTTAAATAGATATTTCTCTGGAGAAGATATTCAAATAGCTAAAAAAGATGCCCAGTAGCCTTAGTCATTAGAGAAATGCAAATCAATACCACAATGAGATCCTCATTTCACACCTATTAGGATGGCTTACAGTCAAAAATACAGAAAATAACAAGTAATGGCAAGGAAATAGAGAAATTGGAACCTTGATACATTGCTGGTAGCAATGTAAGATGGTCTAGCCACTGTGGAAAACAGTTTGGTCGTTCCTCAAAATCTAAACATGGAATTATTATATGACTTAGCAATGCCACTACTAGGTATATGCCCAAAAGAACTGAAATCAGGGACTCAAACAAACACTTGTATGTCAGTGTTCATAGCAGTATTATCCACAATAACCAAAAGATGGAAAAAACTTGAGAGTCCATCAACAGATGAATAGGTAAAGAAAATGTGGTATTGTAGTCCAACAATAAAATATTACCTATAAAAGAAAAAATAAAGTTCTTTTTCAAAATTTTTTGACATTTATTCATTTTTGAGAGACTGAGAGACAGAGTATGAGTGGGGGAGGGGCAGAGAGAGAGAAAAGAAACACAGAGTCTGAAGCAGGCTCCAGGCTCTGAGGTGTCAGCAAAGAGCCCAACGTGGGGCTCAAACTCAAGGACTGCGAGATCATGATCTGAGCCGAAGTCGGATGCTTAACGGACTGAGCCACCCAGGTGCCCCAGGAAGAATAAAGTTCTGATAGATGTTTTAATATGGATGAGACTTGAAAATACAAACATATTTCAAGGAAATTTGAAAAGACCTAAATAAGTAAAAAAGATATTCTATATTAACAGACTAGAAAGCTGTAATACAGTTAAGATGGCAATACTACCCAAATTCATCTACGGTGTCAATAAAATCTCTATCAAATCCTACCTTCCTTCCTTGCAGAAATTAAAACTTTGATCCTAAAATTCATATGGAAATTCCAGGCTGCAAAATAACCAAAAATCTCTTGAAAAAGAAGTACAAAGCTGGAAGACTTACACTTTCTGATGGCAAAACTTAACTACGAAGCTATAGTGATCACGACAGTATGGTACTGGCATAAAGACAAACATGAGGTCAGTGACACAAATTTGGAGCCAAGAAATAAACCCTTCCATTTATGCTCAACTGGTTTATTGACATGGGTGCCAAAACACCTCAACGATGAAAGAATAATCTTTCAACAAACGGTGCTGGGACAACTTCATGTCCAAAAGCAAAACACTGAACCACACACAAACAATAATTCAAAATCAATCAAACCCATACATGTAAGGAGATAAAACTATAAAATTCTTAGCAGAAAACATAGATGTTCATCATGGTAACTATGCATCGGGCAAAGGTTTTCCAGATATGATGCCAAAGGCTCTAGCAAACAAAGGAAAAAGAAATTGAACCCTTAAAATTCAATTAAAAAGATAAAGAACTCAACTAAAACTTGCCAAAAGATCTGAATAGACATTTCTCCAAAGAAATGGAATATAGAGTTTGTATACCAAAGAAGGTATACAAGTGACCAATAAGTACATGAAAAGAGGATTCACATCATTAACCATCTGGAGACTGTGAATCATATACACAACTTGATAGCGTTTTACCCACAGTATATGGCTATAAACAAAAAGCCACACTATCAAGTTTCGGCAGGTATGTGGAGAAATTGGAACCTTCCCCCCCCCACCCCCATACTGCTAATTGGATTGTAAAATGGTGCAGCCCCTTAAGGCCACTTGAAACTTAAAAAGGTATGGTAAATAAATGTCAGGACATCTCGAAAAGCCAAGGATTTTAGAGTATTCACAAAAAGTCCATTGTTGTTTCATTTCCTTCGTTGTCAAGTACCTCCATCTATGCCTTTTATCCGGCTATTGGTTTATCTCCATGGCTATTGTACAGCAACCTTCCTTTCCTCTTTCATAGACTGAGGTACGAATTTTAGTTCCAGTTCTGCCGTGCTCTAACTTCAGACAAATCGTATATCCCCTCTGAATCTCAGCTTCTTCATGAGGAAAATGAGAATAAAACACTTCCCTTATCTTGGGATAAGCACTGAGAAGTTATATGTAAGAGACGAATCACTGGATTCTACTCCTGAAGCCAAGACAACACTGTATATTAACTAACTTGAGAATAAAAAATATATGTTAGAAAAGCCCACACTTCCCTTACCTAGCTCATAGACTTATCTTGCAAATCAAATATAAATGTGGAATATAAGAAATGAAATAGATGAACAAGGGGAAGGGAAGGAAAAATAAGACAAAAGAGAGAGGGAGGCAAACCACAAGACTCTTAAATACAGCGAACAAACTGATGGTTGCTGGAGGGGGGGTTGAAGGGGGATAGGCTAGATGGGTGATGGGCCTTAAGGAGGACCCTTGCTGGAATAAGCACTGGTTGTCATATGTAAGTGATGAATCACTAAATTCTACTCCTGGAATTATTATTACACTATATGTTAACTCACTTGGATTTTAAAAAGATTTAAAAATTTAGGAGCGCCTGAGTGGCTCCGTCGGTTAAGCGACCAACTTCAGCTCAGGTCATGAGGTTTGTGGGTTCCAGCTCTGCGTTGGGCTCTGTGCTGACAGCTCAGAGCCTGGAGCCCGTTTTGAATTCTGTGTCTCCCTCTCTCTCTGACCCTCCCCTGCTCATGCTGCCTCTCTCTCTCTCTCAGAAATTAAAAATAAATAAATAAAAGGCAGAAAGAAATAGGGCTGTTATGAGGACTCTGGTGAAAAACATCAAGTCTAGGGGTGCCTGGGTGGCTCAATACAGCATACTACTCTTGCTCTTGGGACGGTGAGTTCAAGCCCCATGTAGGGTGTAGAGAGAGCACGAGAGAGAATCCCAAGCAGGCTCCTCGCTACCAGCGTAGAGCCCAATGCAGAGCTTGAACTCATGAACCGTGAGATCATGACCTGAACTGCAATCAAAACTCAGATGCTTAACCGAGTGAGCCACCCAGGTGCCTGAAGATTTCCTTATTAAAAAGAAAATAATGGGGAGCCTGGGTGGCTCAGCCAGTTAAACATCTGACTTTGGCTCAGTCATGATCTCACAGTCCATGGGTTCGAGCCCCGCATTGGGCTCTGTGCTCACAGCTCAGAGCCTGGAGCCTGTTTCAGATTCTGTGTCTCCCCCTCTCTCTGTCCCTCCCCTGCTCACGCTGTCTCTATCTCTCAGAAATAAAAACAAAAACACATTAAAAAAGATTTAAAATTTTAAAAAATATATAAAAATGTATACGATAATGTCATACATTCTAAACCAACAGATAAATTTGTCATTATTAAATGTAAGAAATGTGCTAGCAATACTGTAGAACTGAAGCATATTTTTATCATAAGTTTTATTGATTGTGTGTTCTCCATTATTGTTTGGTTAGTGGGTAATTTTATCATTTTCTTCTTTTTAAAAATTTTTTTAACACTTATTTATTTTTCAGAGACAGAGCATGAGCAGGGGAGGGTCAGAGAGAGAGGGAGACACAGAATCTGAAGCAGGCTCCAGGCTCTGAGCTGTCAGCACAGAGCCCAATGCAGAGCTCGAACTCACACGCTGTGAGATCATGCCCTGAGCCGAAGTCTGACACCTAACCGACTGAACCACCCAGGCGCCCCCTTACACTTTTCCCCAAATATTTAAAAACGTATCTATTATCTTTCTGATAGGTGATTCCTGTAGATTGTTCATTGTCTAAGAAGATTCTACTGAATCTTCCTCTCCACTCTCTCAGTTAATATATGTATAATTTCGCTGTTACCAACAACATGTAAGTTAAAAGTTTTCTAAGACAGTCAGCAGAAACACTCCCATTGAAAGCATCAGCGCAAAGTAAGAAAAATGAACTATCCCTGAGAAAAACCAATTCTCTGCCATATTCTCTGCCAATATCACAATGACTTGGTGGTTTCACTGTCAAATTCCAAGGATTAAGTTGGCATATAATTATAACGATCTAAAAAAGCAAAGCATTGAAAAGAAGCTGTGGAGATTGAGAGGAACTCTTAGGTTTCTAAGTGCAGTTTGCACTGATGTCCTTTACATTTTCAAGTTTTAAGTGAGTCCGCCTGAAGGATTACCTTAAGAGGAGCTAAAGAGGAAGAAGGACCTAAGTACATCCATTCTTTCTGCCTAGAAATTTTTTTTCACATTTTACAACTGCCCTCTGGGTATGGTTTTCAACCTAAAAGCGTTAATGTGGACTTTCCAACTTAGGATCAATGATCTAACTTAGCAGAGAGAAGCAGGTGGCAGCTTAAGGGCTCTGATTTCTTTTTTCTTTTCCTTTCTTTTCCTTTCTTTTCTTTTCCTTTCCTCTCTTCTCCTCTCTTCTCCTCTCTTCTCTTCGATAAAGAGTACAAGTGAGTGGAGGGCAGAAAGAGAAAGAGAGAGAGAAGCAGGGCTCACCCAGGCTCATGATCACCCAAAGCGGGGCTCGAGCTCACCCAATACAGAGCTCAAACTCACCCATCAGAGGACTCGAACTCACAAACCATGAGATCATGACCTGAGCCAAAGTCAGATGCTTAACCGACTGAGCCACCCAGCCACTCCTCAAGGGCTCTGTTTATAGGGACACCCTGTCACAGAGGGATTTTTAAGTACAGAAAAAAAAGTAATTTTAATAAATATGTGGATCTTGAAAAACAAATTATATAGGACAGATATCAACATGAACTAAGGGTAAGGAAGTGCTGGGAGCCACACCAGCCTCGCTGGATGACAGTCACAGCGAGGAAATGGCAGCGTTTGCAAAAACTGGTATCTCCTTCTGCTACTACTGGCTCATGTTGGAAATGAGGTTGCTGGTATCGACCAGGCCTCACAATATTCCAGATCAGACCGATATTCCCCACACAGATTTCTTATAGGAAAAGCATATTCCTGCCTTTTCAAAAGAGACTTCAGATGAAAGCACTGTGGATGATGGTCAAAAGGCTCTTCCTATGGGCCTCGCAGATCCAAGACTTACATAATAAAGGGGGCTGAGAACACGGAGTTACAGTGGAGTCTGGCCTTGAGACAAGGAGCCTAATTTAGAGTTAAGGACAGAGATCCACCCCCACCCTATTGTTCCTGCTTGGAACATGTTGTGAGTGACTTATTCTGGCCTTGAATATGCTGATTGCTCCCTGTGAAGGGACCTATTCAGGAACTTCTTCTTTTGGGATTATGGGAGCAAAGGTGTTTCCAGAAAGACCTGTTTTTCTTAATATTCTTTAAACAAGCTATTGACCCCTGCTCACAAAGAAGTAACTTCACCCTCTTTATGCTGAAAACATTGTCTTGTATGTTAAAGATGCCTTCTTTCCCCACAGGCTAGCATCTAAATCCCCTACCTCAATCACTATTGATAAAGGTTATGCAGGAGTCTGCCACAAATCTATGTTCTGGGAGATTCTTCCATATCAAAGAAGTTTGTCATCAGAAATCATTGTCTAAGGCAAATGCCACTTCTGTGCCGTCCCCCAAACACTTAATCATAAAATAAAGTTGAGCCCCAGTCAGAGCGGAGATGCCTGCCTGGTGACCAGAAAGATTCTCGTGGCCTCTCTCATCCCTCCCTCGCCGACACCGCCCATCCTTCAGGGACCCCTGGACCTGACCAGAGCTGATCTCTGACAAGGAAAAGTTTCTTAAAGCACAAATCAGAAGATGGATAAAAATTTGACATTTAAAGGAATGTACTTCAAAAAAAGACCCTAGAAATGCAGAAAAATAGTCAATAGACTGAGAAAGGATATTTGCAATATATGTGCCTGAAAATTTCGTACACAGATTATATGAAGACCAGGTACAAATGACTCAGAAAAAGTCAAACAACCAAAGGAAAGGCCGTCAAAAATTACAGGCAGGCAATTCAAGTGAGAAAAGTATTAAAAATAAAATAGGGGTGGGGCGCCTGGGTGGCTCAGTCAGTTAAGCATAGGGACTTTGGCTCAGGTCATTATCTCACAGTTCCTGAGTTCAAGTCCCACATCGGGCCCTGTGCTGATGGCTCAGAGCCCAGGAGCCTGCTTCGGATTCTGTCTCTCCCTCTCTCTCTCTCTCTCTCTCTCAATGGCTTGCACTTCCCTGGCTTGCACTCTGTCTCTCTCTCTCTCAAATATAAATAAACATTAAAAAACAAACAAATAGGGGCGCCTGGGTGGCTTAGTCGGTTAAGCGTCCGACTTTCGCTTAGGTCATGATCTCGAGGTTCATGGGTTCGGGCCCCGCGTCGGGCCTGTTTCAGTCTGTGACTCCCTCTCTCTCTGACCCTCCCCTGCTCATGCTGTCTCTCTCTCTCTCCTAGAAATAAATAAGAAAAAAACATTAAAAAAATAAATAAAAAACAAACAAATAAATAAGTAAATAAATATTTAAAAATTTTTAAATAAAATAAAATAGGGGTGCCCGGGTGGCTCAGTTGGTGAAACGTCTGATTCGTGATCTAAGCTCAGGTTGCAGTCTCAGGGTCATGAGTTCAAGCCCTGCATGAGTTCACACCCAGCGTGTGTGAAATTAAATTAAATTCACCTAATTAATAAATAAATAAATAAATAAATAAATAAATAAATAAATAAATAAATAAAATTTTTTAAAATAACATAAAGACATGAAAAGATGTCAACCTCACTACCAAGGAAATACAACATGGTTCATGAACTGTGCCTATTATAGAAGGATGCATGGATGCAATTTTCTCTGCATGTTCTTTGTTATTATTGTTACTATTATGTGGCCTGTATAGTTTGGTTTATTCTTTATTATTTGAACAATAACTTTGTTGAGGTATAATTCATGTGCAATCAAACACACTGTTTTAAAGTGTACAGTACATTTCCAGAGCTGTGCAAGCATCATCACTATCTAATTTCAGAACACTGGAGCACCCCAAAATGAAATCCCACACCCATCAGTAGTCACTCCCTATCCTGCTGCCCCCTCAGCTCATGGCAATCACTAAACTACTTCTATCTGTATGAATTTGCCTATTCTGGACATTTCATGTCAATATAATTACACATTATATAGCCTTTTGTATCTGACTTTTTCACCTAGCAGAATGTATTCAGTGCTAATACATACTGTAGCATGTATTGTTACTTCATTTTTTTTTATTACCGACCAATATTTGATCTGTGGATGCGCCACATTTTATTGATCTACTCATCAGTTGGTGGACAGCTGGCTAGCTTTCAATATTAAAAGTTTATCCTGGGTTTCTTTAATAAGGATCCCTAGCATAAAAGCTGCTGTCAGTGACCAAGTTTTGAGTCAGGTCAGATAAAAATAAACTCTGTGGCTGGGTGTTTTCAGAGATCTTCCAGACAGGTCAAATAATTACAACTGATATCACAAAAATAAAAAGGATCATAAAGCACCACTGCGAATAATTACATACCAACAAATTGGGCAACCTAGAAGAAATGGATAAACTTCTAGAAATATACAATGCACCAAGACTGAATTATGGAGTAAAAAACCTAAACAGAACAGTAATGAGTAAAGAGATTGAATCATTAATCAAAATTTCCCGGCAAAGAAAAATACAAGACTACATTCCTTGTGATGAATTCTACCTAACACTTGAAAAGGAATGTATATCAGTTCTTCTCAAACTCTTCCCCAAAACTGAAGGTTAAGGAACACTTCCAAACATATTTTACAAGACCAGAATTACCCTCATGCCAAAAGCCAGACAAGTCACCACAAAGAAAGAAAATTATAGACCGATATACCTGATGAACATTGATGCAAAAATTCTCTGCAAAAATACCAGCGAACTGAATTCATTAGCACGTTAAAAGGATCATACACCATGATCAAGTGAAATTTATCCCAGGGATGCAGGAATGGTTCAACATATACAGATCAATAAATGTGATATATCATATTAACAGAACGAAGGGTAAAAGTTATAGGATCATCTCAAAAGACACAGAAAAGTTATTTGATAAAATTCAATATCTATTCATGATAAATTTAAAAACTTGCAAATTAGGAATAAAAGGAACATACCTCAACAAAATAAATGCCATGTATGACAAGCCCACAGCTAACATCGTACTCAAGAGCTGAAAGCTTTTCCTATAAGGTCAAGAACAAGATCAGAGTGCCCATTTTCAACACTTCTACTCAACATAGTACTGGAGGTCCTCCCCAGAGCAATTAGGCAAGGAAAAATATACATCCAAATCTCTATTTGCAGATAAAATAATGGTCTATATAGAAACTTTAAAGAGGCCCCTAAAAATCTTTAAAACTAATAAATGAATTCAGTGAAGTTTCAGGGTGCAGAATTAAAGTACAAAAATTAGGAGCAGTTCTATACACTAACGACAAATTATCTGACAAATGAATTAGGAAAATTCCATTTATAATAACACCAAAAAGAATGAAATACTTAGGAATACATTCAACCAAGAAGGAGAAAGATTTGTACACTGAAACTACAAAACACTAATGAAAGAAATTGAAGAAAAAGCAAATAAATAGAAAAGACATTCTGTGTTCACGGATCGGAAGAATTAATATTGTTAAAATGTCCATTCTACCCCCAACTGATCTGTAGATTCAATACAATCCCTGTCAAAATGCCAATGGTATTTTACACAGAGCTAGAAAAAGCAATCCTAGAATTCATATGGAACCACAAAGACCCCAAGTCACCAAAGCAATCCTGAGAAAGAACAAAACTAGAGGTATCACGCTTGCTGATTTCAAGTTATATTATAAAGCTACAGTAATCAGAAAGGTATGATGCTGGTATAGCAATGGACATATGGACCAGTGGAACAAAACAGAGAGCCCATAAGTAAACTCATGCATATGTAGTCAATTAATCTATGACAAGGGCAGAAGAATACACAATAGGAAAAGCATAGTTTCTTCAATACATGGTTTTGAAATAACTATCTACATACAAAATAATAAAACTGGATCCTTATCTTACACCATACACACACACACACACACACACACACACACACACACACACACACACACAACTCAAAATTGGTCAAAGGCTTAAATGTAAGATCTGAAACCATAAAACTTCTAGAAGAAAACATAATGAAAAAGCTTCTTGACATTGGTCTTTGCAATAATTCTTTTGGATTTGATACCAAAAACACAAGCAACAGAGGTGTCTGGATGGCTCAGTAGGCAAAGTGTCCAACTTTGGCCCAGGTCCTGATCTCGTGGTTGGTGAGTTCAAGCCCTGCATTGTGCTCTGTGCTGACAGCTCAGAGCCTGGAGCCTGCTTAGGATTCTGTGTCTCCCTTTCTGTCTGGCCTTGCCCCGCTCACACTCTGTCTCTTTCTCTCTCAAAAATAAAAATAAACATTAAAAAATATTAAAAATACACACAAGCAACAATAATGAAAACAAATGGGACTACATTAAACTAAAAACTTCCATACAGCAAAGGAAACTATCAAGAAAATGAAAAGGCAACCTGTGGAATGAGAGAAAACATTTGCAAACCATTCATCTGACAAGAGGTTAATATCCAAAATATAGTACATAACAAACTCAACACAACTCAATAGCTAAAAAAAAAAAGACCAAAGCAAAGTAAGCCAAAAACCTGAATAGACATTTTTCCAAAATGGCCATCAGGTATATGAAAAGATGATCAATATCAATAATCATCAGGAAAATGCAAATCAAAACCACAGTGAGATACCATTGTGGAGCCTGCTTGGGATTCTCTCTCTGTCCTTCCCCATCTCACATGTGCGCAGGTGTACTCTCTTTCCCTCTCTCAAAATAAATACATAAACTTCAAAAAAGATGCCCAGAGATAACAAGTATTGACAAGGATGTGGAGAAAAGGGAACCCTTACATCCCTGGTGGTGGCGATGTTCATTGGTATGACCATTACCAAAACTGTATTGTGGTTCCTCACAATATTAAAATTAGAACTACCAGAAGCTTCAGCAATCCCACTTCTGAATATAGAGGAAATACCTGCCTTCCTATGTTTATTGCAGCGTTACTCACAATAGCCAGGATATATAAACAACTTGTCTGTTGGCAGATGAATGATAAAGAAAATGTGGTATATTTTCTTTGTACACCACACTTCTTGTGTACCACATTTTCTTTATCCGTTAACCTGTCAATAGACATTTAAGTTGTTTACATATAATTTATATAGATAATGTTTATATATGCTATATATGCTATATAATAATATATACATATATATAATTCAGCCTTAAATAAGAAGGAAATTTGGCTAATCCAACAATTCGGTTGGATTAACCTCAAGGTCATTATACTAAGTGAAGGAAGCTAGAGACAGAAAACAAATATCACATGATCTCATGTATGAAATATTTTTTAAAAGTTGAACTCATAGTGGGACACCTAGATGGCTCCATCAGTTGAGCATCTGACTCTTGATTTCAGCTCAGGTCATGATCCCAGGGTCGTGGGATCGAGCCCCACATCATGCTCTGTGCTGAGTGTGGAACCTGCTTATGATTCTGTCTCTCTCTCTCTGCCCCTCTCCCCTGCTCGTGTTCTCTCTCTCTCTCCCTGTTTCTCTCTCTCTTTGTCTAACAGTTTTTAAAAAGTTGAATTCATAGTAAGAGAGAGTAGAATAGTGGTTGTTAGATACTGGAGGGTGGGTGAGGGGAGATAAATTGATCAAAGTATACAAACTTTCAGTTATAAGATGAATAAGTTCTGGGGAATCTAATGTACAGCATGGTGGATATAGCCAATAATGTATTGTACACTTGAAATTTGCTAAAGAGTAGATGTGAAGTGCCCCTTAGCACAAAAATAACAATAGCTATGTGAGGTGAGATGGCAGATACATTAATTAACTTGACTGTGGTGATTATTTCACAGGTATGCATATACCAAAATATCACATTGTATACCTTAAATATATACAATTTTTATTTGTTAATCATACTTTATGAGAGCTGGATAAATAAAAGAATTCTGTAAAAGGGGAAGAAAAGACATGCCTAAAGCAGACTTCATTAAAATCCATATCACCAAGCCCAAATCCAGTCTCAATAACAGATGATCTCTATTGGCAGCTTAGGTCCATTCTAGCCCTGCACCCGTAGGTGACCTTGGCCTGAAAAGGTAATTCCCAATAAGATACAGTGCTATAGACTGGATGTTTGTGTCCCTCAAAAATTCATATGATGAGGCCTAATCCCCGACGTAATGGTATTGGAGATGGAGCCATTTGGGAAGTAATGGAGTCCTCATGAATGGGATTAGTGCTCTCATAAGAAGAGACAGGGGAGAGCTTGCTTCCTCTCTGCTCCTTGCCACGTGAAGATGTCAGAAGAGAGCCATCTACAAGCCAGGAAGTGGGCTGTCACCAAACCCTGGACCTACCAACATCTGCAGTTTGGACTGCAGGACTATGAAAAATGAATGTTGTTTAAGCCACCCAGCATATGGTATTTTGGTTATAGGAGCCCAAACTGATTAGGACAGCAGACTTTCACCAATTCTGGAATATAGTTCTGCCTCCTTCTAATCACTTGATAAGAAACGCTTTATTTGAAAGGTACACATTGTCAAACCTAGCCAAACAATTCTCTGTGTCATTGAGCAAGGGCCAGTCCCTAGAAATGGAAAACTCAGCATGGCCTAGCATGATTATCATGGCATCATTCAGTGTCAAAAGATCAATTATTGAGAGTTAAACCACTTTTGTACACCACATGCCGACCGTCACACAGAACATGTTACCAGTAGGAATAACCCGGCCTTGGCAAAATTGGGGATGACATTTGGGAATCTGAATGCTGGGGTTGTGGTACTCTTTTGAGATAGTTATCTTGCTCTGGCCTGCAATGAAACAAAAATATTCCAGAGTAAAGGCTAGTTTTGCATCAAAGGAAAAGCTATCCCCCACGTCACCATACGTGCTCTGGGTGAGGGAAGAAAATAACTTTTCTTCTCCTCTGCTGAATTTTTATTGTATTTTCATGAAAGAAGTATCCAAGATACTACCCGACATTTGAAAAAAGTCCTGGAGCTAGGTAAGAAGTCACAAGGGTCTCTTCTTTTTTGGGCTCTCTGAAAGAAAGGCTATGTGGTCGAAATGAATAATGATACTAATAACGTGAATTGAAACCTATATACTTGGTATGTGCGGATCCAAAGTAATTTAGGTTGCAACAAACCTATGAGATAAGAACTGTTCTCTTCATATGACTAACACAAATGATTCATGAACAGATGAAATTAACTGTCCCAAGTCACAAAGCTCATAAAGATTAGAGTTGGAAATAGAATCCAGACAGATGGACCTTAGAAATTGTCA
Organism: Proteles cristata cristata; assembly: GCA_017311185.1. Lineage (NCBI taxonomy): Eukaryota > Metazoa > Chordata > Mammalia > Carnivora > Hyaenidae > Proteles > Proteles cristata. The sequence continues at coordinate 57,294 of JAESUZ010004099.1, read as the reverse complement.
TATTTCACCATGACGCTGTACCTATTTTAGTAGAGCAAGCTATCCCATGATATGAAGGTTTTCTGGCTTCAGGACCCTCTATTTTTATTTCTCTTTTGTTACTCTAGGGCCATAAGTAAAGTTGTGCTTTGTCCTGCCAGACCGGGTTGAATCTGATCATGGAAAGGGGAGTGGGATCTCACTGCCTACATGATGGTGGCAGCAATGATCAGAGAGAGATGTCAAGGGGGAAGTGAAAAGCTCAAAAAGATTTTTAGGAGGTTCCCATTTTCTTCTGCAAAGGTAGAGGCCCTAAGGAAGGATGGTTTTATTTATAGAATTTTTACCTCTCCAGTCAGTGCCTTGAAACATCTCCTCTAAGAATCCAAAGTCTACATGTTAAAATATGCCTGATGTATTTATTCAGACTAAGGCTTAGTGATGGACATTTTTTTTTTACACCAATTTAAAATAGGGCCAAGGGAGGCCCCTGGGTGGCTCAGTCGGTTGAGCATCCGACATAACTTAAAGGAATGAATCTTTGAAGCACAGATAAAGATATCGTAATGGACCCCTCAAATCATATGGGTGAGGCTGTCTCAGTGCAGGAAACACAGAAAATCTAGAAGAAAGGAAGTCTTCAGATGACATACACAATACTGTGAGTTAAAAATGCTTCTAGAATGGTGGAATCAGCCTTAATATTATGATCGAAAGGGGCCTGTCCATTCAACAGAAGTTACTAACCAAATGCACGCCCCAGATCACCTGGAGTGCCTTTGAAACTACACACGTGGATGGTCCAATTCATTGATTCATTGCTGATATATAACCATACTGAAGGGTGTGGATTATTGGATACTAACTGAATGGAAGCTACTAGTTCTGTGCCATAGGGCTTGGCAAACTGTATGTCACAGTCATTATTAATATGCTCTGATAAAGGCTTAGATCCCCAGGTTTCCCTGAACAGTGTCCAATTCTACTTTCTCTGGATATGATTTGCAGCAATATTTCTTAATATGATATACATATCACAAGTAACTGATAACTTCTTTGAATGTACATGCCCAGGGATTCTAAATTAGTAGCAATAATATTTTTGAAAACTCCAATGATTCTAATGCACCCTTCACATTGAAAATAAGTTGATTATCACAAAATTTCATATGTACTCTTTATCAAGCATTACCATTTTGAGTTTATTTTGTATATGGTATTAAAAAATGGTCCCGTTTCATTCTTTTGCATGTAGCTGTCCAAATTTCCCAAGACCATGTACTGAAGAGGGAACTCTCTGTTCCCCATTATATATCCTTGCCTCCTTTGTCATAGCCTAATTGGCCATATAAGCATGGGTTGATTTCTGGGCTCTACATGTTATTCTGCTGATCTATGTGTCTATTTTTGTGCCAGAATCATATACTTTTGATCAGTATACCTTTGTAGTATATATAGCTCAACATCTAGGGTTGTGATACCTCCAAGCTTTGTTTTTCTTTTTCAAGACTGCTTTGACGACTCAGGGTCTTTTGTGGTTCCATACAAATTTTAGGATTGTTTGTTCAAGTTCTGAGAATAATGCTACTGGAATTTTGATACAGATCGCATTGAATCTGTAGACTGCTTCGCATAGTATGGACATTTTAATGATATTAATTCTTCCAAACCATGGGTATGATGGTATACCTTTCCATTTATTTGTGTCATCTTCAATTTCTTTCATCAGTGTCTTATAGTTTTCAGAATATGGGTCTTTTACCTCCTTAGATAAATTTATTCCTAGGTATTTTATTCCTTTTGATGCAATTGTAGGATTGTTTCCTTCATTTATCTTTCTTCTAGTGTATCATTAGTATATAGAAACACAGCAGATTTCTGAGTATTAATTAGTATCCTACAATTTTACATAATTCATTTATTAGTTTGAATGAGGTTTTTTTGGGGTGCAGTCTTTAGGGTTTTCTATATATAGTGTCATATTATCTATGAATAGTGACAATTTTACTTCTTCCTTACCAATTTGGATGCCTTTTTATTTCTTTTTCTTGTCATATTGCTATGGCTAGTAAAGGTTCAATAAAAGTGGTAAGAGAGGACATCACTGTCTTGTTTCTGATCTCAGAGGAGAAGATTTTAGCTTTTTATCACTGAATATGATGTTAGCTGTGGGTTTGTCATATATGGCCTTTATTATATTGTGGTGTGTTCCTGCTATACTCACTTTGCTAAGAGTTCTCATCATGAATGAATATTGAATTTTAAGAAATGCTTTTTCAGCATCTATTGAGATGATTATATGATTTTATACCACATTTTGTTGTGGTGGTGTATTACCTTAATTGATTTGTGGATATTGAGTCATTCTTGAATCCTTGAAATAAATCTCACATGATCATGATGAATTATCCTTTTAATGCATTGTTCTGTGCAGTTTGCTGATATTTTGTTGAGGAATTTTGCATCTATATTCATCAGGAATATTGGCCTGTAATTTTATTATTTAGTAGTGTCTTTTTCTGGTCTTCATAGAATGAATTTGGAAGTGTTCCTTTCTCTTTAAATTTTAGAATAGTTTGGGAAGGATAGGTATTAACTCTTTTTTAAATGTTTGATAGAATGAATCAGTGAAGCCATCTGGTTCTGGAATTTTGTTTGTTGGGATTTTTTCTTTTTTTACTAAATGAGTTTCATTGCTAGTAATCAATCTGTTCAGATTTTCTGTTTCATCCTAATTCAGTCTTGGAAGATTGTGTTTTTAGTAATTCATTAAACTTCTCACTTAGAACTGCTTTTTCTGCACCCAAAGGTTTTGGAATGTTGTGTTTCTATTTTCATTTGTTTTAAGGTGTTTTTTAATTTCCATTTGTTTTCTTTGTTGACCCATTGGTTGTTGAGTAGAATATTGTTTAAGCCTCAATGTGTTTGTGTTTTTTCCAGCTTGCTTTTTTCCTTGTAATTAATTTCTAGTTTCATAGTGTTGTGGTCAGAAAAGATGCTTGATATGATTTCAATCTTCTTAAATTCGTTGAGACTTGTTTTGTGGCCTAACAGGATCTATCCTGGAGAATTTTCCATGTGTGCTTGAGAAAAATGTGTATTCTGCTATTTTTAGGTGGAATGTTCTGTACATAACTGTTAAGTCCCTCTGGTCTAATATGTTATTTAAAGCTACTGTTTCCTTATTGATTTTCTGTCTGGATGATCTATTCATTGATATAAGAGGGGTGTAAAATTCCCTGCTATTATTACATTACTGTCAATTTCTCCCTTTATGTCTGTTACTATTTGCTTTGGAGATTTAGATGCCCTATGTTGTGTGCATAGATATTTATAATTGTTATATCCTCTTGTTGGATTGATTCCTTTATCATTATGTAATATCATTCTTTGTCTTTTGTTAGAGTCTTTGTTTTATTTTTTATTTATTTTTATGAATACAATTCATTGTCAAATTGGCTTACATACAACACCCAGTGCTCATCTCCAACAAGTGCCCTCCTCAGTGCCTACCACTCATTTTCCCTCCCCCCCACCCCTCAAATAGTCTTTGTTTTAAAGTCCATTTTGTCTCATGTAAGTATTGTTACCCCAGTTATTTTGTACTTCCATTTGTATGGAATATCTTCCTTCACCCCTTCACTTTCAGTCGGTATGTGTTTTTAATCTGAATTGATTCTCTTGCAGGTAGCATATAAATGGGTCTTTTTAAAAATCCATTTGGTTATCCTATGTCTTCTGATAGGAGCATTTAGTCCATTTACATTTAAAGTAATTATCCATAGGGGCTCCTGCGTGGCTCAATTGGTTAAGTCTGACTTTGGCTCAGGTCATGATTTCATGGTTCCTGGGTTTGAGTCCTGCATCAGGCTCTGTGCAGACAGCTCAGAGCTTGGAGCCTGCTTCAGATTCTGTGTCTCCCTCTCTGCCCCTCCCCGACTCGTGCTCTGTCTTTCCCTCTCAAAAATAAACATTAAAAAGTTTTAAAGTAATTATTGATAAGTATGTACTTATTACCATTTTTTTCACTGTTTTCTGGATGTTTTTATAGTTCTTTGTTCCTTTCTTCCTTTCTCGTTCTCTTCCCTTGTGATTTGATGGCTTGCTTAAGTGTTATGCTTGAATCACTTTCTCTATTTTTTTGTTTACCTAGCATATGTTTTTGGTCTGTGGGTGCCATAGGGTTCATATATAGCACCGTATGTATATAGCAGTCTATTTTAAGTCAGTGGTTGCTTAAGTTTAAATACATTGTAAAAGCACTACACTTTTACTCCCTTCTCCACATGTCATATATTTGATGAAATGGTTTACATCTTTTTATTTTGTGCATCCTTTAACTAATCATTGTAGGTATAACTAATTTGACTATTTTTGTCTTTTAACCTTCACACCAAGTTTATAAGTGACTGATAGCCTAACTTTACTATAGGTTTGCCTTTACTAGTAATTTTTTTTCATAATATCCTTGCTTTGATATATGGCCTTTTCTGCTTAAAGAAGTCCCCTCAACATTTCTTGTAAAGCTGGTTTAGTGGTAATGAATTCCTTTCATTTTTGTTTGTCTGGAAAATTCTTTCCCTCTCCTTCAGTTCTGAAAGATAATTTCCCCGTGTACAGTATCTTTGGGTTATAGATTTTTTTCTTTTCAGCACTTTGAATATATCATTCCATTCCCTTGACCTGTAAAGTTTCTGCTAAAAAATCAGCTGATAGTTTTATAGGGTTTCTCTTGTATGTAACTGTTTTTCTTTCTTTTTCTTTTGCCATTTTTAAGATTGTTTCTTTATCTTTAATTTTTGACATTTTCATTATTATGTGTATTGATGTGGACCTCTTTGGGTTTATTCTGTTTGGAGGTGTCTTTGTTTCCTGGACCTAGAGATCTGTTTCCTTCCTCAGGTTAGAGAAGCTTACAGCTATGATTTCTTCAAATAAGTTTTATGCCCCTTTTTCTCTCTCCTCTTTCTGGAACCTCTATAATGTGAAGGTCAATATGCTTCTTGTTGTCCCAGAGGTCCCTTAACCTACCCTCATTTTTAAAATTCTTTTTTCTTTTTGCTGTTCAGCTTGGATGATTTCTACTACCTTGTCCTCCAAGTCACTGATCTCCTCTACTGCATCCTCTAATCTACTGTTGAGTCCTTCTAAGTGTTTTCTTCAATTCAGTTATTGTATCTTTTAGCTCTGGTTGTTCCATTTTTATATTTTCTCTTTGCTGAAGTTCTGACGAGTTCATCCACACTTCTCTCATGTCTGGTGAGCATCTTTATGACCATTATTTTGAACTCTTTATTAGGTAAATTGCTTACTGTTTCATTTAGTTCTTAGGTTTTATCTTGTTGTTTTGTTTGGAAAATCTTCCTCTGTCACTGCATTGTGTCTGACTCTCTGTGTTTTTTTCTATGTGTGAGGTAGGTCGGCTACATCTCCTGGTCTTGAAGGTAGTGGCCTTATGTCCAAGGAATTCTGTGAGGCCCAGTAGCACAATCCCCCATGGTCACCAGAATCAGGTGTTCCAGGTGTGTCCCCAGTATGGGATAAATACACCCTTCTATTGTGACTGGGCCACAACTACCACAGGCATGCTACTTGGTGGGGTTGGCCCCCAATTCAGCTGGCTACAGCTGCTGTAGGCATGCTGGCAGGTAGGGGTAGACCCCTACCATGGCATGGCAGCCTGAGAGGCGCCACTGTGATTTTTGCAGGTGAACTGAGGGCTGGAAATGACTCCTCTTTTTCCCTGGAGCAGTAGTCATTTTAGAAGAGTGCCAATCCCCACCAGGACGGCCCACTGAGTGTGGTGAGGTAATAGTCACTTTAGAGAGATGCCAATCATAACCAAGGCTACCCACCAGGTGTGGCAAGGCAGCAACCACTTTGGAGGGACCCCTGGAGGGCGGGCTACTTTGGTGGAGCTGGTCTGTATGGAAATGCCGTGGCTGGGTGAGCAGGGCTAGCAAGGTGGATGGAGAGTGTCAGAATTACTGCCCACCAGCATCAGGCCAGCGATACTGAAGGAGGGCAAGGTAAATGGTGCCCACCAATATTCCGATTCCTAGAAACAGTTTCTACAGATCCCTGCCCCTGCAACACATGCCATAAAATTAGTCAATAAATCTTTTTTTTTTAAATGTTTTATTTATTTCCAGGAGAGAGAGAGAGAGAGACAGCGTGAGCAGGGAGGTCAGAGAGAGGGAGTCACAGACTCTGAAACAGGCTCCAGGCTCTGAGCTGGCAGTCAGCACAGAGCCCGACGCGGGGCCGGAACCCACGAACCGCGAGATCATGACCCAAGCGAAAGTCGGACGCTTAACCGACTAAGCCACCCAGGCGCCCCTCAATAAATCTTTTTTACACATAGCCCAGGTGCTTTTCAAACAGCTGCCTCTCTGCTGGGGCTCACAGTGAGTGGTATTGTTTGCTGCTGGCCCTTTAAGAGTAGAGTCTCGGTCTCCTATAGCCCTCTAGGTTACCTAGAGTTAGCCCCAATGTTTTTCAAAGCCATGCATTCCCAGGATGGATGGTGCCCAGTGTGGAGTTTGAACCTCTTCTTCTTCAGGGATGACCTTTGCACCTGTGATATTCCTCCTAACTTTGGGTCACTAATAGGCACTTCTCGAGCTGCTGAGTTTTTTTCACTGGGTCTCAGGCAGGTAAATACTGAGTGCAAGCCTTCCAAGAGAGGAATCTCAGTTTCCCACAACACTTTGGGATCCCAAGATGTCGGCTCTGATGGTTTTCCAAGAAGATGTTCTGAGGCTCATCTCTGTTAGAGATCCCAGGTGTCAGGGTGCCTGATGTGGGGCATAAAGCCCCCACTCCTCTGGGAGAGGTGCCTATTGAGTTTCTTCCCTCTTGTGTGTCACTACACTGAGGGTGGGATTTTTAATGAGAGCATGTCTCTGACTTTCCGACTCACCTCAATATGGCCCCCTTCTCTGTTGTTGTAAAGTACAGTTCATCTAGTTTTTAGATCTTTTTCAGAGAGAAATAATCCATATGTAGCTCTAGATTTGGTTCGTCTGTGAAAGAGTGTGAATTCAGGGTCTTCCCATGCTGCCATTTTGAACCCTTTCTAAAAAATTTTGTTGTGTGTGTGGTCCCTATCAAAATAACAACAGCATTGTTCACAGAGCTAGAACAAACAATCCTAAACTTGTAGGGAACCAGGAAAGACCCCATATAGCCAAAGAAATATTGAAAAAGAAAACTAAAGCAGGGGGCATCACAATCCCAACTTCAAGCTGTATTACAAAGCTGGAGTCATCAAGACAGTATGGTACTGGCACAAGAACAGGCATTCAGATCAATGGAACAGAACAGAGGACCCAGAAGTGGGTCCACAAATGTATGGCCAACTAATCTTTGACAAAGCAGGAAAGACTATCCAGTGGAATAAAGACAGTCTCTTCAGCAAGTGGTACTGGGAAAACTGGACAGCAACATGCAGAAAAATGAAACTAGACTACTTTCTTACACCATACACAAAAATAAACTCAAAATGGATGAAAGACCTAAACATAAGACAGGAAGGCATCAGAATCGTAGAGGGTAATGCAGGCAAAAACTTCTTTGACCTTGACCACAGCAAATTCTTACTCAATATATCTCCAGAGGCAAGGGAAACAAAAGCAAAAATGAACTATTGGGACCTCATAAAAATAAAAAGCTTCTGCACAGTGAAGGAAACAATCAGCAAAACTAAAAGGCAATTGATGGAATAGAATTAGTATCCAAAATCTATACAGAACTTATCAAATTCAACACCCCAAAAAACAAAAATCCAATAAAGAAATGGGCAAAAGACATGAATAGACACTTCTCCAAACGAGACATCCAGATGACCAACCAACCTATGAAAAAATTGGGTTGTGGGAGTGGGGATGGGCTAAATGGGTAAGGGGTATTAAGGAATCTACTCCTGAAATTGTTGTGGCACAATATGCTAGCTAACTTGGATATAAATTTAAAAAGAAAGAAAGAAAAAAGAAAAAGAAAGAAAAAGGAATAAATAAATGTTTAATGAATAACACAGGAAACAAACTAAAAAAAAATTGTTTTCAATTGACATTGAAACCATCATCCATAGTATGCAAGACAAAGCTTCTGGTCTTAACATGCCTGCCAAAACAAACAAAATCAATATTCTTTAACAGGCATGTGTATATATACCTATATTAGACATAATATGTATAATAATTTTAACAGGTCAATATAATCTCAAAACACAATATTAAAAATTCCCAGGATGCAATCCATTCTCAAAGAAAAAGCTGTGTAAAAAAGCCAACATCGAATTATTCATGATGAAGACTTCAAATAGCTCTTATAACCGTTCTCTATGATATTAATGTGAACACTCTTGAATAAAACAAATGTACAACTTCTCGCCAAAGAAATAAAAACTATGAAAATAAATTGGAATTTTGGAATAGTAAAACACAGTATCTGATATAAATTTTACTGCTCGAGTTCGATAACATAATGGAGATGACAAAGGAAAAGTAGATGGACTTGACATATATCAATGAAATTTATCTTATCTGATAAACACAGTGAAAGGCAATTGAAAAAATGGAGAACAATTCAGACCTATGGGACAATACCAAAATGTTCAACATCATGTCATTGGATTCCCAGAAAGAGAGGAGAAAAAGTAGGGTACAGAATAAATATTTCAAAAAATCATGGCTTGAAACCTTCTCACATTTGGTTGAAGACATAAATTACAGATGTGAGTTCAGTGAAACACAAAGAAGGTAAGCTTCAAAGAATTTCCTTACATAGCATAAATTGCTAGGAAACTAAAAATTAATTTAAAAAAATCACTGATAGGGCATTCGTGTGGCTCAGTAGGTTAAGCGTCCAACGTCACCTCAGTTCATGATCTCCCGGTTCACAAGTTCGAGCCCCACGTCAGACTCTGTGCTGACAGCTCAGAGCATGAAGCCTTCTTCAGATTCTGCGTCTTCCTCTCTCTCTGCCACCACCCCCCACCACCATTTATACAGTCTCTCTCTCTCTCTCTCTCTCTCTCTCTATATATATATATATATATATATTAAAATAAATAAAACATTTTTAAAAATTTATTTTAAAAAATCACTTAAAGCAGCCAGATAAAAATTAAGCATTGTGTATATGGAAACAAGGATTCCAATGACTCTGGAATTCTCACAGCAACCACAGAAACAGGAGGACAATAAAAAAATCAAACAAACAAAAACCTGAAATATAACATATATGTCAACTATACTTCAATTTTAAAAATAAACAAAAATTTAAAACTACATTTAAAACAGGAAAAAGAAAAACACTTGTTAAGTGCTGAAATGTCAACCCAGGATTCTATATCCAGTCAAATAGCATTCAGAAGTGAATGCAAAATGAAAACATTCTCAAATAACAGAAAACTAAGCATTTGTTTCCAGAGGACACACTCTAAAAGAAAAGCTAACCGAATTTTAAGGCTGAAAGAAAATGATAAAAGAAGGAAATTTGTAACTTCAGGAATGAAGAGAGAACAAGAAAAATGGTTAATATCTTGTTTAATACAGTAGCCTATATTTTCCTCTTGAGTTCTTTACAATACGTATGAGAGTTAAAAGGAAAAGTATAAAACTGTACACTATGGTTTTCAATATATTTGAATATACCATTTTAAATTTATAACAAATGGGAGTGGGTGAGTGAACCTAGATAGTAAGATTTCTACATTTCTTTTTTTTTATTTTCTTTTATGTTTTATTTATTTCTGAGAGAGAGAGAGAGTATGAACAGGGGAAGGTCAGAGAGAGAGGGAGATACAGAATCTGAAACAGGCTCCAGTCTCTGAGCTGTCAGCACAGAGCCCGACGCGGGGCTCAAACCCACAAATAGCGAGATCATGACCCAAGCTGAAGTTGGACACTTAACCGACTGAGCCACCAAGATTTCTACATTTCACATGAAGAGAAAAAATATTTTAAGTTCACTGTGAGCAGTAACTAAAAATAGTACAAAAATATAGCCAAAATCCAATTAATAAATTAATGTGGAAGACTAATAAATATTCTAATAATCCAAAAGAAATCGGGAAAAATTTAACAGAGGAACAGAAAACAAATATTAAAATGATATACCTAAATACAAATATACCAATAATGCCATTATATATAAATGAGTTATAGACAGCAATTAAAAGACAATCACACTGGATTTTAAAAGAAAAAAGATTTTACACTTTACTATCTATAAAACTCATTTTAAATATTTTGATACAGATGAATTAAAAGGAATAAGAAAGAAAAAAATGTACCTTGCAAAAACAGTCCTAAATGTATAGAGCATTTGAAAACAGACCTTCAAGGGGCACCTGGATGGCTCAGTGGGTTGAGTGTCCAACTTCGGCTTAGGTCATGATCTCGCAGTTGGTGAATTTGAGCCCTGCGTGGGGCTCTGTGCTGGCAGCTCAGAGCCTGGAGCCTGCTTCGGATTCTGTGTCTCCCTCTCTCGCTGCTCCTTCCCCACTCATGCTCTGTCTCTCTCTCTGTCAAAAATAAACATTAAAAAAATTTTTGTAAACAGGTCTTCAAAATACATAAGGCAAAAGCTGATAAAATGGAAAGGAAAAGAGAAAAATCCACAAATATATTTGGAGATATCACGCTGATATATCACTAATCTATTAAACATGTGGAAAAAAAATCAGCAAGGACATAGAAGATGTGACAAACACTCTCAACCAATTTGGCACAACTGACATTGATTCAACAGTGGAAACCATAACCTAAGAATAAGCGGTATTTTCAAATACAACGGATCATTCACTAAGGTAGACCATACTCTGGGCCATAAAAGCTTTCAAAATTGAAAGATATCAAAAGCATAAGAATTTTTCAAATCCTTAAAAATGGAAAGGAATTAAAAGCATATGAAGTATATTCTTTCACTCTAAGTAAATTTTAATAATAACAGAAAAACTTCAAACACTTAGATATTAAGCAACACACTTCTAAACAAATCATGCATCAATAAAAATACCTCAAGGAAAAATAGAAAATGTTTTTAGAAGCACTTGGAGGGCTCAGTTGATTGAGCGTAGTCGATTGAGCGTCTGACTCTTGATTTTGGCTCAGGTCATGTTCCCAGGGTCATGGGATCAAGCCCTGCATCGGGCTCTGCACTGAGCATGGGGCCTGCTTAAGATTCTCTCTCTCTCTCTTTCTCTCTCTCTCTCTCCCCCCCTCTCAAAAAATGATAATTTTAATAAAATTTCAAAAAGAAAATGTTTTTAGCTGAATGGGCAAGAAAATTGGAGTATCATGATTTTTGGTATTTGCCTGAAGTAGTGATTAGACTGAAATGTATAGCATTAGATGCTTATATTAGCTTGTATCAGAAAAGAGGAAAGGTCTCCAAACAATAATCTATAAAAAAGAAAAGTGAATTTAACCCAAAGCAAGCAGGTGTCAGAAAACTGTAGAGATAAAAACAGAAATTAATGAAGTTAAAAATGGAAAAACATAGAAAATCAATACAAGAGAAAGTGGCTCTTTGAAAAGATCAATGAAATTGGTAAATGTCTCTCCTGACTAAGACAAAAAGAGATAAAACACAAATTGCCAATAATAGCAATGAGAGAGGGTATATCACTCCAGGACCGACAAACATTAAAAGGATAACAAAAGAATATTATCAACAAGACTAAAGCCATAAATTGAACACCATAGATAAATTGGACAAATTCTCTGGAAGAGACATACTACCAAAACTCGTTCAGAAATAGATAGATTGAACATTTCTGTATCTATTAAGAAAATTGAATTTATATTTTAAAACATTTCAACAAACAGAATCTCAGGCCAACATGCTTTCCCATGTGACTTCTGGAAACCCTTTAAGGAAGAAATAATACTAATTCTACACAAACTCTTTCATAGAATGGAAGAGGAAAGAAGTCTTAACAATCATTTTATAAGCACAGATTAACTATGATATCAAAATGAGACAAACATATCACAAGAAAAAAGAAACTAGAAACCAATAATCCTCATGAACACAAACACAAAAATTAGCAAACTACTCGCAAATAGTGGGGTTTATTCTAGCAATGTAGAGCTAATTTGACATTCAAAAATAAATCAATTTATTGCACCGTATTTCAGACTTTTGTTTTAAGTAGGCTTCACACCCAGCACAGAGCCCAATGCAGGGCTTGAACCCATGACCTGAACTGATGTCAGGAGTCAGATGCTTATCCAACAGAGCCACCCAGGCACCCTCAGACTGACTTTAAAAAGGCACAGTCATCCTAGGAGCATCTGGGTGGCTCAGCAGGTTAAGCGTCCAACTCTTGATTTCAGTTCAGGTCATGATCTTGCACTTCATGAGATCGAGCCCTGCATTGGGCTCCACACTGATGAGCACAGAGCCTGATTGGGATTCTCTCTCTCTCTCTCTCTCTCTGCCCCCACTCTCTCTCTCTCAAAATAACTAAACATTTTTTTAAGCCAAAGAAACACAGATTGGATCAAAACCATAAACCTAATAAAAGGATTCACAAAAGAGATACATATTAAATAAAGGGAATTAGGCAAACACCGTATCTGTATCTATGTCTATGTCTTTATTGGCATTTACATCTAAATCTATATCTATCAACAATTCTACACATACATGAGAATAAACCAAAAATATTCAAACAAGCCACAGGAAAGCTTTGTCATACACTAAATATTAAATGTGTTGGGGTTATGTGGATGGTTTTCTCTCCTTTTCATTTTTATGGCTATTTATTTTAACATCAGCATCACACATATCATTGTAGCTTTGGGAATTTTGATTGGAATTGTATTAAATACATACATCTATATCTTTTGGGAGAGAATGAGCCTCACTGCAATATTGTCTTCCCACTGAAAACATAGAATTTGCATTTACTCATGTTTCTTTTAATGTACATCCATAAATCTAATAGCTTTCTTTATAAAACTGCATTTTTTGCTACATTTCTTGCTCTTGTGAATATAATTCTTCCCATTATATGTGCTAATTTATTATTGTAGGTAGAGAATAAAACTTAAATTTTGCCCTATATTTTGCAGCTGGAAATGTTACTGAGTTCTCTTGTTTGTTTTTCAAATAATTTTTCAGATGATTCTTTTGGTTTTACTAGGGAGCAATTTCACAATTGTAAATAATGATAATTTTGTGTTCTTCTTTCCTTTATTTATTTATAGAGAGAGATGGAGAGAGAGAGCAAGCAGGGGAGGGGCAGAGAGAGGGAGACAGAGGATCCAAAGCAGGCTCTGTGCTGACAGCAGAGAGCCCAGTCCGGGGCTCAAACTCATGAACCGTGCGATCATGACCTGAGCCAAAGTCAGAGGCTTAACCAACTGAGCCACCCAGGAGCCCCTCTTCTTTCTGATAGGTACACTTTTCTCTCCTTTCGTCATATTACCTGGAACTTCCAGAATAATGAGAAAAAATGAAACGATGATAGTGATAACAGATTTTAATGGAAATGTCTCTAATTTTTCACCATCAGATATAAAGTTAGGTATAAAGTTACTAGAGAAAAATTTATGATATTATGTAAATATACTTACATTCCTAGCCTAGATCTTAGGGGCTTTTTGCTTCTTTAAATTCAGGAACAAATGTAAAGTTTTAATTGACTAACTTATGTCAGTGTATTAAATACAATTTTATATAATTGGAATAAGTTCTATTAATAGATTTCCTGACTCTGAAATATCAATGCCCTTCATAAATACAATCTCCTCAGCCACATGTGTTATGCCCTTCAAGTAACACTGGAAACCATTTGCTGATAAATCATTCGGGATTTTTCCATATATACTCATAAATAACATTGGTATGTTGCTCTGTTCTGCTATCTTTGTCAGATTTCACAAACAAGGTTATGGTAACTTTGTAAGCATAAAATAAGAAGCTTTGAATCTTACTCTTAACCCTGAAATGGCTTAAGACAAGAATTATTTGTCCCATGGAAGTTTAGGAAGGTTGGGGGGAAGCTATAGACTTGTCTCAGTGTTTTATGAATGTGGTAATTTGACAGCTTCTCAATATTATCTATGTATTATCGGTTTATGTCATTGAGACAGCACTGGGCATTTATATTTTCTTACATTTTTCATTTCACCAGGATTTTCAAATTTTAAAACCTTTTCAGAAACACTTATCTATATTTATGTCCCAATGGTGATACCTAATCTTAAAAGTTTCTATTTTTCTTTTTCTTTTTCTTTCTATTTTTCTTGATTTGATCTGCTTAAACTGTGTATGAATATATGGGCATGGATTTCCATGCAAATGACTTTTGGATTTTTCTTTATCAATCTTAACAACACTTTTGTTTTCTAATTTATAATTTTCAAATTTGTCTCACTGACATTCTTTCTCCTAGATTCCATACATTTGTTTTGTTATTCTTCTAACTTCATGAGTTGAGTGCTTTATTCACTTATTTTCTTTCCCCCTCTGATTGAATCATTTATGCTTCTGAATTTGAGTTTGGCTTTCATGTTTCGCATAAATTGTGATATGCCGAGTTCTCATTATTGTTATTTTCTAATCACTGTAATCTGTAATTGCAGTGACAATCTTCTCTGCAATTTCAGGTGTATATATAAATGAGTAGTTTTCAGTCTAATTTATTGGGCAATGGAAGAGTAAAAAGGGAGATGTGGGTTACATAATTTTTACATAGTAAAACAGAGAAGGTGGGGTGCATAAATATGCTTTTTAGAATCTGCAGAAGCTTTTATTCAATACCTACTGTATTGACAGCTAACAGGCACATGAAAAGATGTTCAACATCGCTCATCATCAGGGAAATACAAATCAAAACCACAATGAGATACCACCTCACCCCTGTCAGAGTGGCTAAAATTAACAACACAGAAAACAACTGGTGTTGACAAGGACATGGAGAAAGGGGAATCTCTTACACCATTGGTGGGAATGCAAACTGGTGCAGCCACTCTGGAAAACAGTATGCAGGTTCTTCAAAAAGTTAAAAATAGAACTACACATGGGGCGGCTGGGTGGCTCGGTCACTTCAGCTCAATTCATGATCTCGCAGTCCATGACTTCTAGCCCCGCGTTGGGCTCTGTACTGACAGCTCAGAGCCTGGAGCCTGCTTCAGATTCTGTGTCTCTCACTCTCTCTGCCCCTCCCCCGCTCAAGCTCTGTCTCTCTCTGTCTTAAAAATAAATAAACGTTAAAATAAATTTTTTAAAATAGAACTACCCTACAATCTAGCATTTGAACTACTAGGTATTTACCCAAAGGATACAAAAATACTGATTATAGGGACACATGCACCCTGATGTTTATGGCAGCACTATCGACAATAGCCAAACTATAAAAAGAGCCCAAGTGTCCATCAACTGATAAATGGATAAAGAAATACGAAATGTATATATGTGTATATATATATATATATATGAGATGGACTATTACTCTATTACTCAGCTATCAAAAAGGATGAAATCTTGCCATTTGCAACGATGTGGATAGAGCTACAGTGTATTATGCTAAATGAAATAAGTCAGAGAAAGACAAATACCATATGAGTTTACTCATATGTGGAATTTAAGAAACAAAGCAGATGAACATATGGGAAAGGGGAAAAAAGAGGGAAATAAAACATAAGAGACTCTTATCTGTAGAGAACAAACTGAGGTTTGATGGAGGAAGGTGGGTGGAGGGATGGACTAAATGGGTGATGGGTATTAAGGTGGGCACTTGCTGGGACAAGCACTGGGTGTTGTATGTAAGTGATGAACCCCTAATTCTAGTCCTGAAACCAATACTACACTATATGTTAACTAATTAGAATTTAAATAAAAATTTGAAAAAGAAAGCAATTTTTAAATAAAATAAATTTTAAAGAAGAAAGAATGAAACCTACTGTATCATCTAACTTTGTAAATGTCCCATGGACATTTAAAAATTAGATTTAGTGCATGTAGCATAGTAATTATACTATACCACATTACTACATTATTACGCACTGTGTCATAGCACACTAATCATAACATGGCATATTATGTATATTAATCAGAACCTCATTATTTGTATTTCATTTTACTATCTTCAGTGTGGATCTGGGCTGGATAGCTAGGAATACAAACATTGTTGGTAATCAGCATGTAGTTAGTAATCAAAACCACATAGGTACAAGATGTGTATAAATATGTTGACAGCAGCATTTGTTTTTTTAAATAATTTTTTAAAAATTTATTTATTCTTGAGAGATAGAGACAGTGTGAGCAGGGGAGGGACAGAGAGAGAGGGAGACACAGAATCCAAAGCAGGCTCCAGGCTCTGAGCTGTCAGCACAGAGCCCAACGCGGGGCTCGAATCCACAAACTACGAGATCATGACCTGAGCCAAAGTCGGACACTTAACTGACTGAGCCACCCAGGCGCCCCAAGCATTTGCTTATAATAGCAAAATACTGGAAACAACCTACGTGCCAAGAGTAGGGAAAATGGCTAAATATGCTATATTCAAATTGCCTGCCTAAGTAAACCACAGTATTTCCATACTGAAAAACCAAACACACTGCAGCATACATACTACATAGGGCTTATGAAGAATAAGGTAGATCTTTGTGTACTAACATCAAAATGCATATGACATAATTGAGAAAAAAGAATAATCTGCCCAATTTTATATATATACATATTATGATACCATTTATGTGTACATATATAAACAATACTGCAGATTTTCTATGGAGATAGATAAAAATATTTGTAAGAATAATCACCAAATTGACAAATGTAGTCACCTCTAGGGAGAGAAAATGGCATCAGATTTTAGTGCAATGTCAAAAGGACGTTAGCCTTATCTTTAATGTTTGATTTTACCTCACTTGCATGATTACAATTAATTTCTAATGTTAAATAATACATTGTCAATAAATATTTTTATTTTTAATTGAAGTATAGTGGACACACAAGATTACATTCGTTTCAGGTGTACAACGTAGTGATTTGACAAGTCTATACATTATGAAATGCTCACCATGATAGCGTAGTTATCATTTGCCACCAAAGTTATTATACTATGTAATATTCACTATGTAATCTTATACTATTCACTATGCTGTACTTTTCATCCCATGACTTACTTATTTTATTTTATTTTAAATGTTTTATTTATTTCTAGGAGAGAGAGAGAGAGACAGCGTGAGCAGGGGAGGGTCAGAGAGAGAGGGAGTCACAGACTGAAACAGGCTCCAGGCTCTGAGCTGGCAGTCAGCACAGAGCCTGACACGGGGTTCGAACCCATGAACCGCGAGATCATGACCTAAGCGAAAGTCGGACGCTTAACCAACTAAGCCACCCAGGCGCCCCATGACTTACTTATTTTATAACTGGAAGTTTATACCAGTTAACCCCCTTCACCTCTTTTGCCCACCCCCTCAGCCCCTTCCCTCTGGCAGCCACAATTTGTTCTCCATACTTGAGTCTGTTTCTATTTCTGTTTGTTGGTTCACTTGTTTTGTTTTATGCGTTTCACATATATGTGAAATCACATGGTATTTTTCTTTCTCTAACTTAAATTTCACTTAGCACGATACGCTCTAGGTCCATCCATGTTGCTGCAAATGGCAAGATATTTTTAATGGCTGGACAATATTCCACTGTGTGTATATATACTACATCTTCTTGATTCATTCATCTATTGATAGGCACTTAGGTTGCTTCCATATCTTGGCAATTGTAAATAATGCTGCAATAAACATGGGGGGGGGGGCGTATATTTTTTCAAACACATATTTTTCTTTTTTGGGGGTAAATATCCAGAAGTAGAATTACTGTATTGTATGGTATTTCTATTTTTCATTTTTTAAAAAATTTTTAATGTTTATTTACTTTTGAGAGAAAGAGACAGAGGGGTGAGCGTGGGAGGGGCAGAGAGAGGGAGACACAGAATATGAAACAGGCTCTGAGCTGTCAGCACAGAGCCCAATGTGTGGCTCAAACCCAGACCATGAGATCATAAAGTGAGTTGATATCAGACGCTTATCTGGTATATCTGGGTACCCCAGAATCATTATTTTCTTTTTAAAAATTTTTTTTATTTTTTAATGTTTTATTTATTTCTGAGAGAGAGAGAGAGACAGCATGAGCAGGGGAGGGTCAGAGAGAGACAGAGACAAAATCTGAAGCAGGCTCCAGGCTCTGAGCTGGCTATCAGCACACAGCCCCACATGGGGCTCAAACCCACGAACCGTGGGATCATGACCTGAGCCGAAGTCGGACGTTTAACTGACTGAGCCACCCAGGTGCCCCAAAACGATGATTTTTAAATCTGTTTTGTGTGTGTGTGTGTGTGTGTTGAGTTGTATAAGCTCTTTATATAGTTTGCATATTAACTCCTTATTGCATACATGATTTGCGAACATCTTCTCTCATTTAGTAGGTTGCCTTTTCATTCTGTTGATGGTTTCCTTTGTTGTGCAGAAGCTTTTAGGTTTAGTATAGCCCCGATTATTTAATTTTGTTTTTGTTACCCTTGCCTGAGGAGACAGATCCAAAAAAGTATTACTAAGACCAATGTATAAGAGCTTGCTGTCTATGTTTTCTGTTAGGAGTTTTATGGTTTCAGGTCTTACATTTAGGTCTTTAATCTATTTTGAGTTTATTTTTATGTATGCTGTAAAACAGGTGCTCAGTTTCATTCTTTTGTGTGTAGCTGTCCAGTTCTCCCAATACCATGCATTGAAAAGACTGTTTTTTGTTTTGTTGTATAGTCTTGTCTCCATTTTTATAGATTATGGTCAATAACTATTTTTAAAATTTGGACAAAAATCCAACACCTTTCATGATAACTCACAAAACGAAAAATAGAAGAGCTTTCCTCAACCTTACAAAGGGCATTTATGAGAAACCACAGCCAATGGCATACTTAAAGGTGAAAGACTGAAAATGGTCCAATAAATTCAAATTAATACCAATATTTTTGCTTATAAAATTAACGTTATATTATTTAAAAATATTTTTAACGTTTTATCTATTTTTGAGAGAGAGAGAAACAGCGCGAGCACAGGAGGGTCAGAGAGAGAGGGAGATACAGAATCTGAAGACAGGCTCCAGGCTCTGAGCTAGCTGTCAGTACAGAGCCCTACACAGGGCTCAAACCTCTGAACCATGAGATCAAGACCTGAGCCTGAGCTGAAGTCGGATGCTTAACCAACTGAGCCACCCAGGCACTGTAAATTAACATTATTTTAAAGTATGATATCCAATGTTTGTGAGGGTAAGGGTGGAATAGGCACATTAATATCTTGCTGCAAGAGTGGAAGTCAGTACAATCTTTCTCTTCTAATTATGTCAGTTAAAATAATCACAGTTTGACCCATTGATTCCCTTTTTGAATTACCCTAAGGGAACAATTATAGACATGTATAAAGATTTATGTGCCTAGATAATTCATCACAGTTTTATTTATAATAATAAATTAAAAACCACTAAATATCTAAAACTGTAGATAAATAAAATATAATACACTAAAATAATGTACTTATATAGAGTCATTAGAAAATAATGATTCTGGGGGCACCTGGGTGGCTCATTCGGTTGGGTGGCCGACTTTGGCTCAGGTCATGATCTCACGGTTTGTCGGTTGGAGCCCTGCATCGGGCTCTGTGCTGACAGCTAGCTCAGAGCCTAGAGCCTGTTTCAGATTCTGTGTCTCCCTCTCTCTCTCTGATCCTCCCTGCTCAGGCTGTCTCTCTCTCTCCCAGAAATAAATAAAACATTTTACATTTTTTTAAAAAAAGAAAATAATGATTCTGGAGTACCTGGGTGGCTCAATCAGGAAGTCGGGTCATGATTTTGTGGTCTGTGAGTTCAGGCCCCACATCGAACTTTGTGCTGATAGTACAGAGCCTGCTTCAGATTCTCCATCTCCCTCTCTCTTTGCCCCTCCCCACATGCACGAGCACTCTCCTCTCTCTCTCTCTCTCTCTCCCCAAAATAAACATTAAAAGAAAAGAATGTTTCTGAAGACTTTTCAATGACATGTAAAAATATTCATGATGTATTTAGTGAAAAATTGGGTTACAAAATAGTATGTATATTATCCCAATTTTATTTACATAAGAGAGAGGAGGAAGAGACTGGAGGGCTAATACTGATTACCTTTAGAATTATATATTAATTTTATTTTATTCTGTTTGCTCATCTATGTTTTCCAAATTGTCTATAATGAGCATGTATAAACTTTCCAATGAAAACAAACATGTTAGTTTTAAACAACAAGTTCACCTAGAACAAAAACAAAAAGTCTTGAAAATGTTCATACACTTTGACCCAACCGACCTAAGAGTTCAACATCTAAGAATATGCCCCAATCAGAATTTAGGATCTGTTTCTCTAATCAGAGATGACCGCAATGATTTATGTACAAGGTTGATTGTTACAGCATCGTTTATAATGGAAATTAGGTCTAACATTTAAGGCCTAACAATTTAAGGTCTAAATTTAAGGTCTAACAATACAGCATTGGTTAAATTAATCCTATATCTTTTTTATAAATGCCAAGGAATCTTTACAAGCCATTTTGTGGAAAATATTTAGTGCCATTGAAAAATATTCCCCTCATATAATTAAGTGAAAACTTAGGTTCTGAACAATATGTAGAGGGGCGCCTGGGTGGCTCAGTGGGCTAAGCATCTGACTTCGGCTCAGGTCATGATCTCATGGTCCAGGAGTTCAAGCCCAGCGTCAGGCTCTGTGCTGACAGTCCTGAGCCTGGAGCCTGCTTTGGATTCTGTCTCTCTCTCTCTCTCTCTCTCTCTCTCTCTCTCTCTGCCTCTCCCTCACTTGTGCTCTGTCTCTCAAAAATAAATAAATGTTGAACAATATGTAGGGAGCAAAACCATTAATTTAAAAAAGTTCACATTTAATAAAGTTAGGTTGCTAACTACATATAAATGTGAATGTTTTCAAGCTAAAATCACATTGGATTGGGAATACAGGAAAAATACCACCTTACTTCCAGACCTGCCTGGCACAAAATAAACAGTCCATGATATTTGTCAAATTAGAATCTTTTCCACTCTTGTCCCACCCATCATCCCCATGAGCTACTCCTTACAGACATCTATTGTTGGGAGTTTCTCATCTTTTTTTTTTTTTTTTACCCAAGAGGATTTAAGGGCCAGTTGGGGGCAGCACTCCCAAGGAGGTGTTTAACACGTAAGGAACTCATTTATCATGGAATGAAGATTTCAGAGGGCAAATTAGAGAAGACTGGAGTGAGGTCAGCAATGGAAAGTAAAGTGTAGGGTAAAAAGTACAGCTTAGTGAAAAGAGAGCTGGGTAATTTGCATTTGGAACAACAGTGGAAATTAGGAATGAAACTCACAGGGGGTGGGACTGACTGATTTAAGTTGTAAATCTCAACAGGATGAAGGCCATCAAGACCTAATGGGGTGGGTCTATTGTCATCTTTTAACAGCAATCAAACGGGGGTGCCTGGGTGGCTCCGTCAGTTAAGCATCTTGATTCTTGGTTTGAGAGTTGGAGCTGCCTGTCAGCTCTGCGCTGGCAACGTGTAGCCTGCTTGGGATTTTTTCCCTCTCTCCCTCACTGCTCTCTCTCTCTCTCTTTCTCAAAATAAATAAATAAACATTAAAAAAAATTTTTTAAATGAACAACATTCAAATGGAATGTTGCAAAGTTCTGGGGTTTCCTCAAGGTTAAGTGGCAGGCAGGAATGCCTAGCTCCATGAAATGATGAACTTAATGGCAACCTTAACACATAAGAGATCTCAGTTGAGACCTAGTGGAACTGCAGAAATTGGCACATTTGAAAAATGAAGTGACGGGAAGATCCCGAAACATAGGGAGATGTATAAGAAAAGATAGTGTCACAAAGGAGAAGGAAGAAGTATTTAAAAGAAAGAGTGGTCAACTCTGTCAAAAACTACTTGAAGTTGACTTGAATTTAGGCTAAAATTAGGCCACGGAATAAGGAAAGCACAACTACTTGGTAACATAAAATAAAAATCCAGACCTCGAAAAAATAAGATATCACATCTATCAATCTACAAAAACGGCAAATTCACAAGATATTCAAATCAGAAAGATGTGTTTTGTGCTGTTTTTACGATTTTCCGATCTTTTTGAACTAAAAGCTCATCCTAAAGAGCAAGTACAATTGTCAACCTTTTTTAGAAGTTTGAAATCATTTGTACTTTTAAGTATGCTTTGTCTCATTTTTTCACTGAAGGTCAAACAAATAAAAGTCAGGCTCTGACAAGGTTGAATTGTCCCATCTTGTAAGCAAACCTTTGCCTGGAATTTTATTCTGGCAAGCCAGAAGGTTGCCTTTTGCAGAGTCCTGGGTCCCCTTTCTAAAGAAGAGAGGGTCATCCTGAGTATGTTTCTCCCACGGTCATTTATTTCCTCTTAAGCCAACTGGATGCTTTTCTGTCAGAGGGCTCCATATTTCCATCCAAAGGAATTATAAACACATTTTAGGGGTAAAGCAGATGTTGCTTTGTATAAATGCAGATGTTACTTGAAATCAATGTGCTTATAATAATTATAACTTTCATCTGCATTCTTAAATTCTGAGTTACGATGATTGAAAGTCCCATCAGAGATGACTTTATTCCTTTTATCACAGCCTTTCTACTTCTGCTGTTAATTTCATTATTTCTCATCGAATGCTAAGATTTGGACCAGTAGACTTTTTTATATGAAAAACAGAATAACTCTTTAATCTTTGGTTAACAAAGATTAGCATCAACCCTGCAAATAATTATATACAGATCATATTATTAAGGATACAAATTAGCCCTCAGTCCTTTACACTTCCTATATCTATCCTTTCCAAAGTGATCACTCTTTAATGACTTTAATAAAATGCTGATGTTCGTATAGCCATCTAGTCCTGACCTTCCTCATCTTGTACTAGCATCTTATGTCCCTACCAAAGGAAGCTACTTAAAGCTCCACACATAGGGACACTTGGGTGGCTCAGTCAGTTAAGCGTCTGACTTTGGCTCAGGTCATGATCTCATGGTTTGTGAGTTTGAGCCTCATGTTGGTCTCTGTACTGACAGCTCAGAGCCTGGAGCCTGCTTTGGATTCTGGGTCTTCCTCTCTCTCTCTGCCCCTCCTCCTCTCATGCTCTGTCTCTCTGTCTCTGTCTCTGTCTCTCTCTTTTTCTCAGAAATAGACAAACACGAGGAAAAAACAAAGTTCCACAAATATATTGTCTCCAACTATTTTCTCAACCACAAATGTTCTTTCCCCAGATTTTCAACGGACTAATCTATACTTGCTTTCTTAAAAGTCCATCAAAGCATCCTTGGAAATCTCTCTCTCTCACTCCCTCCTCCTCTCCTCCTAGCCTTGAGTTGGGTGCCTCTATCTTGTATCCCCATGTGCTCCTATTGTGTGTGTCATACTGTATTCGTAATTTTTTTTTCTAAATGCTTTATTTTTATTTCTAGGAGAGAGAGAGAGACAGAGAGAGAGACAGTGTGAGCAGGGGAGGGTCAGAGAGAGAGGGAGTCACAGACTGAAACAGGCTCCAGGCTCTAAGCTGGCAGTCAGCAGAGAGCCCGGCGCGGGGCTTGAACCCACGAACCACGAGATCATGACCTAAGCGAAAGTCGGACGCTTAACCGACTAAGCCACCCAGGCGCCCCTCGTAATTTTTAATATATAGTTTTTTGAGAGAGTGTGAGTGAGGGAAGGGCAGAGAGAGAGAGGGAGACTGAGGATCTGAAGCAGGCACCACGCTGACAGCAGAGAGTCCAAAAGGGCTTGAACTCACCAACCAGGAGATGGAGACCTAAGATGAAATCTGACGCTTAACTACCTGAGCCACACGGGTGCCTCACTGCATTAGCATCTTTTGACCAACCCTACTGAGGTATTATTTACAGAAAATAAAATACACTTTTTAACTATAGAGTTTGAATAGTTTTGACAAGCGTATAGGTCTGTGTAATTGACACCTTGATCTAGATAGAGAGCATTTCCATCAGCAAAGAAAGTTCTCTCATGCTTATGTCCTTTTGCAGTCAATCCCACCCACATGGGCAGACACTAAGCTTATTTCTATAAACATAACTAGTTTTTACTATTCTAAAACCTAGTGTAAATGAAATCACATAGTATGTGCTTTAGCTGACGTTGTCTTCTTTTGTTTAGCACGATGTTTTTAGGACAATTGATGGTTCATTCCTTCATCTTGCTTCAGGGAGATACCATGCTTTATTTATCCATTTATTTATTGTTGGAAATTTGGATGTTCCCCGTTTGGAGCTATTATTAAAAAAACTACTATCAACATTTGCACACAAATCTTTGTAAAGATACTTGTTCTCACTTCTCTAGAATAAATAACTAGGAATAGAATTGCTGCATCATATGACAGATACATGTTTAATTTCATAAGAAACTGCCAAACTATTTTACAAAGTGTATGTTTCGTTGTACATTTCCACCTGCAGAGTATGAGTGCTTTATATCTGAGACAATACTTGGTATGGTCAGATCTTTCATTGTTGCCCTTCTAGTTAATATGAAGGGTTATCTCATTGTGGTTTCAATTGCCCTCGATGACTAACAATGTTCACCATCTTTTCATCTGCACTGGGAATGTACTTCTTTACATGTTTGGAGAGTCAGCACATCAGCCCTGAAAAAAAAATTGCTTTTGGAATAAAAAAATCCATGTTTGAAGTCCAGATCTGTCATTTGCAGTTCTTTTATCTTGGGCCCTTATTCAACCAGTCTGAGCCACAGTCAATTTATCTGTAAAATGGGGATCATGCTATCACACAGGTAGATAATGTTATCTACCTTTTATACAGTAGACCTTATAAATGGTCATTATGATTATGAGTATCGAAACTGGTTTAGAACCCATACCAGTTTTCCTTCCCAGGACACGGTCAAATTTGCAGCAAGCTATAAGCCTTATGTATAGTCACGGTGTTGTAGCTCAGAGATTTCCTCTATATTCCTTCACCTCTTGACTTCCCCTACAGTTTTCAAATTTCAAATTTTTTTAATGTTTTAATTTATTTTTGAGAGAGAGAGGGAAAGAGAGCACACGCACATGTGCATAAGCCGGGGAGGGGCAGAGAAAGAGGGGGACAGAGGATCTGAAGCAGGTTCTGTACTGATGGCAGCCAGCCATTGTGGGGCTCGAGCTCATGAACCGTGAGATCATGACCTGAGCTGACATCAGCTGTTCAACCAACTGAGCCACCCAGGCGACCCTCACACTTCAAATTTTTAATGCTTTCCCCAGCTACTGTCCCACTGTGTCACTAAAATGTAAGTTCCACGAGGAAAGTAATACACCGGTATTATACACCTCCATATCCTCCATGGCTAGAATAGTGTGATAAGTACCTGCTGAACAAAGAAAGGAATGAACACCTGCGTCCTCCCTCTCTCTCACTTCTACACATTGATGCACACACACGTCCATCTGCCTGCTTTTCCATTTTAATCTCTCTCCAAAGGCACAAGATGCTTTCTTTTTGTATTTGGACATGGGTAAGTCTTGTCTCACCACCACCCAGCCTAGAAACTCATAACCAGCTGCATGCTAGCCTAAATCAACCTTCTTGGTTTATGCTTCTCTGCAAGAAGGCGAGATCTGTAGCCACAATTCGCTGATCATCTGGTTCAGAGTATCTTTTGCTCATTCCTATCATTCGGCTACTGACCCAAATAATTCCATCCACAGACTGTAGTAACTCATAAGCATAATTAACTCAAGTGTATTATATAGCATTGTGGTTTAAAAAAAAAATGTTGGCTGTACCATAGGACAAACCTGTGAAAGACCAAACTCTACTGTTTATTTTCTATGTGACTTTTGACAAGTTATTTAATTCCTCTAAGCATCAAATTTCTCTTATTTAATGTAGGCAAAACAATTAAGGAATGCATATGAATAGTTTAGCATAGTTCCTAGTTCCTAAGTAAGCTTTAAATGAGCGTCACGGATGACTTCTCTAAAGAAGAAATCTTTGAGTTGAGATTTGAAAAATGAGTGGGAATGTGGTGCCTGGGTGGCTCAGTTGGTTAAGCCTCCGGGTCTTGATGTCGGCTCAGGTCATGATTTCACGGTTTGTGAGTTTGAGCCCCCACATTAGGCTCTGTGCTGACAGCTCAGAGCCTGCTTGGGATTCTTTCTCTCCTTCTCTCTCTACCCCTCCCCACTTGTGCACATTCATGCACACACACTCTCTCTCTCACCAAATAAATAGATATTTTTTAAAATGTTTAAATAAAGAAATAGAATTTAAATAAATTAAAAAAAAGAACGATGGGTGGGAGTTAGCCAAGAAAAGATTGGGGGAAACAGAATGTGCTGCAATAAGTTTGGGGTGACTCCTCGCCAGAGTAGCCTTCTACTAGTGCGAACTAATGCTTGGCAATAGGTAATTACATTATCTATCCTAATAGATAGAAATTGAGATGATAATGGCCGTAGTGGTATCTGGCAACTTTGTGAAGCAAGCCCTAATCCAGCACACTTGAATCAATCCAGCTAGAAGTATCAAATGCTTGAGGTGGCTGGCTGGCTCAGTAGGTAGAGCCTGTGACCCTTGATCTCAGGGTTGTGAGTGTGAGCCCCACATTGGGTATAAGAGATTACTTATTAAAAGAATGCATTTGACACTTACTAACAATGTCAGTGGTGTCCAGTTCCCTGAGAGCACTTTGCTAGAGCATGACTTGGTGGTATTCAAAGAAGCTGAAGCTATCCATTACAGATTGCCTCTATTTTTTCTTAGTTCCAGCCTCTTTTGGCCAGAGACTCACAATCACTAGCTGAAAAACCCATGCCTTTCATTCATATCAGAAATCTGCTGCCAGTACAAACAAGGTCTCATCACAGACACCAATATTCTTACCATCTTTAGGCCAGGGCTCCTGGGATCTCGGTGAAGTGTTCTCACACGTGAAGGCCAGAGAGTTTGCCTAAATCGCATGGATGACCACGATATCATTCTGGTGCTGAAGCCCACGCATCTGCCAAATGGTGCTCTTCCACAGAACTAACTTTATGGCCAAGGTCCTTTGCTAGTGCGTAGATACCAACTGTTCATAAGAACCATTGCCATGCCATAGGAAGGTGATTTTCTTCCAGCATCATCTAGATTATAATGAAGTTACCATTTGAGAATGGTAGCACGTCAGATGATTTCTTACCCCCCGTACGGCACTTTTAGGAGTCTCTAATATCTGGAAAGGTGGCAAGTGGAAAATGGTCTTCCACATGCACGTTGGTCATTGGAAGGTTCCATGTTGCCATTTGACATGTGCAAAGTCCCAATCTTCTTCCAGGAAGATTGGACTTAATCCAACGCTCGTGTACAAGTCAATCCCTGATGATGTTACAGAGTTATACTCTCTGAAGACGGGAAAACCTTGCTCAGAGAACTCAATATAGGTTTGCAAAATGAATTGGTGACTACCAGGGTGAACGAATACATGGAGGGATGGATGAACATTTACTCCTCACAACTACCAAATGAGCTAAATGATGGTACTAGTCATATGGCTAAGGATACCGAGGCTCAGGAAGATAGAGTAATTTTCTCAAAGTCATACAAATAGAAAGTGGCAGAACCAGCCTGTGATCACAGGCATTTTGACTACGTGTCTTCATTTTAATATCTATCTAGTTCAACCCCTTCTAGCGCATAATACATTTGCAAGAATGTATTATTTCAGTAAAAGGAGGTAATATATCTAAATATGACCATGTGATAAGGTAAAAGAGGTAGTTAAATTTGATGGGAAAAATGTAGAAGCAAAGAAAAAATTGAAACCTAAATTATTCCTATGAGAAAGGGTACTCAATGATGTTCAGGGGCTCAGATTTTGGGATCCTTACAAGCTTGGGTTGAAATTCCATCTCTGGTACTAATTTAGCTTTGCAACCTTGAGCAAGTTAGCAAATCTCTCTGTGTTTCTGTTTCCTTGGCTGTAAAATGTGAGTAATATTGGAACCCACAGTAAATGGCAGTTGAAAAGAGTAGGTAACACATATAAAGCCCCAAATGCAAGAATGTTAGCAATTATTATATTGTTATTATTATCGTTATTATGAATATTCTAATTGCCCAACTGTACAACAAAATGGAAATGGCAAATTATTTTGACATTTTGAGATACCTGTCAGATTTGGCATGGTATTGACATATCGTAAAATTCAGACCTAATGAAAATTAATTCAACCTCGAGGAAGGCAGAAAAAGCAAACTAATCAAGAGAATCTAATGAGGATGGAAATATTTTAATTCATAAGTACATAGACAATATGTGCCATTTCCGAAATCAAAAAAAGTGGCAGATGAGAATTAAGCATGTTTCACCAAGGCCCATTGATTTGTTAAGGAGCCTTCATTCCCTGAATGTCTATCTTCTCATCCCCAAGGACTATAAAAGCCTGATTAAGGAGAAGGCTCGGCTGCAAAATGTCATCTACAACAGCACACATACACGCATACATCCCACTCCAACTTGGAAGACGCCCCCTCACCCACGAGCTGTCGTGGACAAGAATGCCCACCGCATCTAGGCAAGCGGTGCTGCATTCCTTCACCAATCTTTTTTTTTTATTTTATTTTATTTTTTTTTTTTTGCAAATAGTTTATTGTCAAATTAGTTTCCACATAACACCCAGTGCTCATCCCCACAAGTGCCCTCCTCCATGCCCACCCCTCCTTCCCCCCACATCCACTAGTCCTCAGTTTTTGTCAGCATTCAAGAGTCTCTCATGGTTTGCCTCTCCCCTTTCCCCCACCATTTCTGCCCTTCTTCTCCCCCTTGGTCCTCTGTTAAGTTCCTCCTAATCCTCCTATACATGCACACATATGATATTTGTCTTTCTCTGCCTGACTTATTTCGCTCAGCATAACACCCTCAAGGTCCATCCATGTTGCTACACATGGCCAGATTTCATTCTTTCTCATTGCCATGTAGTATTCCATGGTATAGATAAACCACATCTTCTTGATCCATTCATCTGTTGATGGACACTTAGGCTCTTTCAAGGTTTTAGCTATTGTGGAGAGTGCAAGGAAACTAACAATAGAACTCCCCTAGGACCCAGCAATAGCACTGCTAGGAATTTACCCAAGGGATACAGAAATGTTGATGCATAGGAGCACATGTACCCCAATGTTCATAGCAGCACTCTCCTTCACCAATCTTAACCCTGACCCTGGCATTGAACCAAAGTACCGTTTGCTGCTTCCATGGCGAGTTGAGTGAGAGACTTTTTGAGATGTCACATCTAACAGGGAAAACTGGGGAGAATGTTTCTGCTCATATTGTTTCAGGTGCCACAGGAAATCAGCAAACGCACGACCCGCCAGCCAGTCAGGCAGTACGTGTCAGGCAGGCAGCCCAGAGACAGACAACAGGATCCAGAGACAGAGACAGGAATGGGCGGAGGGCAGGTCACGAGCAGATCAGGCGGCCTCTTAGGGGCAAGTGTGAGCAGGATCGGGATAAGCAGTGAGTCACGGCAAAATAGGCAAATTGAAGCCCTACGGGGTCAAGCACGCAGCCGGCTTCAGGAACCCGAGGAAGGCGGGGCGTTGGGGGGGGGAGGGGCGGAGGGGACCTGGGTAAATGCTGAAAACCAAAAGCAGAACAGGAACGAATTACAAATGGAGAATGCAGTCGCATTGCGTCAGAATCGAGTGGACTTTGGCAGCTAAGGCAGCGTGCTGTTCCAGCTTCAGATTTCTCCTTCCCCTCCTGCCACGTGAATCTGGCCGAGAGAGGGGAGCGAGGTTGCAGCAGGAGCAATGGAAAGTGCTGGCTGAGCGAGGAGGGTGGGGTGAGGGGCTGCAAACCGTCCCTGCAAAGAAAGCGGCTGGTTTGCTTATAAGGGAAATTAGAAACGTGCTAAAGGAGGCATTTAAATATGAATGAGGTATTTGGGTATTTCAATACCCAAGAGAAAATCATTCAATAGCAAGAATGCCTCAAGCTTACAAAGATTTCACAGAACACAAGCCCACACTTCAGTAAATGAGTTAATAAACCACGGAGCTAAACACGTGTGGCATTTTCGATTCATGCCTCATCTCCTACTCTTTTTAAAGGGCAGAGAGCTGTTGAACAGCCCTTCAGTGTTCCAGGCCGCAAACAGGCTCTCGACTATTAATGGCAAAGCTGCCAAAAGCCAGACATACCTGGGGTCAGATGAAAGGTTTCGTTTGTTCACCTTCAACATTACACTAGTTCCCACTCAGGACCTCTGAGCGCGTTACTGGAAATTTTGAAAACACAGTTACTGGTGTGAAGAGGTTTCTGAAAACACACAAAGCATACATTCAACGAGAAAGTCCACCTGAAACGCCCGTTCGTTTCACAAAGACCAAAGCAAGTTGAAAGACCCAGAAACGTTCTTGAAAATGATACAAATGCTATGGCCAATTAGGTTTTATCTTGCGTGCCAAATACAACAGATTCGGAGCTGCTTCCTGAAACCCTGCCGTATACCTGATCAAATTAGTAATAGCTGCCCCGTTCTCGGGAGGAGGATGTCTGTGTGTGTGTGTGTGTGTGTGTGTGTGTGTGTGTGTGTGTGTGTGTGTGTGTGTGTGTA
Source organism: Proteles cristata cristata (assembly GCA_017311185.1). Classification (NCBI taxonomy): domain Eukaryota; kingdom Metazoa; phylum Chordata; class Mammalia; order Carnivora; family Hyaenidae; genus Proteles; species Proteles cristata. The sequence continues at coordinate 26,669 of JAESUZ010004099.1, read as the reverse complement.
TATATTCACCATTGTTTTAAAGTCTGCTTTGCTTTGAGTCTCGCGTCTTCTGGGTCGACTATTTTCTATCCGAGAAGTTCTTAGGCTGGGTTCACGCTGCAGATCGGCTTCGGCCCTCACGGTAGTTTTTAAAAATCAGTTTGCTGATATTGGAAGATGAGAGATCTCACGTTTTTCCAAAAAGGATTTGAGGTTTCTTTCGAAAGTGAACATTTCTAGCAATTTTCAGCCTGTCTTTCCAAATGGCGACTGTCCCTGGAGCTGAGTAGGGGCTGTTTCCTGCAGATGGGGTGGCCTCTCTTAAATCTGCTTTCTTTCACTCCTTGGCCTCACAGCCGCTGGACTTGCTCAATGGCAAGACGCCTCACCTCTACTTTGGCAATCCACTCTTCAGCAACAGAAATATTCTACCTTCAAAACTCTGGGGGGTGCCTCGCTGGCCCAGTCGCATGCTCAGGGAGAGCCCTGCGACTCTTCATCTGGGGATGATGAGTTTGAGCCCCACACTGGGGGTAGAGATTACATTAAAAAAATACAGTAAAATGTCAATGCCAATATTGTAGTTTTTTGTTTCCACATTTTGTTTAGTTTTACCCTAACCTCATATTAGTAGAGATGGTTCTACCTTTGCTTCCAAGAAATCTACCACTGCTTCCCAACCAGATGTTTCGTCCCTTTACTTTGCCTGTATTTCCCAAATCTCTCAGTCCCTTTCTGGTCTACTTTGTTCCCCTGGCTCATCAGTGCCACCACCCGTCTTGAACTTATTTTCATGGTTATTTTGTGCCTTTGTCATTCCCTCAACCTTGTCCCTCAAGCCACATCCCCAGATCCATCCAACTACTCGGGTCTCCAGGGTAATGAACGCTGCTGGGTAAAGTCACGCTACGAACTCATGATATCCGGTCTCAGTGAGCCTTTATCCCTAAATAGCATCCTCTCCTATTCCCCTCAATGGCTACTTCACAGAGCTGCCATTCTCCCCAAACTGTAAAGTCTGCTTGCTCTTGCCTCACGTTCAGAAGCAATTCTGAGAGAATCAAGGATGTCAGAGGAGAGGTTCCTCAGCTTGCTCCTCCCTCACCCACAAAATTACGTGAATTTCTGTGCACTCATGTCGCATTCTGTCACTGTACCCCTTCTCTCTGTAGTCTTTTTTAAAATGTTTTTATTTTTAAGAGAGAGAGCGTGAGTGGGGGAGGGACAGAGAGAGGGGGACAGAGGATCCAAAACAGGCTCAGCGCTGACAGCAGTGAGCCCAATATGGGGCTCGAACTCAGAACCCTGAGATCGTGACCTGAGCCGAAGTCGGACACTCAACTGCCTGAGACACCCACGTGCCTCTCTCTCTTATCTTTGATAATTCTCTGTGCCTACTTATTCTTTTCTCTCAGAATAAGAATGTGCTCAAGTGTTTTCCATCTAAAAACAATCTTCCCTTCACCTCAACCACTCTTCTGGCTGCAATCCTATTTACTGCCACTCCTTTCCCACCAAAGTTCTGGAAGAGCAGTCTCTACTTCCTTGCCTTCCATTTACTCCTCCATCTACTGATATTCGGGTTTATATCATTATGTCTTCGTGGAAACTTTTTAAAGGTCACCAATAACCTCCACGCTTCCAAATCCAGTAAGAATGTTTTTAAGTGTATTGATTTATTTGGGGGGGGGGGCGGGCACAGGGAAAGAGAGAGAGAATCCCGAGGAGGTTCTGCACTGAGAGTCCCATGCAGGGCTCGAACCCATGAACCGCGAGACCGTGACCTGAGCTGAAATCAAGAGTCAGATGCTTAACTGAACTGAGCCGCCCAGGTGCAACATTTGCCCAGTGTAGACTGTTTCCTCTGTGTCCAAACTCACTCCCCTTGGCGTCCATGGTTTTTCTCCTACCTGTACCTATAACACTTTTGAAAGAACCTCTTTGTTTACCTACTAAATGTTGTCTTTCCCCGGGACTCAGACCTCTGTTCTATGTTCTCCCCATAGTATAGACTCTCCCTTGTGATCCACGCACTTCCGTAAAACTTGAACTAGTACCTCGCACCTGTGCCATCCAGTCCAGCCATTTTTCTCAAGCTCGAAACCCAAACATCCAAGTGTTTCCTGAATATTTCTATTTGGATCATCTAAAGGTACTGCGAATTCCACAGGTCTCAAAGTGAACTTCCGTCTCTCTCCCAATTTCCCTCTACATTCGTGACATCAGTAACAACCCAGTCTCTCAAGCCAGAGATTTAGCAGTCTTTCAGAAGGTCCATCCACCTCTTCCTCACCCAGGGCCTCTAATTACAGACTGTCAGGTTTTTTTTAAGTTTATTATTTATTTTGAGAAAGAGACAGAGCATATGAGCAGGGGAGGGGCAGAGAGAGAAGGACAGAGACAGACAATCCCAAGCAGGCTCTGCACTCGCAGCACAAAGCCCAATGTGGGGCTCGAACCCATGACCCATAAGATCATGACCTGAGCTGGAACCAAGAGCCAGATGCTTAACCAACTAAGCCACCCAGGCGCCCCCTATAATTACAGAGTTTTAAGTGTAAGCAGTGCAAAAGAGAAAACACTGAAGACACTACCTTGGCAATAAGAGAAACAAAATCACCCTGTGAGACTGGATCAGAATTTGGCCCTGGAGATTTCATTCTCCCCATTAGAGCTCCTATTTGAAATTGCTGACATAGAAATCTGATCGTATCGCTTCCCTTCAATGACTCCGCATAGATTTCAGAATAAAGGTAAAACACTAATTTCGAGTACAGGCCCTTCCTGAACCAATCCTTATCAACCTTGCGAGTCTTATTTCCTGCCTCTCCTCCAATTCCCCCCAATGCATTAGTGTTACTGAACTGCTTGCGCGTTTCTGAATGTATTACACTGTTTCATATCTGCACTTTTCCACATTTCTTCTCTTTCTTTCTTGCTTTCCTTGTCTGCTTAGCTAACTCCTAACTTTTCCTTCCTTCTTTTCTTTCTTTCTTTCTTTCTTTCTTTCTTTCTTTCTTTCTTTTCTTTCTTTCTCTCTCTCTCTCTCTCTTTCTCTCTTTCTCTCTCTCTCTCTTTCTCTCTTTCTCTCTTTCTTTCTTTCCTTGTCTGCTTAGCTAACTCCTAACCTTTCCTTCAAGACTTAGCTCACACATAAATTTCTCCAGGAGGCTTTCCCTGACTCTTGAATGGGAGCAGAATTTGCCACCCCAAAATGTCTCTTTGGCACGAGAGTTATTTTAGGCTGATTATTTTTAAGACACAGCAGACATAGTAAAAGCTCTGAAAACTGAGTAGAAGTTACCATTTTGTAAGAGAAATTAACATTTACAAGGGAGATTTCCATTCATAAGGGTGTCTTCCTGACTGTATTAGAAAGAGAAGGGTGACTCTAAATCCCTAGAAACTCATCAGTGGAGAAGACAACAACCTAAATCTGCATAACAGCTATGCCCTTGTTTACTGTGCTTTTCCTGGAAACCTCTCATAACTGGCTCCCCGCCCCCAATCACTTTCTCTTGTCTTTAGCTGGAGATGGTGTATAAGGTGATGGCTTGGGCCATTTTGGGAAGTTACTCAGTTTTCCTGGATATGTCCCATGTAAACAGGAGGTATACCTGTTATTGAACTTGTTTGTTCTTTTCTTGTTAATTTTTCTTATTACAGAGGGGTCCCAGCCAAGAACCTAGAAACGCAAGGGAAAACTACTTTTCCCCCTCTGCCTACTCCTTTTCTGCACCCCGATTATTCAATGTGTACCTTTTTTTTAATTTATATTTTATTTATTTCTGAGAGAGAGAGCACATGAGCAAGCAGGGGAGGGTCAGAGAGAGAGGGAGACACAGAATCTGAAACAGGCTTCAGGCTCTGAGCTGGCTGTCAGCACAGAGCCCGACACGGGGCTCAAACCCACAGACTGTGAGATCATGACCTGAGCCGAAGTCGGATGCTTATCCCACTGAGCCACCCAGGTGCCCCTTCAATGTGTATCTTTATCACAGTATCTTATCATGCTGACTTCTGCATATCTATTTTCTCATATGGTTTTTCTATAAGACAGTAAAGTCCCCAAAGCAGGGAATGGTTATTTCTATCTATGTATCGTCTATCTATCTATCTATCTATCTATCTATCTATCTATCTATCTATCTATTTATTTATTATTTCTGTGTCTCTATTGCCTGGCATATTACTTAGTACATAGTACATGCTAAATTAATAGTTGATAAATAAAAAAATGAGGGAGCAAATGAATGGAACATTGATTAGGGAATAGAAGAGACTAAAAAATCCATGCTGCTATGATTTCCTTTTTATACTAACTTATAATTTTTTTAAAGTTTTTTTTTTTAATTTTTTTTGAGAGAGAGAGAGAGCATGAGCAGGGGAGGGGCAGAGAGAGGGAGAGAGAGAATCCCAAGCAGGCTCCACACTGTCAGCGCAGAGCCCGATGCAGGGCTCGGAACCACAAACCATGAGGTCATGACCTGAGCTGAAATCAAGAGTTGGATGCTTAACAGACTGAGCCACCCAGGCGTCCCCCAATTTATATTTTAATTGGTGGCTTTTATTTCAGTTATGTACTTACAGGAAGTAATCAAGGATTTGTGAGAGTTCATACCTCTGTATGAACACCTGTGTGTTACTTTATCAAGAGGATGTTAGACTATACTTTGCATAATTGAAGTACTGCCTGGCTAGAGGCTGGCAGGTCCGTAAGAGTGAGGACGGTTATGTGATGTCACTGAGAAGTTCTCTTTTACTTGGCAAACCTCTACTATCTTACAAAGAATATCTATGCAAACTGTACCCCAGCCACTAGGCCTCTGGGACTCTGGCCACAGCTCTGCCTGTCTTGCTTTGTCTTGCTCATATTCACTGCTGTTCACAACTGCTTACTTGAATAGAATGAGCCAACCAGGCTTCCCATGCAAGCGGAGAAGGTTTTCCCAGAGGAGCAAAATAATTGTTAAATCACAGGCTTTGTGGACCAAAATGGCTTCTAACCTCACTCAAAGCCTCCTTTTGTGCCTAGAACAAATTTAAAGAGTTGAGCTTTTGCTCCCGTTACTACAAGCACCCCCCCCCCACACACACACACCAACTCCAACATCAACACCTTCTTGCCAATGAATAGCCTAATTCAAGCCCTCTCTTTCTTTCTCAATGAATGGGTCTGGAGGTGCACTCGGCTCCCTTCCTGCCTGTTCCAAGGCTGGCCTGTCCTGTCCAATTACGCTATGGGCCCTCCGTAGCACGAGAATTCGGTGTCCGTCTAGGGAGCGATGTTACCGCTATTAGGCAGCCAGTAAGGGACTATTATAAAAGGGCCCCGGACCATTCCTCTGAGCTATCTCTTGCAACACAAGTGAGCCTCATCAGCCCACAGTGGACGCAAGGTACACATCACCAGCCTAGTGACTCAACCCTTCAAAGTATCTTGGCCTGTCGTTTCTGTATTACCTTGGATGTGGTCCCTTCCTACACTTATGTATATGCTTTTAACTGTAACACAAGTATTTTTAGAAGGTGCTGCTCTCTGGTAAACAACAACAACAACAACAAAAACACACACACAAGAAGTTAGGAGTCCTGCTGCCCAAATAGTCATATCTACTATTTCCATAAATCTCATTAACACTTTTGCCGGTACTTTATAAAGCCAATACTTTCTTCCGCTTAACTCCACTTTACAACCTTTGCTTAGACCACACTATGTTAATGTTCATTTATTCCAGATTATTTAATGCTCTCAAGATTTTAAGAGTTGCATCTGAGCAAACAATCTTGGCTGACATATCTTTGCATTAATACTTTAAATTATTTTATTTATTTATTTATTTATTTATTTATTTATTTGTCTTAAGAGAGAGAACGAGACTGCCAGCAGGGAAGAGGGGCAGAGAGGGAGAGTCTTAAGCAGGGGCTTGAACCCACGACCCTGGGATCATGACCTGAGCAGAAATCAAGAGCTCAACTGACTGAGCCACCAGGGGCCCCTAAATGATCTTTTTAAACAGATCAAATTAATTACTCTAACAGTCATGAAATCTCTTTTTTGCATTTTCAAATCTCCCAAAACTTTTGAATTAATCGCTACTCAGATATAACACGAGTCTTCAAAATTCTCAAATATCGCCAATCTCTTCACAAAGTCCATCAATTACATTGAAGCCATAGGGAAATATTTTATTACAAGTACCTGTAAATATTCTCTCCAATGTTCCTGAATATATATAGAGAGATCCAGATGATTCAAACTGAAACATGCTGTTTATTAAAGCTCAGTGCTTTTCACATTAAATTTAGGCCATGACCAAGTCACCAGGCTCGCTAAGTAGATTTCCTGTGATTTGATCAAGCCAGAGAGTTCAGATCTTACTACTAACTAGTAGTGTTCCCTTTTTAACAATTTGATAGGGGCGAGAAATTTAAATCTGAACAGAAAAATTAGTTCGGAAAACCCTCCATTTTGTGTTTCCCCATGTAATCAAAGTCACATGGCTCCTCTTTAGGCAGCAGTGACTAAAGTGGCTGCCTAAATCATCCCACCCGCAAGTTTACCTAAGCAGAGAGAAGTGCTTTTCAAAGCTCCAGTTCCTGTAACTATGCCTGGATGTTGGCTGGGTTGTGTCCGGGGAGGAAAGGCAAAGGAAAGGATTATCCTGAGCTGATCCATATCGACCACTAGGGCTGGCTCAGGACTTGCTGCCTTTCCAGCTGGCAAATTAAGATGAATAGGAGGGCATCCACACAGCCATGGCTTCCATTCTATCTGCTGCTGCTGACAGATTATTTATTAATGCCTTCGCCTGGCATATGTGCCATTAGGGCTGCCACGTGACAAGCTATCTCTTGCATGAAGATGACCAACTTCAGCTGAGGGACGAATATTTTATAATTTCTATATTCCTTTAAGAAATCACTGGGAAAATACCCACTCCTCAGCATCATTTTATTTTGATTATAAGATGCTTTCTTGGGTAAGGAACCTTAAACTATTTGAAAACTATCTACGTAAGAGTAAGTTAGTGGCTCTTTATAAATGTTGGCTCTGGAGATTCACTTGTATCCCACAGCATACGTTATCTGGAGCAGCATATATTTGAATGGACCCAAAGCCAATGGTATATAATTTAACTCTTGGTTCATGTTTGTGCTACAAAACACTGGAGCTTGAATAATCATAGAATTCCTTAGTTAAAGGAGGCATTTCTCCCTAGTTGGTTATTAACTTTCAGAGAGGCACAGAGAGCATATGCTGCCTTTATAATATCCCAGGGAGGAGGGCTAAAAAAGCACTCTGAGATGAGGAGAGCCAGAGCAAAGAATATTGGGGCTTAGCATTGAACATAGCCACTAAATAACGTAGGGCAATATATTACTCCCAGAAAAAAGGAAAGGGCATGGTCATCTTAGAGGCTCTGAGTTTAGAGCAAATCACACTCTGTCCCCTGCATTCCAGCTTCCACATACATCCAGGTGAGATTGAACAGTTCAGCGCCAAGATAAATTCTCAGGAAAGGCGATATCACCATCTGTACCCTGTAGAAATATGGAGAAGGGCACTGATTGCTCAGTCTCTTGACCTTGAGGGGGAGGCTTAGGAATCTTCACCTGCCCCAACTTCCACATGATCCACATGGAGGGGGTCCACAAGCCATGCTTTAAGTAGCACTGCCTCAGAGAATAATAAAACTATCATAATCATAGAATCCTCGAGCTGGAAGGCCCTCAGAGACCATCAAATCATTTCCAACAGTCAGAGCCAGACAACAAAACGGTGCGGACCACGTCTGGGAGATAGTAAACTGCGCATCGCTGAGGCATTCCAGCAGAAACTCAATAACTCCTTAGCAGGAATATTGTAGTGGGATTTCGCACACCACATGGGGAAATCAGAGTAGGTGATCTTTAGGACAATTTCAAGTCTGAGATTATATTATCTCTAGCTCTGGGAAAAGACAGGAATCCCATTCCCAGAAGTAGAAATAATACTAAGATAAGTTCCAGCTTATCAAATCACAGGAGTGCTATTTAAAAAAAAAACAGCTTAAATGCAAACTAAAACAATGCCAAATGTTCTGAGCAACAAAACGAAACTACGCACTCACAATCCATGGAGAGAGTCTAGAGGGCAGAGGTTGCTTGATCGAACTTGAAGGAGCAAGAGAAGATAAGCTACTATGGATGAATACTTCTGACCTATATCTGACAGGTTGATATTAGTGCCTAATATTAGTCTTTTCCTGGTTTCATCATGGGGCAGAGGTTAGAAAACGGGATGGCAATGAGATGGAGAATGAGGAGTGGGAGCAGGGAAGAATAACATTGTATTCTTAAAGTATTCAAGCTTCATGGAGGGGTGGGCATGACGAGGAACAAAATGTCTGAGAAGGCACTTGGAGGTGATCATGAAAAAAAAGATGGGAAACACTGCTTTCTGTCTAGGGGTGAGATTGCGGTATATGTGTATATTCAACTTTATATAGATTGCTGAGTGGGTGGTTTGGTCAGTTGAGTGTCTGACTCTTGATCTTGACTCAGGACATGATCCCAGGGTCGTGGGATTGATTTAGGCTCAGGTCATGATCCCAGGGTCATGGGATCAATTTTGGCTCAGGTTACGGCCCCAGGGTCGTGGGATTGAGCCCTGCATTGGGCTCTGTGCTGACAGCGCAGAGCCTGCTTGGGATTCTCTCTCTCTGTGTCTCTCTCTGTGTCCCTCTTTCCCTGCCCCCGACTTGTGCGTGGTCTCTCTCTCTCAAATTAAAAAAAGTTTTCCAGAATGGTGATATTTTTAAAAGTTCCAGAGGCGATTCTAATGTATATGCAGGGTTGAGAACAACTGCACTGTGCTGTGTGGTTCACAGTAGGCAGAACAGGCAGTATCCCCGGACTGAGTATTTGGGCAGATCAGGTCCTGTCTCTCACCATCCTTAGTCATCACCACGATCCCTAAGCAGCAGCTTCTCTTGGAGGCTTTGGAACTAATTCTGTGAAGGAGGATGTAAAGAGCTGTAGGTGATTTCATCAATAAATCATTATCAAGTCATCCTAACTACAAATTCTAACTCTGACTCTGGGCCCCAGTTACTAACAGCTGCTCTTAGATTCCCTCGTGGGTTTTTTTTGTTTTGTTTTGTTTTTTTTGTTTACCCTTTGGGATCTCTTTTGCCGAACCCACGTTTTCTGTGTTAACAGTCTGCCTTGACCTATCAGTCACTATTTTTTTTTTTTTGAGAGACAGAGAGAGAGCACTTGTGCTAGTGAGTGAGAGGGGCAGAGGGGGAGAGAGAGAATCTCAAGCAGGCTCCAGGCTTATCATGGAATGGACACAAGGTTTGATCCTACGACCCTGCGATCATGACCGGAAGGGAAGTCATGAGTCAGATGCCGAACCAGCCACCCAGGCGCCCTTGAGGCTGCCTATACCCCTAGAAGCTTAGCTAAGGAAAGAACAAGAGAAAAGCATTCTCCAAAAGTGATGCCTTTTTTTTTTTTTTTTTTTAATTTCTAGGAGAGAGAGAGACAGCGTGAGCAGGAGGCCGAGAGAGAGGGAGTCACAGACTGAAACAGGCTCCAGGCTCCGAGCTGGCAGTCAGCACAGAGCCCGACGCGGGGCCCGAACCCACGAACCACGAATTCATGACCTAAGCGAAAGTCAGACGCTTAACCGACTAAGCCACCCAGGCACCCCGAGTGATGCTTTTCCAACAGTATTCTTAAGGTGCTATGCTGACATGATTGTTTTTTAATACTTGAGGTACAGAGAAAGGAGCCAACAAGTTTTGTCTTAAAAAAAAATACAAAAAACCTGCTTATTTTCCCACCAGCCAATACCACACCCACTCTCATACAAGCCCATCTTTTGGCTTCCCTCTCTCGGGTTAGAAATAAGGCAGTCTTCTGTACTTCTGCCTTCCCAGTCAGCCTTATTTTTATCAGTTGAATCTGGGTCTTCCCTCCAGCGTCTGCCCCATTCCAAATATCTCAGGTTCTAGCCTCCCCTAAGTGTAAACTTCTTTTGTGTATCCCAAGGTGTCTTGTTGGTCAAAAGATCAAAGGCTCCCTGCACTTCTGAGTCTCAAACCTGTTCTATGGGTAAAATGCTGTCCCCCTACTGAATTATAATTTATGTTCTTTTTTTTTTTTAATGTTTTATTTATTTCTAGGAGAGAGAGAGAGAGACAGCGTGAGCAGGGGAGGGTCAGAGAGAGAGGGAGACACAGACTCTGAAACAGGCTCCAGGCTCTGAGCTGGCAGTCAGCACAGAGCCGACGCGGGGCTCGAACCCACGAACCGCGAGATCATGACCTAAGCGAAAGTCGGATGCTTAACCGACTAAGCCACCCAGGCGCCCCTATAATTTATGTTCTTAATTTGAAGTTTGTCAATATTTCTTGTGGACCTTCCTATGCTCCTTACTTTCTAGACATGACTACATGTAGATAATCAAATAATACCCTCTAATATCACAGTTGTAAAATCCTTATTTAAAAAAAAAAAAAAGGATTCAGTCTTTGCTTCCCGTTGCATTTAGGAGGCTACTAAGCTCTGACAGATGTTGAACTGAAATAGCATTTTTTGGGCAGTAACTGGAAAAACCAAATTTTCCTTCACTGCTGGCTGCCTCACTAAATCCAGGCTACAGGAATAACAGTGGGGTTTGGGGGGGCAGAAGGGCTCTATGGCTCAGATGGCCAGCCAGCTAGCATTTTCATTGCTACAAGTTTAGCATGACTCTAGCTACAGCAGTCATTTAGCATCTCTGGTGACTAAACAACATATATAAACTTTGTTAGCTTCCATTATGTCCTGAGGGCACAGATTAATCCTCTTAAACATATCTAGACTTCCAGAGCCTCTGGACCAAGTAGAAGAACAGTGATTCCCTGGAAAGAAAATATTGGCTCGGAGTAGGAAGAATGGAAAAAACAGGTTCACTTCTCTTAAAAGTTGTAATTATTGAGTTTCAACCAAGTAAAAGTTAATCATGATCTCCCTCTAGTGACCAAAAGGAGAATAGCGAACAGACCATCTTGAGTTCCTTTGTTTTTCTTTTCAATGGGCTGTTTTTAAGTATAAAATGTTTACATTTATCCTTAGCAACACACACACACACACACACACACACACACACACCACACACAGACACACACACACGGAGCATACGTATATATCTTTACCTCTTTATGACCAGAGCATAAGACTGTTCTTGGAGCAAGGATCAGAACACATATTATGGATGCCATAGTTTGGATACCAGCTACGTTTGCCCTAATTGTTTACAGCTAAGCATAAGCAGCCCCATAAAATATTAAAATCTCAGGGACTGGAAAACTTCATGTTTGGTGACTGGTATCTGAAAGAAGAGGAAATCTGACTTTCTTAAGGTTGGACTAAATAAGTTTACATTGATGAATAAGTTTTTTTTTTAATGTTTTATTTATTTTTAAGAGAGAGAGACAGCATGAGCAGGGGAGGATCAGAGGGAGAGGGAGACACAGAATCTGAAACAGGCTCCAGGCTCTGACCTAGCTGTCAACACAGAGCCCGATGTGGGGCTCAAACCGACGAACTCTGAGATCATGACCTGAGCCAAATTCGGACGCTTAACCGACTGAGCCACTCAGGCGCCCCTGATGAATAAGTTTTTATTAAGTGCCCAGAATTAGATTACAGTACAGATTTCCTTTTCATTTCTCCTGTATCTACTAAGTGCTTTCTATAGGACAGTGTTTTCTTCTCTGTATTATTTTTTTCTAATTTTTCAAAATCTTCTATTGTTTTAAAAGTTAGGATGTTTTTAGTGTTCTCTGGGGTTTGCCCTTAAGAATCATACTCATGTAGGCACACCTGGGTGGCTCAGTCAGTTAAGCGTCCGAGTTAGGCTCAGATCATGATCTCACAGTTCGTGGGTTCAAGCCCTGTGTCGGGCTTTGTGCTGACAGCTAGCTCAGAGCCTGGAGCCTGCTTCATATTCTGTGTCTCCCTCTCTCTCTGACCCTCCCCTGCTCGTGCTATGTTTCTCTTTCTCGGAAATAAATAAAACATTTTAAAAATGTAAAAAAAAAATTGACAATAAACTATTTGTAAAAAAATAAATAAATAAAATAAAATAAAAATGTAAAAAAAGAAGAATCCTGCTCATGTATATTTACTTTTCGTAATTTCTTCAGGATAGTATTATCATAAAAATCCATAACTAAAATTACAGACCGTATTAACATAATGAGGATGAGACTGGATTTTTATGAATATATGTTCACTTTTTCTTCTATTTAGTCCCAAAATTATTTTTATTTTAGTTTTAAGGCATCAAAAACTTAGTAAAGAAATTTGATCATCCTAACTTGCCATATTTCTAGAACTGTAATTTTGATTATCTGTTTTCACTTGAGTACTTCTTCTGTTCCAGTTTTCAATGTGGGTTCTTGTGTAACAAACCCCTAAGGCCTAGTATCCCAAAGAATATTTTTATTATTCCCTCACATTTGAATAATAATTTAGCTAGATAAGAAGTCTAGGCTCAAAGTTCTTTTCCTTAATACTTATTTATTTATATATTTGTTTATCTTTAATGTTTATTGATTTATTTTGCGAGAGAGAAAGAGAGCAGGGTAGAGGCAAAGAGAGAGGGAGAGAGAGAATCCCAAGCAGGCTTCACACTGTCAGCACACAGCCTGACGTGGGTCTCAAACTCAAGAACCATGAGATCAGGACCTGAGCCGAAATCAAGTGTCAGACACTTAACCAACTGAGCCACCCAGATGCACCCTCCTCGATATTTAAAAATTAATAATTAGCATCATCTTCATTATCACCATCATCATTATCACTGGAATCATGACCATCCATAGCTTTCTTGCATCCAGATTACTATGGAAAAGTTGGACATCAATCTAACCTTGATTCTTTTATTGTTGCCCCATTTTTTCTTTCTGGCTCATTTTTAGGCTGGTTGACTTAAAAAAAATCAATGCACTTTACTTTTTAGAACAGTTGTAAGTTTGTCTAAAACTTGAGCAGGTTGTAGAGAGTTCTCATTTATCCTACCATGTCCACTCACTCACATACCCATATATACACACACACACACAGTTTCCCCTACTATTAATATCTCACAATAGTTCAGTACATTTGTTATAAATGATGAGACAATATTGATACATCATTATTAACTAAAGTTCATAGTTTACATTAGGGTTCACTCTTGCTTTAAGTATTCTATGGGTTTAAATACATTATCCACCATTACAGGACCATACAGAATAGCTTCTCTGCCCTAAAAGGCCCCTGTGCTCCACCTATTCATCCCTCCTTCTCTCTCCCCATTGCCATCATCATCACCATCACCATAATTATCAATATCATCCTCGTCACCATCATCGCCATCATCATCATCACCGTAAACATCATCTCATCATTATTACTATCACCTACACAATTATGAATGTCATCTTCATAATCAAAAGAATCTTAATAATAATCAAAACCCTCATCTTTATCACCAGCAGCAGCAGCAGATCACTATCATTATTCACATCATAATTCTCGCCATCATTGTCATGATCATCAACTTAATTGTCATCTTCATTGTAACCATGGTCATACTCATCATCATCACCCCTCACCATCATCTTCATTATCATTGTCACCTTCTGTTATGGACTAACTTATGGCCCTCAAATTCACATGTTGAAGCCCTACGCCCAAAGGTGACTGTATTTGGAGATAGGGCCTCAAATGAGATCATAAAGGTAGGGCTCTATTCTTATTGCTCTTGTGTCCTTATAAGAAGAGAAAGAGACAACAGGGTCCACTGTTCTCTGTTCATGCACAAAGAAAAGGTCATGTGAGGTCACAGTGGGAAGGTGTCCATCTGCAAGGTGAGGAGAGAGATCTCACCAGAAACCAACCCTGCGGGAACTTTGATTTTAAACTACCAGTGTCCAGAGCTGTTAGAAAATAAATTTCTGTTGTTTACGCCACCCAGTCTGTGGTACCTTGTTATGGCATCCCAAGCAAACTAATACACCATCACAACCATCTTTGTCATCTAAACCACCACAATTGTCACTTTCATCACCAGCGCCATCGCAATTTTTACCTTCACCATAATTGTAATCACTACCGTCGTCAATCACCCTTAGCATCATCTTCATTATCACCATCACCATCATCACTGGAATCATGACCATATTTATCATCTGTGTTAATACCATTTTCATCATCATCATCTGTGTTATTACCATTTTCAACACCATTATTACCAATTGCCGTCATCTTCATATTTATCATCATCACCATCCTCATGCTCACCATCATCAGCATAGTCATCATCATCACAATCAGCTTTATCTTTGTCTCCATAATTATCACCATTACCACCAACATCATCATCTTCATATCACCATCTTCATACCGATCATAAGATTCAACATCATCAGATTCTTATCATCATCAAAATCATCATCATCAATACCATCATCTTTACTTCATCACCAACATTATCTTCCCTATATTTCTCACCATCGTGGCTATCATCACCTCCAACATGTACATTGCCATCATTTCATCATCTTTACCATCATCCTCATTATCTTCACACTCATCTTCACCAACCTTACCATGATCACCAATAAACTCACCATCATCAACAACAGCATACTCTCTGACACTGTGATTATCACCGGGTGCATCACTATCATCATCTTCAACATCATTGCCATTATCATCTTCCTCATCACAACCTTATTTCTCAGTATGACCATCACCATCATCCTCACCATTAACATGATCACCATCACTGTCATCATCGTCACCATACTCATCACCATCATCAACATCCACGAAATCTTCATCATCACCATCACTGTCCTCATCACCAACATGATGAACACCATCATTATTACCATCATGATATCACTTTCATCATTTTCATATTCCTCACATAAGCATCACTATTATCTTCCTATTCAGCATTGCCATTGTTTTCATCATCGTTGCACTTATCCCCATCATCAGCAGAATCAAAATCATTATCTTTCTCTCACCACCATCATCATCAGCTTCTTTTTATCTTCATCAGCAGCACCATCATAATCTTAATTATCACTTGCACTATCCTTATAACCATGATCATCATAATCATTGTTGCTATCATCACAATCGTCAGATTATCGTCATCACCATCATTAACCTCACAGTCATCATTATAATCACCGTTTTTATTATTACCACCATCATTTCCAAAGTCCTATTACCCATTAGCTTTACCGTTATCATTATCATCATCATCATCATGAACATCAACTCGTTTCATCATTACCACCATCTTTATGGCCATCATCTTCATTAGATTATCTTCACCCTTGAAACCACTATCCTCATCATCTTTATCATGAACATATCACCATCATCATTTACACTCTTCATCAATAGCCTTATCTCCAGTATCATCTTCATCACTATCATTACCGTTATCATCACAATCATCATCTTCATCACCACCTCATGACCATCATGATCATAATCATCACGACAAATGTTGTCCATAATATCTCCATCACTATCGTTATCACCATCATCTTCTTCTCAGCATCATCCTTGTTCTCATCACTGATTCTCCTCATTTTCATCCCCATCATTGTCTTCAGCAGCTTTGCATTCATTATCACTATCCCACTATCTTCGTTCTTACCACCATTGCCATCATCATCTTCTTCTTTATCATCATTCTTGAATTCCCTACATCATCATCATCACTACCATCATCTTCATCATCATCATCATCACCGTGATTATCACCATCATCTTAATTATGTCTATCATCATCATCGATACTATCATTATCCTCACCATCACCATTATTTTCATTATCACTACAATTAAAATTACCATCATCATTACCATCATCCTCATCTCCATCACCACTATCATCCTTTTTTTACCTTTTTCTTTACCATGACCATCACTATCCTATCCACCATCCTCATGTATATTATCACTGTCATCATCAGCATCTTCAGGATCATATTGCCACCACCATCGCCACCTTTATCACAATTAGCACTGGCATGTCAACACTATCATTGTGATTATCTCCATCATTATCATATTCATTATTACCTTCATCATCACCATTATCACTCCCATCATCCTCACCAGCCTTGGCAGATTATTCATTAATATTCATTACAGTCACTATTATTATCACCATCAGTAGCAGCATCAATATCTTCACTCTCTTTCCCATGATAATCACAATCATAATCCTCACTATAGTCTCTATCATTACCAAATATGTAGAAGATAAGTCAATAACAGAGAAAAACTTGGCATACAAAGTTATCAGAGTCAGAGTAGTTGCATGGATTAAAGGAACACCAAATTTTTCTTAGTTCTTTAAGATCTTATACAAATCTATATAGTGAGCAACCATCTTTATCAAATTGAACTTCCTTCTTTATTGGAAGTATGGGGGTATTACATGGTAAGTGCCTTTTGAAAATGTTCTCTTCAAAAGAAGAAAACTAGAATTCTAGTTCTTTTCTAATTAGTTTCATTCCTTCTAATTGAGCTCTTGACAATGGATATTGTTTTACACATAGCCATGGCTTGTCCCTTTGGTAAAATATTTTTGGGGGCTCTAGATTTTGGATATAACAAGTATCATTATTCTCCAGGCCCCAAAACAATGCATTGATTTACGTCAAATTAGGGTGCTTTCCTATGATGTTGTAAGACTGCCATTCTACCATGTCTCCTTTCTTTTGGTGGACACATAGCAACCAATTCTGCTACTACCTTCAGAGGAGCTCCACAGACATTCCATTTGGAATATGATAGTCTTTACGCTGCACAGCTGGACACACAATAGGTGTATAGAAGAACCAGGAGAAAGTAAGAAGACATGTTCTTCAGTCAGAGGACCTGTCAAAATGGGAACATGGATGAAATGGAACAAGTAAGAAAAGGTAAAAGTGAAAAGGCTGATCCAAGATACCAACATCCTATATTGATCTATCACCAAATGAAATGTGAGAAATTTCTGAGAAAATTGCAGAATTTTAGCACAATTAGCACCAGTTCCCAACTCACATTCCATAAATCTGTCAAATTTTAAGCCATTTGTCAATTATTTCCTAGTTTTCTGAGCTTTCTTATTCATGTAATCCCTGCATCCTCCAAAGTGTCTTTTAAAAACCCCCTTTTGGGGCGCCTGGGTGGCTTAGTCGGTTAAGCGTCCAACTTTTGCTTAGGTCATGATCTCGCAGTTCGTGGGTTCGAGCCCCGCGTCGGGCTCTGTGCTGACTGCCAGCTCAGAGCCTGGAGCCTGTTTCAGTCTGTGACTCCCTCTCTCTCTGACCCTCCCCTGCTCACGCTGTCTCTCTCTCTCTCTCCTAGAAATAAATAAAAAAATATTAAAAAAAAAAACAAAAAAACCCTTTTAATATCCTGATTTCTGGCAATATTAACATATAGTTTCCTTCTTCTTTTGGCCCTTTCATAGGTTGTCTAGAGTGGGAAAATAGTTCTAATTGAGCAACTAACACAGTTTTTAAAATTTCTTCATATTTTCTTTATCTTCTCTTGAGTTTACCAAAACTGAGTAGTTGCAGCTAATATTTGAGTAATAGTCTGCCCTCACCCTACTACAGCATTTTCCCTAATATGAGTTTTAAGAATCGGTAAAGAGCCAGGACTTCTGGTGGCTCAGTCAGTTGAGCATCCAGCTCTGGATTTCTGCTCAGGTCCCAGGGTCATGGGATGGAGCCCTGCATCAGAATCCACACTGAGCACAAAGCCTTCTTAAGATCTCTCTCTCTCTCTCTCTCTCTCCCTCTGCTTCTATCTCTCACTCATGCTCTCTTTCTCTCTAAAAGTAAAATGAATCTTTAAAAAAAAGAAGAATCATCAAAGAGCCAAGACAACGGTGGTTAGGATCAGAGAGTGAATTTGACCGGCTCTTAGATCCAGGCCAACACAGAGACACATAGAGAAAATATCTACTAATCACTGATGAAATCAACAAGGGATTCATCCATTTCTTGGGACACCACTGCAACTTCTGTCAGCTTCGCATTATTGGAAAGCTTTACGTGCAATTATTACCAACCCTTCTTAACAGGTCTCCAAAGTCCTTAGTTCTTTCATCCCTGTGGGGTGACGGTAAGCATCTTTCCTTGGTCACCATAACACTGTATGTGATCTTCCAGACTCTGATGTGTTTGCTAGATCGAATGGACAGCCTTCTAGTGGCAGGACTCCATGCAGCTGCCAGTTGCAGAATTCTAGGAAGTAGCCAGTGCACAACACCAAAACACTCTGCTTCTGGGTCCCAGGAGAGAGATGGCATGAGTATTATCAGCTGGAAAGAAAGGAATGTGAATTACCTGGGTGTCTGGGGTAGCTTTTCAATGTCATCACCTTTGCTGGTGATCCAACTAAGAAGGTCTGGGGTTTTCTGTCACATTGATGAGAAAAATGTAAACTATATAGTACTTTTGTCTGCTTTCTTTTATTGACATTCATCAGCTTAACATCTTTGTTTGCCTTTTTCCAAGTAAGCAGTGAAACTATGTCCATATTTATCCAAGTTCTCAGTTATCCTCAGATCATGTCCTCTTATCATATCTGCTTTTCTAACTGTGCAGATGATAAGAGACTGTTAGAAGTGTAATCTGGGCTGAGGCATGAGGTGGACTTGGGGCCAAGACACGAGGCACACAAACATTTATCTTCCACTAGCCACTGCGGCACAGAGAACTGTAATGCAGACACACTCAGCAGATTTGATCACTGATAAAGCCAACAACCAGCACAGACACCACAGACACCCTGAAGATATTTTGCCAGCTAATTTTTGCATTCCAGATGCCAGTCACCTGAGTCCCTTCCCCAAACCCTACAGCTATGCACCTGTATACCTCCAGCCCAACCCCGTCACTAGGCTCCACTGTTCTCTGCATGGCCAGGGGGAAGAATGCAGCAAGAGGAGAACATGCCAAAATCCAGAGCCTCCACAGCTGCCAGTGAGCCCGTAGTTGGCCATGGTCCTTGCTGCCTGCCCTGACTCCCATGACTTCCTGGGTGTCTGCCACTGGTCCCTGCTGCCACATAAGCATTTGCAGCTGGACCCTGCAGCTGAACATGCACACACCGCTTCATCCAGCCACCAGTGCTGCCTGCCCTGGTCCCTGGCTACCAGAACTGGAGGTGTTACTAAAGACAGCAGCCCTCTGCCAGCCACTGCAGCCCCCATGGTGCTTGCAAAGGACCATACAGTTGTTGGTGCTGTGTTCCACAGCATCCTGAGCCAAGGGGATGTCATCCTCTACTAGACCTGGTGCTGCCACACACCCCTGCACGAGGTGCCCCACATGGCTAGACCAGGGATCACAGCATCTTCCAGTATACCCTACCCAAAGGCAAAAGGCTTCACTTGCGGGAAACAGTCCATAAAGTCTAGAAGAGATAACTGCTTACTCAAACTCACAGACACCTATGCAAAGCTACAGGGATGACAAAGGATCGGGGAAACATATCTCCACCAAAGGACCAGATTAAACTTCGAGTAACTAACCCCTGCTGCCTAACAACAAATGGAGATCCAGAAATTTCCCTGCAAATAATTCAAAGTAATTGTTCTAAAGATGCTCAAAGAGGTACAAGTGAACACAAATGAACACAACGATCTCAGGAAAACAGTACAGGAATAAAATGAGAAGTTCAACAAAGAGAAAACATAAAAAAAAAGAAACAGATTCAGGAACTGAAGAATCAATGACTGGACTAAAGAATTTGAAAGAGAACCTCAACAACAGACATAAACAAGCAGAAGAATCATTGAGCTAGGAGACAGATCAATGGAACTTATCCAATCAGAGGAGCAAAAATAAGAAAGAATGAAAATTGAAGAAGAAAGTCTACAGGGTTTACAAAGACCATAAAGAGAAATATTATACACATCATTGAAGTTACAAAAGGAGAGAAGAGGGGGAAAGGGGTAGAAAACCTGTTTAAAGAAATAATGACTGATATACCCAACATAACAGCACCTAAGTATACAAAGTAAACATTAACAGACCTCAAGAGAGAAATAGAGGGCAATATAATAACAGTAGGGGATTTTAATACCCAACTTTCAGCAATGGATAGATCATCCAGACAGAAAATCAATAAGGAAACAACAGCTTTGAACGGGATATTAGGACTTAACAGACATATACAGACAACCCATCCCAATGCAACAGAAATGCACATTCTTCCCAAGTAGACATGGAATATTCTCCAGGATAGATCATATGTTAGGCCACAAAACAAGTCTTAATAAATTTAAGAAGACTGAAATTATATGAATCATCTTTTCTGACCATAACAGTACGAAACTAAAAACCAATTACTAGAAGAAAACTGGAAAATTCACAAATACATGGAGATTAAATAACATGCCATTGAACAACTAATTAGTCAAAGGAGAAATCAAAAATATCTTAAGACAAATGAAAATGGAAATACAACATACCAAAGCTTACTGGATACAGCAAAAGCAGTTAGTTCTAAGAGAAAAAATCCATAGGGATAAATGTGTACATCAAAAAATAAGAAAGATCTCAAATAAACAACCTAACTTTATACCTCAAGAAAAAGAAGAATAAATGGAGACAAAGTTAGTAGAAGGAAGGAAATAAGAAAGATCAGAATGGAAATAAATGACATAGAGACTAAAAATAAGACAGAAAAAAATCTATGAAACAAAGAGCTAGTTTTTTTAAAAGATGAACAAAATTGACAAACATTTAGCTATACCCACCAAGAAAAAAAGAGAAAGAACTCCAATAAATAAAATTATAAATGAATGAGATGTTACAGCTGGTGCCACAGAAATACAAAATACCATAGGAGATTACAATGGATAATTATATACCAACAAATTGGATAACCTAAAAGAAATGGATAAATTCATAGAAACATACAATCGACCAAGACTAAATCATGAAGAAATAAAAACTCTGAACATACTGATTACTACTAAGTAGACTGAATACTACTAAGAAGACTGAATCAGTAATTAAAAACCTGCCAACAGGGGCGCCTGGGTGGCTCAGTCGGCTGAGCGTCTGACTTCGGCTCAGGTCATGATCTCACAGTTCGTGGGTTCAAGCCCCGCATCGGGCTCTGTGCTGACAGCTAGCTCAGAACCTGGAGCCCGCTTCAGATTCTGTCTCCCTCTCTCTCTAGACCCCCTCCCCTGCTGATGCTGTCTCTCTCTCTATGAAAAATAAATAAAACATTAAAAAAAAAAAACCTGCCAACAAACAAAAGTTCAGAACCAGATGGCTTTACTGGTGATTTCTACTAAACATTTAAAGGATGAATATCAATTCTTCTCAAACTCTTCCAAATAATATAAGAGGAGGGAACACTTTCAAAGTCATTTTACAAAGCCAACATTACCCTGATAACAAAACCAGACAAGGACACCACAAGAAAAGAAAATTACAGGCCAGTACCCCTGATGAACATGAATGCAGAAATCCTCTATAAAACATTAGCAAACCAAAGTCAACAAGACGCTAAAAGGATTATACATCATGACCAAGTGGAAGGAGGACAAAGAGGGTGCTCAGGTGCTTCATCCTGGCCAGGCAGCTGCCTTTTGGCGTTTCAGGTCAACACAGGAAATCTTATAAAAGCCACCAGCCTTCAACTGGATGGGGGTGGCTGGGGAAGGGGTTAGCACTGGGCCATAACTTCGAGTAACCTCCTTAATGCCAAGAACTAAGTATTATGACTACAGACTGCCACATAGTGGATTGGGATCAATGACTCCACCTATCACAGGCATTGCCACATCGTTTTCATTTATAACTTATTCAAGCCTGCTTCCCCATAGCATGATATCATATCAGATGTTGTGATCATCCATAATTTATTTGCCTTACACTTGCTTTCCCACCCCCTTTCATACCTTCCAGTGCTGACCCTGTTTATCAAGGAAGTCTTTCTTCATAAGCAGGTCAATGCCTTGTTTACTTACCATGTTTTTCGGTTTGTTCCTACTATTGATGGACAATGTTCATTACCCTGTTTTCACATGTGCACTGACCACTGTGTGCAGGGCAATAGAGGAATACTTTCCTTTCTGTCTTTATAGGGTTCCTATCTTTGACCATTTCCCTGTGACCCAAGGACTGACTTCAGCAGGCTCTCAAAACAAAGGTAGTTACTGATAAAGACTCTCTCCTTGACCAAACATGCTCTTCTGAGCCTTTTTTCAACGAGGCCTTGACCTTGGCCCCAATATTATCTTTGGCCTGCCTAGCCCAATTTTAATAAGAATCCTGCTAAAACAGTTCAGAGAAAATCCCCCACTCTTGATATCTGATCAAGTTCCTCATCCCCTACTTTTGATGTGTAAGTCCTCTGCCTACCTTCAGCAAGAGTTCTCCTACCCTGGGGCACCTGAGTGGCTCAGTTGGTTAAGCTTCTGACTCTTGATTTTGGATCAGGTCATGATCTCATGGTTTGTGGGATTGAGCCCTGTGTCAGATTCTGCACAGATAATGCAGAGCTTGCTTGAGATTCTCTCTCTCTCCCTCTCTCTATGTCTCTGTCTCTCCCTCACTCACTCTCCTGTGCTCTCTCTCTCCTTCTCTCTCTCTGAAAATAAATATATAAATTTTTAAAAATGTAATTAAATTTATTAATTAAAGAATTCTCCTACCTTTAGGGCACATGGCTGGCTCAGTCAGTACAGTTGTGACTTTTTTAAGTTGGGGAGAGAGAGAATCTATTTTTTTAAAGTTTATTTATTTATTTTTGAGAGAGACAGAGAGAGACAGAGAGAGAGAGAGCAAGTGCACAAATGGGGGAAGGGCAGAGAGAGACACAGAATCCAAAACAGGCTCCAGGCTCCGAGCTGTCAACGCAAAGCCTGACATAGGGCTTAAATGAGATCATTACCTAAGCTGAAGTTGGACACTCAACTGACTCAGCCACCCAGGCACCCTGATCATGTGACTCTTGACCTCGGGGTTGTAAGATCAAGCACTACATTGGATGTAGATATTACTTAAAAATAAAATCCTTAACAAAAAAATTCTCCTATCCTCTTAGTGATTTTCCATCTACTGATCCTCTCACTTGGCTATGAGGCTCCACTTATCTGTGTTATATTTGGAGATGAGCCTGATCTCTTTCTCCTACTGCAATAAGAAAGGCGTCTTTGAGATAACATTTGAACAGACATTTGATTAGAGAGAGCAATTCACTTGTGCCGTGTTAATTGGATTTTTCAACTTGAGATTTTTCTGTTTCTTTGTATGACAAGAGATTTATGGTTCTTTCCTGGACATGCGGGTATTATGTTCTGAGTATCTATCTGGATCATACTTACAGCTTACAGTTTAGGAAGCAGTTGAGATTTAGCCCTCAGGTCATGGCATACTTTTGCGGGCTATGTTTTGGATGACAATTTGGTGTTTGCAGGCCTTGAGAAACTCTGCTCGGCTTTATTTCTGTGCTATCCAGAGGCTCACCTGAAAACCTAGGCAGGATTTTGATTTCTTGTACAGGTTACTCAGGGATTTTCCCAGGATGCTACAGATGTTTAAAAATTCCTTTCTCCAACTCCTTCCTTGGACTCATTAGCTTGGAGAGTGAGAAACATCACCTCTGAAGTTTGCCCAGCTCTGTCTCCTAGGTATCACCTCATTAGTGGAAGGAGAATGCTACCTCCCAACCACCAACCAGGGCAAGGTGTACTCATCAGTTTTTAAATACCCAGGCATTTAATGTGGTAAAACTTTCACTCTCTGTGCTTCACTAGCAGGAAAAAAGACACATGTTCACTCAGCATCTCAGCAAAAACACCAAGAAATTCAGCGAAGATAGATTTATTGAGTGGAATCTGAGCAGGGGGGGCAGAAAGGTGTCTTTAAGAGGTTCAAAAGCAAGGAGAGTATCCTGAGATCTGTGCTTTATTAGAAGAGAGAGCAGGGTGGGGCGCCTGGGAGGCTCAGTCAGCTAAGCATCTGACTTTAGCTCAGGTCATGATCTCACTGCTCGTGGGTTCCAGCCCTGTGTCGGGCTCTGTGCTGACAGCTCAGAGCCTGGAGCCTGCTTCAGATTCTTTGTCTCCTTCTCTCTCTGCCCGCCCCCGCCCCCCACTCTGTTTCTCTCTGTCTCTCAAAAATGAATAAATGTTAAAAATAAAAAAAAAAAAAGAACAGAGAGGAGAGAGGCTCTCCAGAGAGCCAAAACCAATGAAGTGCCATGCAAGGAAAAGGAATGAGTTCCTATTTCAGATTATGCAACAAAATGAAAGAAACAGAGCCATCAGCATGTGATATTAATTCACAAGATCTCTGTTTTTGCTGAGCAAATGGTCAATAAACAAATTTTTACTTTTTATTTGTGTATTTTACAGTTTATTTATTTATTTATTAATTTTGAGAGAGAGAGGGAGAAAACACGCACACAAGAGACAGCAACTGATCAGGAAGGGGCAGAGAGAAAGGGAGAGAGAATCCGGCTCAGAGCGTGGAGCTTGCTTCAGATTCTGTCTTCCCTTTTCTCTTCCCCTCCCCGTTCACGCTGTCTCTCTCTCTCTCTCTCTCTCTCTCTCTCTGTGTCTCCTTCAAAAATAAGTAAACATTAAAAAAAAATTTAAAGAGAATGTGTTTCCTATATTACTGTAGTGAGACAAAGAGATATTCTCACATTCTAATCCCCAGAATCTGTGATTCCCTTGTATCACAAAAGATATGATTAGGCTGAAGATCTTAAGAGGAGATGCTTATTCTGGATTATCTATCTGGGTGAGCTCTGAATGCAGTCACCTTGTGGAAGAGAGGTAGTGGGACTTTACAGACACGAAGAGGGAAAGGCAATGTAAAAATGGACCAGAGAGAGATGTTGCCAAGGAATGCCAGTAGCCATTAGAGGCTGGAAGAATCAAAGAAGACCTTGTCTCCTGGAGCCTCCAGAGGGAATGTGGCCCTGCCAACACTTTGAATTTGGACTCCCGTACTCCAGAACTCTGAGAGATAAGTTTTCATTGTTTTAAGACACCAGTTTATAATAGTTTATTATGGCAGCCCTAGGAAACTAATACAATCATCCTTACAGAACTCTCTTGGTTTCTCTTTGCCTTCTACATGAACTTAATATGCTCTATGGAGTTTCCAATTATTGAGATAATGATGGTGAGCTCACAAAGGAAAGCAAAAGTGTGGGAAGTCTTATTCTCTAACATTGTACCATACTTGGCTATAGCTATGCAGGTATTTGCACATTAATGATCACCAATGTCTAGAAGATGCCATAAACTTTAGTCCAAGTTTTGCCTTTAACCATTTGATTCTCTTCATGGAGAATCAAGTCATAGGGTTAAGAATTGATCCAGGAAGTTCAGTCTTAGATATTTATTTCTGTGTAATTCCTTCAGTTAGAGCAAGTGGTGATCCTGAAGCAAAAGGTACCTCAACAAAGGTAGGGATGGAGGAGGAGGTGGTCTTGAACGGAGATGATGGTGGTGGTTATAATGGTTTCCCACTTATTCCAGGTAAAGGCATTGGAGGAAGAGGAGCGACTCCTTTGGGTAGAGGTAGCACGGGTAGAGATGATGGTTGGCACAGCCCTCCATCTGCCTGTAGATTCAATGAAAAGGACCTGAAATCTATAAGTAACTTGAAGGCCAGTGTTCCTATAATATAAATAATGTTCAAATGCTTACAGTAAAACATGCAGTACACATTTGTGGGGGTGTTTTAGAGATCATATATAACTTATTAGCTTATCAATCTTCAAGGACCTAGTATATGCAAGAGTCTTGTACAGAAATCTAATAAGCATTTACAATTCTAGACAAAAGTATTTCTTTTTTTTTTTTTTTTAATGTTTTATTTATTTTTAGGAGAGAGAGAGACAGCGCGAGCAGGGGAGGGTCAGAGAGAGAGGGAGACACAGACTCCGAAATAGGCTCCAGGCTCTGAGCTGGCAGTCAGCACAGAGCCCGACATGGGGCTCGAACCACGAACCGTGAGATCATGACCTAAGCGAAAGTCGGACGCTTAACCGACTAAGCCACCCGGGCGCCCCAGACAGACAAAAGTATTTCTACTAACACCGTAATGCTAGAAGAGTTGGCGTCCTCATCAAAAGGTTTGTGACTAGTACTCCAAAATAATGAAAAATTAGATATTTTGAGGAACATATGCAAAGAAGAAGTATTCTATCTGGCCTGGGCCTATTAGACTAGTTTGTTCAAACATGGATAATACAAGGTTATGGTTTGCTAGCCTTGGGAGCTAATTGGCTTTACACAAAGAGTCTGTCTCAGAATGCCAATGATCTAGCTATCTTATAATAACATAAGTAATATCCGCTTATATAGTAATATATGCTTAGCCAAGTTTTTACACCTATTATCCCTTTTGAGCCTTACTATAACCCTATAATATAGGTAGGGCAAGTAGTTTTATCTCATTCTTTATAGATGAGACACTGAGAATCTAAAAACATAGGTGATTGGTCAAAAGTCATAAACTTAGCGTAGAACATAATTAGGACTTGAATGCAGCTCTTCATACACCTAATTCAGCTCCCTTTCTGTTATAGCAGACTACCTCCTCAGGAATGCATGTCATTTGTCATGAGCTGAGGACAGAACCTAGGTG
>JAESUZ010004098.1:0-249585 GCA_017311185.1 Proteles cristata cristata | reverse complement strand
ATGATGAAGCAATAGCCAACAATATACTCAATGGTGTAAAGTTGAAACCTTTTTATCTAAGATCAAGAAGACAAGAATGCCAAATCTACTGCTCCCATTTAACATAGTACTACAAGCTTTGGTAGAGCAATCAGTCAAGAAGAAGAAGTTATCAGAACTGGAAAGGAAGAAGTAAAATTGTCTTTATTTGCACATGACCTGATTTTATATATAGAACATCCTAAAGCTTTAACCAAAACACTGTTAGATTTAATCAAGGAATTTAATAAGTTGCAGAATACAAAATTAGTAGCATATCTATACATTAACAACAAATTTTCTGAAAAAGAAATCAATTCTATTTACAATAGCATCCAAAATAATAAAATATTTAAGAATAAATTTAACTAGAGAGATAAAAGATCTCTGCACTAAAAAATTACAAGACATTAATGAAAAAAGCAAAGACACAAATAAATAGAAAGCTATCCTGCATTCATGATTGAATGAATTAATGCCATTAAAATGTCAATATTAGCAAAAGCTATCTATAGATTCAATGCCATAGCTATCAAGATTCCAGTGTCATATTTTGCAGAAGTAGGAGAAATACTCTTAAAATTTATTAGAACCAGAAAAGATGCCCAGTAGCCAAAGAAGTCTTTAAAAAGAAGAATAAAGCAGGAGACATCATATTTCCTGATTTCAACCTATGCTATAAAGCTGTATTCATCAAAATAATATGGATTTGGCATAAAACCAGAAAAACAGAACAATGAAACAGAATTTAGAGCCCAGAAAAAAACTCAATCATACAATCAACTAATATTTGACAATAAAACCATAAGCAAATTTTAAAAAACATTCTTTTCAGGGCACTTGGGTGGCTCAGTTAG
The DNA here is from genome assembly GCA_017311185.1 of Proteles cristata cristata. Classification (NCBI taxonomy): domain Eukaryota; kingdom Metazoa; phylum Chordata; class Mammalia; order Carnivora; family Hyaenidae; genus Proteles; species Proteles cristata. Next base: position 248,710 of record JAESUZ010004098.1, on the reverse strand, counting down.
TTCAGTGTCCAACACTTGATTTCGGCTCAGGTCATGATCTAGAAATTTATCGGATTGAGCCTGTGTCAGACTCCATGCTGTCAGTATTGGCCAGCTTGGGATTCTCTCTATTTCCCTCTCTCTCTGCTCCCTCCCCCACTTGTTTTCTCTCAAAATAAAAATAAATAAACTTTAAAGAAACGCACATTATTCTCAACAAATTTTCCTGGGATATTTGGATATTCACATATAAACAAAAAATAACTGAAACTATATTTTATACCATTCACAAAACTTAACTAAAAATGGATTAACAACTTGAGTGTAAGACCCGAAACTCCTAGAAGAAACAGAAATAAAACTCCTTAACTGGGGTCTTGGTAATGATTTTCAGATCATTCTTAGATATGACACCTAACACATAAGCAATAAAAGAAAAAGTAAACAAGATCCCATCAAACTAAAAAGCTTTGCGTAGCCAAAGAAATAATCAATGAAGTAAAAAGAAAACTCATGGAATAGGAAAATATATCTGCAAACCATAGATCTATATCCAAAATATATAAGGAAATTGTACCACTCAATAGCAAAAAAATCAAATAACCCAATTAAACCAAGGGCAAAGGTCCTGAATAGGTATTTTTCCAAGGAAGGTATATAAAAGGCCAGCACATACTTGAAGAGCTGCTCAAGGACACTAGTCATTTTGGAAATGCAAATTAAAACCACAAATATCACGAAGTTAGAATGGCGATCATCAAAAAGACAAGATATAGCAAATCTTGGCATGGATGTGGAGAAAGAGAACCCTGTGCACTGTTCATGGGATTGTAAATTGGTACAGCCACTATAGAAAATAATATAGAGAATTTTCAAAGAACTAAAATTAGATCTATCATAAGTCAGGTAATTCTACCTCTGGGAAGATATCCAAAGGAAAGAAAATCACGAATTTGAAAATGTCTGCACCCCCATGTTCACAGCAGCATTATTTAAAATAGCCAAGAATTAGAAACTCACGTGTCCACTGATGGTTGTATGGATGAAGAAGTTGTGGTACATATACAGTGGAATACAATTCAACTGAAAAAAAAAAATAAGTCGTGAGAACATGGATGAACTTGAAGGTGTTATGCTCAGTAAAATAAGTTGGACAGAAAAAGACAAATAACTGTATGGTTTCAGTTACATGTGGAATCTATAAAAACAAAAAGAAAATCAAAACAAAAAAACCCACGTAACTCATAGAAAAGGAAATCAGATTAATTTAGCTTTGCATAATACACTCTAGCTCTATCTACCTCATTGAATGAGATAAGTTTTCATTCTTGTTTTTGGCTGAGTAATATTCCACTGTGTGTATGTGTGTATTTACTTACATACCACAACTTCTTTATTCATTTATCAGCCAGTAGACATTTGGACTCTTTCCATAATTTGGCTATTGTTGATAATGTTGCTCTAAATACTTGTGGTTACCAGAGACTAAGGGTAAGAGGAGAGGGAATTGGAGAAAGGTGGTCAAGTCATAAACTTCCAGTTATAATATAAATAACACTAGGGATATAATGTAAAATTATAGATGACTAAAGCTAATAATGTAGAATGACATATAAGTAAGTTAGTATGAAACTAAAGCTGAGAGTTGTTACCACAAGAAACAGTTTTTTTCTTTTTTCTTTCTTTTCTATTTTATCTATATGAAGAAATAATTGTCAGCCAAACTAACTGTGGTAATTATTTTACAAGATATGTAAATCAAACCATCATATTGGATGTAAGTCACAGCATCATGTTACCTTATACAGTAAAGCATGCCAATTATTTCTCAATAAATCTGCAAGAAAAAAGAAGTTACTAATACAAGAGGTGGGAAAGAGTGTCCTAACCAATGGAAAGAATGTGGATGAAGGTCCGAAAATGAGAGCCTGAATCCAGAATGGAAAGACTGTGTATTCTTGAATATCAGGTTTTGAGGTTGGCAAGAGAAAAATCAAACAGCACTGGCGTGAGCGAGATAATAAGGCCTTACAAAATGATTATTATAAAGACCTAGGGGAAGGTAGACATGGGGAATTGTTTAATGGGTACAGAGTTTCAGGCTTAAGAAACTTTTGAAAAAGTTCTGGAGATCTGATGTATAATAATGTGAATATGCTTGACACTACTGAAGAGTACACTTAATAATGGATAAGAAAGTACATTTTTATATTCTGTGTTTTCTGCCAAAACTAAAATTAAAATAATTAATGAAAAAAAGCTGATAGTAGAAGTAGTTAACACCCTTCACACATTTATATATCACAGACCTATTTGATTCTCTAATAAAAATTGTCTTGAATCATAGAAAGGAATTACATTTGAAACTTGATGTAAATATTTTCCTCTATATAGCTCAACTTTTTAACAGTTTGGGCTTCCTGCATTTTATGAGATATTATCTCTACATGCCTCTGTGCATGTGAACATTTCAAGATTTCTGTTAACAAACAGAGGTTTCAATAAAATAGTGAGCAAAATCAGTTGGCAAATGCTAGTTTGAACATATGATTAATCATGGCAAATAGTTTTTATAAAACTATCAGATTAATATTACTACTTTAATTTAGTTGTATCTCCATTCTTGGGGATTTTATAATTTTCTCTGTTAAGTTATAATATCTAACAGACAAAGAACAAAAATGAGTATTTATGAGGTAAACAAATATACATCAAAATGTTTTTGTAGGCCTTACACTACTAAAAATAGGTATATAAACATTTAAATATAGTAAAACTTAGAAGTATGCTCTAAGAAATAATTGGGCATAGATAAATCAAGTCATCTCTGAGGATGAATCTTAGTACTGTTACCTTATATGAGAGCGTGATAAAAAATGACACTTCCTTTAATTTTTAACAAATAAGTTATAAAATAGCACATCCTGGTACCAGACTTTTGTTCAAGTAATGTGTTTTCATTTTCTAATTAGGAAACTTCATAGTTTTAGTCATTATTTCTCTTAAGAATTTAATTATTCTATATACTATAATAGATAATATTGTATACATTTGACTAGAAATAATTACATTGCTACTGGGAAAATTATTATAGCCAGTAATAAAAACTTTACTTGTTACCTCACCATAGTCTTAAAAATTCTCAGTTATGGTGGCACCTTGATGGCTCAGTTGGTTAAATGTCCAACTCTCAATTTCTGCTCAAGTCATGAGATCAAGCCCCATGTTAGACTTCTGCTCAGCATGAAGCCTGCTTATGATTTTCTCTCTCCCTTTGCCCTTCTTCCTGGCTTGTGCTCTTTCTCTCTCTAAATTAAAAAATATTCTCCATTATAGGTGAAAATTGCCATATATATCTATATGGGTACACATGTTTGTACAAAACTGATGTTCTTTGTATTTCATGTTGGATTTGTATTTCATGTAGAAGAATTTCTCTATTAAAATGATATCATGGATATGAGCATGTTTATAAATACATTTATATAGTTATTGTAATGTTTGTTTAGTCAACAGTAACATTTATTCAACTAATCTTATATTGTATTCTTTTATTATGTTCAGTTTTTAGTATTAAAATTTTACTGAAATGTTAATTTAATTTAATTTATTTTTTAGAGTGAGACAAAGAGAATGACAGTGGAGGAGAGATGCAGAGAGAGAGAGAGAAAGAATCTTAAGCAGGTTCCACACTCAATGCAAAACCCCACATGGGCTCCATCTCATGATCTCCATCTGAGATCAAGAACTGAGCCAAAATCAAAAGTGGGATGCTTAACCAACTGAGACACCCAAGTGACCCTGAAATGTTAATTTTAAACAAGAATTGTAGGGGGCGCCTGGGCAGCTCAGTCAGTTTGGTGTCTGACTTCCACTCAGGTCATGATCTCAGGGTCTGTGAGTTTGAAGGTCCATGAGTTTGAACCCCATGTGGTGGTCTGTGCTGACAGCTCAGAGCCTGGAGCCTGTTTCAGATTCTGTGTCTCCTTCTCTCTCTTCTCCTTTCCTGCTCATGCTCTGTCTCTGTCTCTCTCAAAAATAAACAAACATTAAAAAAAATTAAACAAGAGTTGTAGTTTATGTAGGTAGAGTTATGCTATTTTTATGTTGTGCACATGTATATATGCATTGGAGAGAGAAAAAAAGACAGAAAGAGAGACATACAGAGAAAATCAAGGAGAAAATATTGATTAATTATTTTATTTTGGTGCAAAATTATTGATATACAATTATTTTTTTTAATATTTTCTATTTATTTCTAGGAGAGAGAGAGAGACAACGTGAGCAGGGGAGGGTCAGAGAGAGAGGGAGTCACAGACTGAAACAGGCTCCAGGCTCTGAGCTGGCAGTCAGCACAGAGCCCGACGGGGCTCGAACCCACGAACCACGAGATCATGACCTAAGCGAAAGTCGGACGCTTAACTGACTAAGCCACCCAGGCGCCACTGTACAATTATTTTTTACTTTGAAATTGTATTGCATTAAATAATGCTAAAAGAGTGACTGAACCACCCAGACACCCCCTTTTATGTATATTTATGATACTTATCCTGTACTTAGGATTCTTTGGTTATAGTTTAGAAATTTACCTTTATAATTTACCTTTATAATTTTCCAAATGCAAAACAGATTCCCTCTATATTCTCTGTTAAATTTGAATATCTGTTTAAACCCATTAGCAATAACTAAATATTTCATACAATTCTTCAGTATTTATTTGGATGTCATTGAAAGTCTCTACTACATTTTCAAATACTAGAATGAAATAATGGACATTTCTTAGGTGCATAAAGCAGTAGAAAATTGAAGTTGCTTTGTGTTTCCAGTTCAAGTTAATACAACACATTCACAAAAAGACATAGGTGAGATGTTGATCACCAGACATAAATTTGCATATCCTCCTGCATCAAAGAATATTTCATTGATTGACAAATCAAGCAGTGAGAACTGTTTTCTACGTCAACCATTACTTTCAGTCAGAGTCCCTAGACATTCTTGAACCATTAATTTAAAAAGAAGAATCATGAAATTTCATAGAGCAGAAAGAGCACTATATCATTTATAAGAATAGCTGAAGTCAAGTTTCAGCTCTGTTCCACATGAGCTTTATGATATTGGCTTCAATTCATACTTTGTTTTTGCAATAATTAAACTAACATATAAATAGAAAAACAAATCTTTGTAATTATGATGAGATAATGGGTGTGGAATTTAAATTTTATCTAATTTTGTACAAATATTACCTTTAAATGCTTCTATTTGTATATAGGCTTATTAAATCAGTTTTTTTCACAATGTCATTTTTCATTTCTTTAAAGTTTTTAAAAAATGTTTTTATTTATTTCTGAGAGAAAAAGAGAGACAGTGTGAGTGGGAGAGGGTCAGAGAGAGAAGGAGCTACAGAATCTGAAACAAGCTCCAGGCTCTGAGCTAGCTGTCAGCACAGAGCCCGATGCGGGGCTCGAACCCATGAACCATGAGATCATGACCTGAGCTGAAGTCAGATGCCCAACCAACTGAACCACCCAGGCGCCCCAATGTCATTTTTTTTCTTTTCAATAATCAACCATAAGGATCACCAGAACCTACAATAATAATAGTTAAAAGCTCTTCTTACAAGGTATATCTAACCACTAAAGTCTTCTACATTTTAAGAAGATAGTTCTTATGAATCCATGGCTATTTGAAACACTCAAATAGGCTTTCTGTTCACTTATTCATTAAGTGTTATCATCAATTAGATTAATCACTCATCATTAATATCTATCAATATTTCATTTTCATATTAGAGTGCTGTTCTTCACAATGAAAAAAAATTGCCTCTACGAAGACCTGCCACATATACTGAGTAATATTTCCCATAAATGTCTTTTTCCTTGCTTAGTATGAATTATCACAAACCAAATATTACATATTTTATATTGACTTCCAAATATAAAGGGCAGGAGAATTTTTCTTAAATTGTCTATAAGTCAATAAGTAAGAAAATCCACAGTATTCAAAATAAATTTGCAATATTGAAATATAACAAGCAAAATTACTTGACCATCCATAGCTATCCAAATGAAAAAAATCCATATACACACTGGTAATATTTGTTATATATGTAGATGTGTAAATATATAAACAACACATAAAATGCATACATGTGTACCTACATATGTATCTAATACATGTATCTACAAAGTATGCAAAATTTTTCATAATTCAAATTATAAGGCAAAATAGTGGTAATTTGCAGGAGACATGCTCCGTCCTGTCCAGGGGTACCTTGAAGGCAGGCTGGTGTTGGCATAAAGAAATGGACACAGACAGCTTAGGTGAACCAACCTGGACAGTTCATTGACTCTTCAGCAGGCTTATATATACTTTCTATTTCCTATATGCTTGCATCAAGCTTTTGTTTTTACTCTCAGATAGTTCCTGGAACTTCTTTGATAAAGGAACATTCTGGTTACTTCTTTGCTTTTCTGCTCTTTTACTTTGAGTTAATCTTTCATCTTACTATTTCGGTGCGTGACAAGCTAGAGGGCTAATTCTGTTTTCTGTTTTTACAGTTCCATTGTTATAGCTGAGACAGTTAGAGCCTACTCTTTGGAAAAAATTGAAGCGTGACTGCTTTCGTAGTATTTACCCTTCCTGTGACCTTCTACAGGGGCATGTTTTCTTTAGTGTGCAACACCGACAAGAATATTGACAATAATGATCTCTTTGGTCTGGGGTCCAAAGGTGAAGACACCATGGCAAGCCTGTTTTTATTGTCTCCCATAGAGACAAGGTGTCTCTGAGTACCAGGGTCCTGACCATGGGATCCGAACCCATTTTCCTGAAAGGAGTGTTGAAGGTCTGGAAGGAGCCATTCTCCCTCTAGGCAATGACCATTCTGGAGGAGGTGATGAATGTGGCAATTCTGGCCTCATCCTTCTTAGAAATCTTGGGAGATTCTTAGTTTTAAATTCCTTCCCAGGTACATCCCCTGGGGCTTCCTGATCAGCTGACTGTTAAATTATAGGGAAAGACCCAGCAAGAAAAATAGGCTGATTGGATAGAAGAGATATCAGTAGTTTTGTTTTCAGAGAACTGCTGTGTGATCTTCTCTTGTTGACCCCCTGAGCTGTGCCATCCGGCGGATGATGAAGTTTGGCTCCCTAAGGTATTTAACAATTTAGTTCTTTGTTTATTTATGTTTTCATTTTATTTTATTTTTTATTTTTTTTTAAATTTTTTTTATTATTTATTTCTAGGAGAGAGAGAGAGAGAGTGTGAGCAGGGGAGGGTCAGAGAGAGAGGAGTCACAGACTGAAACAGGCTCCAGGCTCCGAGCTGGCAGTCAGCACAGAGCCCGACGCGGGGCTCGAACCCACGAACCGCGAGATCATGACCTAAGTGAAAGTCGGACGCTTAACTGACTAAGCCACCCAGGCGCCCCTATGTTTTCATTTTAATTCCAGTTATTTAACCATATAGTGTGACATTAACTTCAGGTGAACAATATAATGATTCAGTACTTCCATACAATACTGGGTGCTCCAATTAATAATCCCCAGCACCTACTTAACCCTTGTCCTCCCCACCTGCCCTCTGGTAACCATCAGTTTATTCTTTATAGTTAAAAGTCTGTTTCTTGATTTGTCTCTCTCTCCCTTTTTTCCCCATGTTTGTTTGGTTTCTTAAATTCCACATATGAGTGAAACCATGTGATATTTGTCTTTCTCTGACTGGTGTTGCTTAGTATTATACTCTAGCTCCATCCATGTCATTGCAAATTACAAATTTCATTCACTTTTATGGCTGAATAATATGTCATTGCATATATATATATATACATACACACATATATATATATACACACATATACATATGTGTATGTGTGTATATATATATATGTACACCACCTTTTCTTTATACATACATCAATAGATGGACATATCCATATGTGTATGTATATATATATGTGTATGTGTATATATATATATATATATATATATATATACACCACCTTTTCTTTCTTTTTTTTTTTAATGTTTTATTTATTTCTAGGAGAGAGAGAGAGAGACAGCGTGAGCAGGGGAGGGTCAGAGAGAGAGGGAGTCACAGACAGAAACAGGCTCCAGGCTCTGAGCTGGCAGTCAGCACAGAGCCCGACGCGGGGCTCGAACCCACGAACCGCGAGATCATGACCTAAGCGAAAGTCGGACGCTTAACCGACTAAGCCACCCAGGCGCCCCACCACCTTTTCTTTATACATACATCAATAGATGAACACTGGGCTGCTTCTGTTATCTTAGCTATTGTAAATAATGCTGCTATAAACATCAGGATGCATGTATCCTTTTGGATTAGTTTACTTATATTCTTTGAGTAAATATCAAGTAGTGTGATTGCTGGATCAGAAGGTAGTTCTACTTTTTTACCTTTTTGAGGAACCTCCGTATTGTTTTCCAGAGTGGCTGTACCAGTTTTCATGCCCACCAATAGTTCAAGAGTGTTTCTTTTGCTCCACATTGTGTCCAACACCTGTTGTTTCTTGTGTCGATTTTAACTATTCTGGTAAATGTGAGGTAGTATCTCGTTGTTGTTTGATCTGCATTTCCTGGATTATAAGTGATGATGAGCATTTTTTTCATGTGTCTGTTGGCTATCTGTAAGGCTTATTTGGAGAAATGTCTATTTATGTCTTATGCCCATTTTTTAATTGGATTGTTCATTTTGGGGAGTGTTGAATTGTACAAGTTTTTATATATTTTTGCTTTTATGTATTTTTGAACTATCAGATATGTAATTCACAAATATCTTCTCTCATTCTGTAGGTTGACTTTTAGTTTTCTGTTTGTTTCCTTTGTGGAGAAATTTTTTATTTTTGACGTGGTCCCATTAGTTTATTTTTGCTTTTGTTTCTCTTGCTTCTGGAGACATATCTACTAGAAAATAGTTGCTACATCCAGTTTCAAAGAAGTTATTGCCAGTGTTCTCTTGTGGGATTTTTATGGTTTCAGGTCTCACATCTAGGTCTTTAATCCATTTGGACTTATTTTTGTGTGTGATATAAGAAAGAGTTCCAGTTTCATGTTTTTACATGTTGCTGTCCAGTGTTTTTGCAACACCATTTCTTGAAGAGAATGTCTTTTTTCCATTCACTATTCTTTCTTGCTTTGTCAAAGTTTATTTGACCATATAGTTGTGAGTCCATTTCTGGATCTTCTACCCTGTTTTATTGTCTATGTGTCTTTGTGCCAGTACCGTGCTGTCTTGATGACTACAGCTTTGTAAGGTAGTTTGAAGTCTAAAATTGTGATGCCCTCAGCTTTGCTTTTCTATTTCCGTATTGCTTTGGCTATTCAGGGTCTTTTGAAATTCCCTACAGATTTTAAGATTGTTCTAGCTCTGTGAAAAATGCTGTTGGTATTTTGATCATGATTGCATTCAATGTTTAGATTGCTTTGGATAGTATAGACATTTTAACAATATTCATTATCCTAGTCCTATAGCATGGAAAACTCCTAGTCCAAGAGTTTTTGTTTCTTTTCACTTCTTTGTGTTATCTTTAATTTCTTTCATCAATGTTTTACAGTTTTCAGAGTACAGGTCTTTCACTTCTTTTGTTAGTTTTATTTATAAGTATCTTATTATTTTGAATGCAATTATGTTGAGGTGTGTTCTCTCTAAATCTACCTTGTTGATATTTTTTATCACGAATAGATATTGTACTTTGTCAAATGCTTTTTCTGCATCTATTAAAAGAGTCATGTGGCTCATCCTTTTTTTTATTAATGTGGTATATCAGAGTGATTACTTTATGAATATTGAATCACCCTTGAAACCCAGGTATAAATCTCACATGATCTTGATGAATGATTTTTAAAAATGCATTGTTGGATTCTCTTTGCTAGTATTTTGTTCAGAATGTTGGCATCTGTGTTCATCATAGTTATTGATCTGCAGTTCTCTTTTTTAGTGGAGTCTTTATCTAGGTTAGGTACCAGGATAATGCTGGCCTCATAGAATGAATTTAGAAGTTTTCCTTCCTTTTCGATTTTTTTGAATAGTTTGAGAATAATAGGTATTAACTCTTCTTTAAATGTTTGGTAGAATTCACCTGTGAAGCCAGCTGGTCCTGGACTTTTGTTAACAATTTAGTTCTTATTATCTGTCCCTCTTTGCAGCAGTTTTTTTTTTTTCCCACTCAGATCTCATATGCTTGAATATTTCTTCAATATTATCAATCATGCAACAATAGGGCACTTAAGTGACATCTTCTCTGAAATTAATAAAACAGAATAAGTGGGAAAAGTCTCAGAGTCCAGAAGTATGAAGCAGTAAGAAATGTTTCTTCTTTTTGATATTATCATTTATCCATGCCAAAATAGAGGCATATCTAAAGGGTTGAGACTTTCTTCTGTTTAAAAGTAAAACCATACTAATTCCACAAAAATTATTGGGAGGAACAAAATAATTCCTCACAATAATTTTTAACAGTAGTATCTGTCTTTTGGGTGATAAGATATACAGAAATAAGAAAATTTCCATCTTAAATTGTATTTTGTTTCACATTAATTGAATGCCAATTTTCTGACAATTTAATAAACTATTACAAACTCTCTGGTTAAAACCTGAATAAAATGTGAGAAAAAAATATGAACTTGTTTCATTCAGAAATCATCTAAATCTTTATGACATGAGCTAAAAGTTCATTTTAGCTCATATTTGGCTTCTTAGAGAGAATTTGAGAATACTGATGATTAAATTCAAACTTTAAAGAATATGCTAGTATATTTAAGTTAAAACTTTGACATTATCTGTTTTATGACTTTATCAGAAGAATAGAAAAATATGCATAAAAACTCCATTTGTTCTAAATATGTCATTTTATGTTATGTTTAAAAAAATTTACAGAATATACTTAACAAAATAAAGTAGAAACAATTTCTTACTTAGAAATCAGTCATAAAAGTGAGGAAAACATTCTTTTCTAATTAATCTGAAAATGTATGTGAATAATTTAATGTCATCTCAATCATGACAGAGTATCAAATGATGATTTAAAACTTGAACTACTCCAATCTTAAAATAAAATAAATTCAGTCACTGGCCCTAAACTCCCTTTGCTTAAATTTATCTGGATTGAACAAGGATCATCTTTTAAAGGATTTCATATTGAGAGGGGTGAATAGGTAGAGCATCAATAAGTTTTAGGGCAGTGAAATATCCTGTATAATACTATAAAGATGGATACATGTCACCATACACTTGTCCAAACCCATAGAATGTACAAGACCAAAAGTGATCGTACATGTAAACCATGGACTTGTAGTGATTAAGATGTGTCAGTGTAGGTTCATCAACTATAACAAATGAACCACTCTGGTGGGGGATGTTGATTATGGGGGAGGTTATGCATGTGTGGAGCAAGAGCTCTAGAGGAAATCTCTAAACTTTCTTCTCAGTTTTGCTGTGAAACTAAAACCACTCTAAAATCTAAAATTATTTTAAAATCAAAAGAATCCATATGTATAATGACAGAAATTAATCTGAAATAACAATTATCAAATAGTATTAGTTGTGTATAGAAACTGCAATTATGAAATGTATATATAAACATATTTAAAGTATATATATACACGTGTGTTTATAATGTGATACGTGTTTGTGTGTACATATGTATATGTCCATATATGCTTTCATAATTTTCTAATGAAAAAATGGGCCAAAGAATGTCTCTTTTTAGAAAAAAAGTACTAATGTTAGTTCTTTAGAAAGTGAAACTTTATAACCAGCTATCTTTAAAAAAATGTAGGAAGTATATATAATCAAAGTTAGAATCTTAAGATATTTAATGATGATATAATGAATAAATAAAATTTATCCCCCAAAAGATTTATCATGCTGTGTAATTCCATAGTCACTGACATGTTTATGCATGTCATCTTCTATATCATACATTGTATAGGATTGTCAATTTTCATGTTAGTTTGTTTTGTCTAAAAGTCCACATTATGGGTCTCCTGGGTGGCTCAGTTGGTTAAACAAGTAACTTTGGCTCAGGTCATAGTCTCGTGGTTCATGAATTCAAGCCCTGCATTGGGCTCTGTGCTGACAGCTCAGAGCATGGAGCTTGTTTTGGATTCTCTTTGGCCCTTCTCCACTTGCTCTCTGTCTCTGTCTGTCTCAAAAATAAGCATTAAAATTTTTAAAAAATAAATAATTTCCACATTATTTGCTATATTGAGAAGTGTATTTATTTTTACATTTGTTTGACTGCTATCTGGAGTTAATAAATATTTTGATCAATATTCTAAGTCTATACTTCAAAACTTTCAGAAGATTTTTTTTCTTTTTGGTCTTAAAATATTTACTTTTCAAAGAATTATTTTAATTGCTAGAATTACTTAGATATAAATATTAAGACAACTTCAATTATGTGCATTAATCATTTGAATTATAGGTATCTTGACCATTTAAAGAGGAAATAAGAATGTCATTTAAATATTTAATACTTTTTGTTGCTTAGAATTTCCAAATTGGTTTGTGAAATTATGAATATAAACAAATTCTCATGTACTTCATTTCATTTTCCTCAAATGAAGACAGTAACAGAAAGACACTAATAGAAGATTCTTATAGAGCTGCAATGCTATATATTCATCAATGCCTCCTTCTATTGACACTTAAGTACAGGTCATTGGATAATTGCTAACATGATACTATGGCATCATCATAATAATAAATTTGTGAAGAGTCTTCAATCATTTTGAGTACAGTTAAGCATCATCCTTGTTAAACAGTATAATCCCTTATGTGAGTGGTGAAGATCAGTGAGTTCCAAGATGAGCATATTAAATCAAGAATTCTTGTGAATGTAATATCACTAAGTTGTCTTCACACTTTATAGTCTGTGGTGGTCTGAGCACCAGAGGACAGAATCTATCTTTGACAGGAAGCAAGTGCCCTTACATAGAAATGGAAAGAACAGAAAAGAACTGAAACTCCCCCTGGAGACATAATATCTGAACTCTCTGATTTTTTTCGCCTACATGCACAATAGAATGTTTGAATCTTTAGCCAACAGTTTCCAGTGTGTGAATCTGATCACTATGAAACTTTCTATAAAAGTGTACCTATCAAAACAATTGCCAGTATATATTTGTTAATAAGAAGAAAAATTATTTAATGATTCATTAATCCATTGCCTTATAATGAATTTTATAAGCATCATTGAAATAACAAATAATTATAATCATATGAATTAGAAGTCATTTATTCCTATTTTAAATTAATCTTTAGAGAGAATTTAAATCATTCTAAATATAACAAAGTTATTCCTTGGCATTTCCAATTTATTAATATTCTAAAATTGTATGTGAAAAGACATCATGTTCATGTCTCTGCTATAAAAGCAACATTTGTTAGAAATGAAATGCATTAAAACACTCACTATTATTTATGCAAAATTCAAATAATTATTTATTCAAGGAGTCTTAGTGACTTTTCTTTAAAACAGAGATAAATATGAAAATACTTAAATTTCTATTTTGCACTACATTGATATGTATATATTTCTAGACAAATTGTGTTTTAAGGTTCAATAATTTCTAGTTTTCTCTGGGCCAAAAGTAATTTGTAACTATCAAGAAAAGACAAAAAGTAAAGTTTGGTACTTATTGAAGGAATTCTATCAGGAATATAGGCTAAAAGAAATGAGATTGCTTGCAAATGCAGCCTAAACAATTTCAAAGTGATGTCATTACGATATTAAGGGAGCTTCCATTTGGCAGTTATAGACTATAAGCATTGTTTCTTTATTTAGAGATTTTAATTTCATGCAGAACAACAACAAAAAAGAGGGCAGTATGGTCATGTTTAAGCCACTGAAGAAATCAAGAAAAGGCAGAGTCAAAGTATTAAAAACCCTGGAACTCAAAATTGCATCCTTTAATTTCTGGTTCTGTTCTTGGGACTTCCAGTCCTGATATGGGCATATTATCCTGGTGGATTGACCCTTTTATAGACAGTAGCTATAAACTATGGTCAAAATGCACACACACACACACACACACACACACACACACACCCTGTTTGAAGGCCCAGGAAAGTATGGAAAATCAGTTAACTGATGGTAGTAAGCATTTAAAAAAAACAGTCTTGGAGTAGATTGGGTTTTAATGCTTTTAGCCTGAGGGAAGGCATTGACCACACAGAATAGCTAGAACCCTAGTATGAGACCCATAGGTTTTGTTTCTTGAAGAAAACGTTGGACAGAGTTTGAGAAAAACACAACCAATGGAAATAGAGAAGCACAAAAGAAAGCATCCTATGTTGTCCATTTTTTGTGTATAAACTCCACCTACATATCTGGATGACTCCTTAAATATGGAAACAGCATAGCGTTTCCAGCAGAAATAACTGCGATTTGATATACTATTAAAGACAGAGAGCATATACTTTGAATTCAACAGAGGCAAGAGTTTTTTGAAATAATAATAAAAAATGCTCGGAATCTAAAATCTCTACGACAGCATTTACAATGTTCGAGATACAATCAAACATCATTTTTTTAAAACAAGAAATATGAAAATGTGACCTAATGTCAGGAGGAAATTCAATCAACGGAGATTGAGTTCAGGTACCACAGATGCTGTAATAGCTGACAGGAATTTTAAAACAGTTTTTATGGAGAAATAGAAACTATGGTGGGAGGAAGCAAATAAAAATTCTGAAAGTAAACAATATGATCTGAAACCAACCTTCTATATATTTCGTTATCATAGACATAGTTGCTGAAGGCTGTTTAAAGCTTTCTTATGATTGAAGTGAAGGTATGTTATATTGCATTCAGTCTTCCATGGCATTCAAACATGTGCTGAAGGACGATGCTGCCATTGGAGTTTGGTCAACAAATTATTTAAAATGAAATACTTTTTGAAGAATAATAGATAATAGGGAATTGTATGTTCTGGAATATCCCAAAGGTGTGTGTGTGTGTGTGTGTTTGTGTGTGTGTGTGTGTGTGTGTGTGTGAGTGTGTATATATATAGTCAGTTTTAGTGCATCCAGTTTTATGTGATATTCTATATTGATTCTAATGAAAAACTCTATTAAGAGCTACCTATTTGCTTCTGAAATTGTACTAGTTTGGTTAAATGTTACATTCTTTTAATAGTCAAACTCTTTGTGAAATCGATACGTATTTTCAGCAGGTAGAGCAAAGACCCTCAAATGTTCAACACTTAACAGAAACTTTTCTGTGAAATGACCCTGATGGAAACACTCATTTGAAAATGAAGATGAGACTCCTTTCTAAAATGTTTTTGTACAGAAAAAAAAGCCAAAAAATGAAAAGGTAACATGCAGAATGGGAGAAAACATTTGCCAGCCATATATTGGATAGAGATTAATACCCAAAATGTATAAAAAACTCATACAGCTCAAAAACAAAAACCCAAAAATAAGATTTTAAAAATTGGATAAGGAAGTAGACATTTTTCCAAAGAAGACATTCAGGTGATCAACAGTACATGATAAGATGCTCCAAATCACTAATCATCAGGAAAATGCAAAACAAAATCACAATGAGATATCACTTCACATTGTTATAATGGATATCATCAAGAAGACAGGAGACAACAAGTGAGGATGTGGAAATAAAGGAACTCTTGTGTACTGTTGGTGGAGTGAAAATTGTTTCAGCCACTATAGAAAACATTTTGAAGATTCATCAAAACATTAAAAATAGAACTGCCATATGATCCAGCAATTTGCATCCTTCTTGATCCTCAAATGCTGTGTTGGAGAGGTCCTGAGTTGATACCAAGTTCTAATATTCACATCATTTTGTAACATCTTCCCCTCGAATCTGGGTGGGATCTGTGGTTTGCTTCTAATCTGAGACTATGACACAGATGATGGAAAAGCACTCTTATAATTATGCTACATTATGTAAACCGCTATATTGGTAGAAGATTCACTGCATACACTTTCTTCTTTGTCAGCTTTGTAGAAGCTATCTGCTTTGTTGTGAGTAGGTTTAGGGAGAAGGCCACATGGCAAAAAACCTACAAGTGGTCTCAAATTGCAAAAGGTAGCTTCTAGTTGTAGAGGACAGTCCACAGCTAATAGTCACAAGAAGCCAGTGCCCTCAGCCCTATAGCCACAGAAATTAATTCCCCCAACCATCCAAGTGAGCTTAGTAGATCCTTTCCTAGTTAATTCCCCAGATAAGGCTGACATCTTGGTTGTATTCTTGGAAACCCTAACTGAGCCGAATAATGTCCAGACTCTTCATCCACAGAAACTGAACTAATAAACATGTTGTCTTAAGACACAATTTGTGGGGGCGCCTGGGTGGCTTAGTCGGTTAAGCGTCCGACTTTCGCTTGGGTCATGATCTTGCGGTTCGTGGGTTCGAGCCCCGCGTCGGGCTCTGTGCTGACTGCCAGCTCAGAGCCTGGAGCCTGTTTCAGTCTGTGACTCCCTCTCTCTCTGACCCTCCCCTGCTCACGTGTCTCTCTCTCTCTCTCATAGAAATAAATAAAAATATTAAAAAAAAAAAGACACAATTTGTGGTAATTTATAAGACAGCAAAGGATGACTAATATATATGCTCTTCCTCACACATTTATATTATTCATTATTTCCCCTAGTAACTTTCAGTTACCATGCATTTCACTATTTTTTATTTTCAAGCTGCCTCTGAAAGCAGACTTAATATTTCTTAGATTTGTTTCAGGTTATTTCAATGAAATATAATTTATTTCATAAAGATATTGATGAATGACTAGTATGCTTTCACTTCCCAAATAATTTTCCCAACATGGTGACACAGCATGACTTTCCATCTCAATGCCACCTCCACTCCCCTGTAGACGTAGCTAACTTTCTGCTCTGCTAATCAGTCTTCTAAAGTAATCTAATTTTCTGCTTTGGTGGATGAGCAAACTAAACAAATTCTTACCTTCACAGACAAGCTTTAAGAAGCAGCATTCCTGATTAAACACAATCAAAGTTTCAACTAGTACCCACGAAAATGGGAAAGTAACTACATTTTCAGATTCATTAATTTTATTCATGTCACCTTTGATAAGAATTCATTATAAAAAGTGACAGTGGAATAAATAAGATTAAAACATATACCTTTTTATATCTAGCATTAAAATTTACTGGAAATAATTGAGACCTCAAAGGTTTGACATTTTTTTAAAATCAAACAATAATTATAGCCATTTTATCTTTAAGTTTTAGATCTAGATAATATAGCACATACACAATAAGTACAAATTTCTTAACTTGATAAATATATGTGGGTAAACAGAATAATCTAGGAAATATGAACGAGACATAGTTACCACCCTAAGGGAGTATATAGATTAAGAGAAATCATGACATATGATGGCATACACCAAAAGTGGATGCCTCAAAACAGCATACTTTCATGAAATTTCATAGATTAAAATAAATCTAATTATATATAAAACTATGCTATTAAAATAATGAGCAATGAAAATGCTGTCTGAGAAACAAAAAATACACTCTATGCAATTGTGAAAAATACTTTTGGAGAGTTCAATAAACATTCTACTTTTTCCCATAAATAATATGAAATATATGGTGTTAGTACTAAGTGTATCATAAAGTACTAACTTTAATTGGGAATATGAGTGGTGTGTTTTATGTTTAGGCAATATTTGTACAGTATATGACTGTTGATGTTTTTAGAAATAACCAAAATGTTTGGATGACTCCATAAACAACTTAAATTATTTTTGCTAAATTGCCATAATATATTTAAAGTGCTGCCTTGATAACACAGAAAGGCACACATAGACATGCATAAGACAAACCTCCCCAATGGCCTCCCAGCTCCATGTTAGGGTCCTCTAATGTTGTTGACTTCATTTCAGAGAGAACTCATTTTTCTGTTGTCTTTGCTCCATATTTCCTAACATATAGAAATTCTATTTAACTGTCTTCATTTTAACTATTTTCAAAATAACTATATAAATTTTCCTCATTTTCTCCCCTTCCACACCAAAAAAATGATTGTGCTACAGCACAATTAGTTGGCCACTTCAGCAACTACCTCTAGGAGGAGCCACTCTAAGGAGAGGTCTGCCCTCCCTTGCACTTGAGGAGAGTGCGACATTCACCTGACCTCCCAGAAGTTTGCCAAGCTGCACTGGAATGGTCCCTCTCCTGATGGTGTGAGTCTTCAGTCTAGAGAAAAACATGAGGGAAGAGTCTGATCCTAGCTTGAAGCAGAAGTAGGAGGTTGAACTTTGACCTTTCAGCAAAAAATGTACAGTTCGAGGCAGGGATGCAGGCAGAAATGAATGGAAGAAACAATAATGATGACCAGCATTATTTATTTAGTGGGTGCCTTGTGCCAGGCTGATATAATCAAATAGACTCAAGTTCTCTACCTTAATATCCAAGTAAGGATTTTGTGCCTGTAGGATGTTTCTGAGGACTCAGAAACACGCATGGTCTCCAAGTAGCTGAAGATCATCTCCTATCCCTCAGTTCCCGCTGTCTTTATCTCTTCAGGTACTTCCTGGTACATCCTTTATGCTCCTATCTTCTCCTTGAAAAGCGGCATAGCACAGTGGTAGTGAGTGGGGACTTTGCAGCCATACTGCCTCTGCCAAAATCCCACACCTAGTGCTGGGATCTTGGACAAGTATTTAACTTCCAAGCTACTCTATTTGTTCATCTGAAAATAGTAGTACCTGTCTCATTTGGTCAACATTTGAAAGTGATAATGATAGTGAATGACACCGAAGAAAAAGTAAATATGTTTGTGAAATAAAAATTGTTGCATATTCCCTTTAAAAACAAACAAAAACTCATTGAGGAAAAAGCATTAAATGCATGCCCATGTGAGTAAATGGAGGGGTCAAGTGGCTAAATTTCCAAGTTACTTTTTTCTAATTACTCAATCCTTTCAAATTTGGGTTTTCCAACTCTAAATATCAGGATCTTAATAGAACCACACCATTTCCTTAATCTGAAGGTAATCCTCCTGAGGAATTCCACAGACAAAATAGAAAATACAAGTATCTTAAAATAGATAAATCCTATTAAAGAAGTTAATCTATATTTTTTTCTTTAAAGTTTATTAATTTTGAGAGAGAGAGAGAGAGCAAGAATGTGGGAAGGACAGAGAGAGAGTCCCAGCTTATGCTGCACCTGATGTCAGATTCAAATTCACAAACCGTGAGATCATGACCTGAACCAAAATCGAGTCAGATGCTTAACCAACTGAGGCACTGAGGTGCCCTTAGAGAAGTTAATTTAAAACAAGGTTTTATGTGTGGGGTGCCTGGGTGACTCATTTGGTTAAGTGTCTGGCTCTTGATTTTGACTCAGATCATGATGTCAAGATCATGAGATTGAGCTCCACGTGGGGGCGTAGCATGGAGCCTTCTTGCGATTCTCCCACTCCCTCCCTCCATCTCTACTAATCACTCGTCTCCTGCTCTCTCTCTCAAAACAAATAAATAAACTTTCCAAAAAAACCCCAAGATTATGTGTCAGAATTGTAGACTTGGTAATATGTGATAAACTGGTGGAGGATCAATATCAAACATATTTCTTAATTAGTTGTGGCAGGTTGTTTTTTCCCAAATACATAGTTGTCAAATATATATATTTTTAAATATGCATTCTATATCTTCTTAAAAAGAAATACTGATCCTCCTCTTTAATTTGATTGGTGTCTCAAGATGTCCTCAACCAATAGAGTATAGTGGAAGTGATAGCCTGTGACTTTCAATGCTAGTTTGTTAAAAGATTAGTGCTATTTGTTAGGTCACTCTTTCTCTTTAAAGAGGGATCTTGGCAGTCTTGGGTTGATAAATAAAAAACTTGCCTACATTGAAAATGTCATATTGGAAATATCATATATTCAGAAATATATAGAAATAGAGAGACCAAGGAGTTTCTACACAGTGATCAGTGTATAAAGCTCTTAACTTTGTGATAAATCCAGCCCCCAGCCTTTGAGACGCCCCAGTTGATATCATAAAAAGTAAACACAAATTGCACATATGTGAGCAAAATAAATGTGTATAAAAAACCAGCTTCATTGAGATGTATATAACATATCATATATTTATCCATTTGTAAACTGAACATTTCTAGAGGACTTGGTTGGCTCAATCAGTTAAGCATCTAACTCCAAATCTCAGCTCGGGTCTTGATCTCAGAGATGTGAGTTCAAGCCCCACACTCAGCTCCATGCTGGGTGTGATGCCTACTTTTTAAAAAAGTTATAAACTAAACATCTTTATGGTATTTTCTGTATTCACAGACATGTGCAATCACTTCACAATGAAT
The DNA here is from genome assembly GCA_017311185.1 of Proteles cristata cristata. Classification (NCBI taxonomy): domain Eukaryota; kingdom Metazoa; phylum Chordata; class Mammalia; order Carnivora; family Hyaenidae; genus Proteles; species Proteles cristata. The sequence continues at coordinate 228,403 of JAESUZ010004098.1, read as the reverse complement.
TTTAGAATATTTAGAAGCTCCAGACCATAGCGATTGTTCCTCATTGCCACAACCTCCTTCCATACCCTGGCCTTAGGCAACCACTAATTAACTTACTGTTGCTGTAGATTTGCCTGTTTTAGACATTTCATATAAATGGAATTATAGCAGATAGTCTTTTTGTGACTGCCTTTTTTCACTTAGCATAATGTTTCTGAGATTTATGAATATTGTAGCATTTATCAGTACTTCATTTCTTTTTATTACCAAATAATAAATTGTAAGGATATACCACATTTTATTTATCCATTCATCGGTAATGGACATTTGAGTTATTATAAATAATGATATTATAGACATTCATGAGCAAATTTTGTATGGACCTAAATTTTCATTTCTTTTGACTCTGTGCCTAGGAATAGAACTGCTGTGTCAGAGAGTACTCTATGTTCAACTTTTTAGGAACTGCCAAACTGTTTTCTATAGGAGCTCCACAATTTTACATTCCTACCAGCAGTTTATGAGGGGTCTGTTTTCTCCACATCTTCACCTATGCTTGCTTTATCTCTCTCTTTCATTATAGCCATCCTAGTGGGTGTGAAATGGTATCTCATTGTGATTATATTTGCATTTCTTTGATGGCAACCGTTGAGCATCTTTTCATGTGCCATATGTATCTCTTCTTTGGAGAAATGTCTATTCAGATCATTTGTCTATGTGTTAATAGTCATAGTTCACAATTTGTCACGTAAATAATAAGTCTTAAGAAACTTTTATAACAGATTTATTGAAATATCATCCACATACCATGAAATTCATCCCTGTGAAGGGGTTTTAAGTGTATTCACAGAGTTGTGCAACTATCACCATTATTTAATTTCGAAACACATTCATTACTCCAAAAAGAAACACCATACTCATTAACAGCCACTCTCCATTGCATTCATTATCCAAATATGTGTTTAAGTTTCATATATTTGTGTTCTATAGCTGTCTATAAAGTCAGTTCTCTTATGGTATTTTTCAAGTCTTCTAATTTTTGTTGATCTATCAAGTATTGGAAGTGGACTATTGAATCTCCAACTATTGCAGAGTATTTAGTTGGACTGTTTTCCTCCTCCCCTTTACCTCCTCCTACTTCTTCTCTTTCTCTTCCTCCTCTTCCTCCTTCTCATTCTGCCAATCTCTTTACATCTTTGCATTTACTTACAAGGACCTGCTATTTTTCTATCGGTTTTCTGTCTGTCTTAGCTCAGGTTGCTATACCAAAAATGCCATTGCCTAGGTGTCTTATAAACAACAAAAGCTTATTTCTCACAGTTTGAAGCAAGAAGTCCAAGATCAGGGTACTAGCATAATCAATTTCTTGTGAGGGCCCTCTTCTCGACTGCTGACTTGTCATTGTATCTTCACATGGCAGAAAGCAGAGACGAAGCAAGCTCTCTCATGCCTCTTGTAAGGATTTCATTCTCATGATCTCATCTAATCCTAATTACCCCACAAAAAACCATCTTCTAATATCATTACATTGTGGGGTCAACATGTAAGGAATTCAACATCTGTCCTTTGGTAGGACATAAATATTAACTCAATAACAATGTCTTATGTCTGTCTCTCTCCTTTATTACACCATTACTATGTATTATATATTTATGTAACTTAACAGAGCCAATATACAAAGAGATCATATCAAACAGTAGGACAAACCTTATTTGAAGAATTGAGAAAAAGTGTTCCAGGCTGTACCTACCCATGACTCTGAAGTTGCCTTCATCTTTCCAGCTTTTAAACAGTCTATAGTAGCTATCCTTTATATGTCCCATCATTGTATATAAGATATACATGGACAGATAACTTTTAAAAGGACTATAGTCAAAGAGCCGTACATGCTCATTTGCACTTGGACAACCTAGATAATGCCATACCAAGATAAGACTGGCAGTTTTAGTGGAGCGATGACTATATTGTCAATGTGAGATGGTTTTGAATTGTGACCAGAAGTAGGACAATTTCAGACTATATTTTTTAAAAACAGATATACCAATATATATTCCATCACAGATCATCTTCCTATGGTATGATGTTGACACTGCTCCATCAAGAGAGAAGATTCAGGTGACTTCCTCTTAAAATTTGGAAGACTTTTGTAATGACTTTGATGACTAAAATATGTCAGACATCTCACTGAGTGTTTTACAAGTGTAAGTCATAAGATATGATATGGCTTCCACCTGACTATTCCACTTGAGACACATCTTAAGTGCCTGGAGATAACATATAAAAAATATGAGTACTTGGAAGACACCATGCTGAAGATAACATTTTTGAGAGATCACACAGAGATAGAAAGAATTGCTTGAAAAGATGTGCCAGGCCTCAGATCTTTGAATCTTCCTAGAATCAAGTGCCAGACATATGAGTGAAATAGCCTTCAAATATTCTAATCTCACTCTTCGAGATCTCCAACTCTTAGATTAAACATTGTAAAGTAGGAATAAACCATCCTTACTGTTTCGGGGCAAAATTTTAACTGTCACACTGATATAATGTATTGCATTATACAACTACATCTTGGGGTAAGATGTTATACAAAATACCAATTATTTTAATCATAAATCTCCCATAAAATATAAAACTTCTGTTAAATTAAATATCAAGAGAATATTTGATACAGAATTAGCAGTCAGGGATCATAATTATAGGCTGGGTTCCACCTCTAAGTAACTTGTGACTTTGGACAAGTCATTTAATTTGGAAAGTTTTGCTATTTTTTCTGTAAAAGTAAGAGAACCCTTTGTGTAATGTATATTTGTTATATGAAACACTCAAAACTTTTTCCAAGTTTAACATTATCCATGGCCTATTATGGAACAGAACACTGAAAAACATGATTATTATTATTCAGTAAGAATATGTGATTGACAAAAAGAGAAGCGATTAATTTATACTTATGGTAAGTGCCAATATTTAAGTGCCAATAGTTAGGTAAATGTATTATAACCATATGTATATAATTAAAAATCTGTTTAGTTATACAGAACTTAATGGCCATGCCTATATCCATGTCACTAGTGAGAATGGACATTTTAATGTTTTTTTAAGATCCTTCGGAAGATTGGGGTGCTTGGGTGGCTTAGTTGGTTAAGCGTCCAACTTTTGCTTAGGTCATGATCTCACAGTTCGTGGATTCGAGCCCCGTGTCAGGCTCTGTGCTGACAGCTAGCTCAGAGCCTGGAGCCTGTTTTGGATTCTGTGTCTCCCTCTCTCTCTGACCCTCCCCTACTCACGCTGTTTCTCTCTCTCTCCTAGAAATAAATAAAACATTTAAAAAAATTAAAAAAAAAGATCCTTCGGAAGATCAAGACTAATTCTAGATTATATTCACTATATGATTTAGGCATGGAAAAGAGACTAACCGCAATAGAGGTCTTTTTGCCAAATGGGTAGAAAAGCATTTTGGTAAATAAATCTATAGAATGAGTCCACATGGTTCAATCTAAATGTCCCACTGTTAGAAGGGAAAAAGATTTTCAATACACTTTAAAGTATTTTATTTAAACATCTACAAATTTAATGACTGTGTGACAGTAGAAGTTCTCATTGATGGAAGATCAAATTTTGCCTAGTAGTAGTGGAAGGGATGCAAGTGATGGCAAATTATTGGCAGGAATTCCTTTTAGGGGAAAACAGGTCAGATATCAACACATAGATAAGTACAAAAAGTTGAGGGAGATAGAGCCAAGAGAAATGCTTTCTTTTTCAACATAATTGTTTGTTCTCAGTCCAATGTTGTCCTAGGAAATTTTTTCTGGGTAGGTTTGATTAAACGTAGTCATTAGAAACTTTTCAACTGACGTCAAATAATTTATCATGCAGTTCAACTGATAGATAAATATTCTCTAATATGCAAGTCAAAGTTCATGTTTTACAAATACGTATGTATGTGTATGCATATATATGTATGCATATGAATATATTTATAATTAGTACTTTACTGTTGGTATGACAGTATTCTTACTGTCCACAAGATGCCAGATATTTCTATTCTTGTGATATCTATAATTATTATAAATCTGTAAAAAATGTTTTAAGTACTTGACATGTTATGTTGTTTAAAATATTTCTATCATTCTAGAGCTAATGCATGACTGTTCACATTGTATGCTTAGAGCTCTGGAGAGTAGAATGATTGAACTACCTATTTCAGATGTCTATAATAGTTTTGCTTATCTGGAACATACTAATCAATCAAGGCAATCTTTTCCACTGAGCCTTGAAGAGGCTTCACAATACTTCTCAAAACACCACCATGGGCAATAGCTATCAATCTATCTAAGCTAGCATTAGAAATGAAATATATTTTTCCATCCCTAGGCTGGAACTACTCTACAGTAATAACTACTCTCCTGATTTAGCAGTGCAGATACAAGGCTTCCTCAGAAAATGCATAAGGATGCAAATCTTCTATCCTATGTACTTCCTAACATGAATGATTCAATAAATGAATTGTTAGAGTTCTGAGAGTATATTTCCACGTTTGTTTCTTTGTTTGTTTGTTTGTTTTGAGAGAGAGTGAAAGACAGCATGAGCAGGAGAGGGGAAGAGAGAGAGGGAGAGAGAATCCAAAATGGGCTCCTCACTCCAAGTGCGGAAACTGATGTGAGGCTTGAACTCACCAACTGTGAAATCACGACCTGAATCAAAATTAAGAGTTAAGTGCTTAACCAACTAAACCACACATGTGTCCTTCCACTATTTTTTTTAAAGTTCCCCTCAAGGGTACATGGTGGGATTGCAGTTTCTCTCCTCTTTTGGAGATGGTCAGGTACCTGTGACTTATTTTTGGAATGGAATGTAAGAAGAAGTGGTGTATATCTCTGAGCAATAAGTCTCCTTGCCATTGTCAATTTTGAATTATTTGTTGCAAGGGAGACTTCATCCCTTGAGTGACTGCCATGAGAAGAACGCTTCCTGCCAACATAACTTGGATGAAATAGAAGAGAAACAAAAATTTACTTTTTCATACTGTTTCAATTGAGATTCAGATTCTGTTACCTAGAAGTGGGTTGCTGGCACTAAAATCAACAACAATGATTATAACTAAAAGGCATGCTTTTGACTTAGGAGCTGAGCAGCGGTGGCTTTGGAGCTACTATCAGAGACTGGAAAAATCACAATCCATACTACCCACTGAAAAAATGCTGAAAGTGTCACTCATAGTAACTTTGGAGGTAAAATGTATGATTATGCATGATTAATGAATTATGTCTAGAGGAAGAGGTTAGGAAACAGAATTTTTAAATCATATTTCTGGTTTATATCAGGTATATTTGGCAAAATATTTGAGAAGAGATTACCAAAGTAGTGTGGGACTTTCAGAATTTGGAGTGATGATATCTGTGAGTTCACTTTCTCACATAAGAAATAAAAATACTGCCAAATTGTGATAACCAAACATTTCAGAACTTTTTCAAATAACCAAAGGAACAGAGACAAAGACTGAAAAGCATTTATTAAGGAAACCTACTGAAACAATAAGAACAGCATCTCCTTTCCCCAATTCCATGGTGCGGTCATGATGAGGGCTGGCAGACTCCTTGCCAACAGAAGGATTTTGTCTCTCTGGGAACTTGTTAAAAGCCCCATCTTCAGACAACATGTAGTATTTTGATCTCTTTTGAAAAGCCCCATTCCCAACCTTGTTGCTATTTGATCTTATTCCAAGCTCTATTCTCTGGAAAAAGCTCTATTCTAGGAGACTTACTGAAAATAATGATCACCTGTAATAGTTAACATTTCAACTCACAACTTACCTTCACACAAAAATCTGCATGCAAATGTTTATCCATAATAGGCAAAAATTGCAAGCAACCAAGCATTCCTTCAATGGACGTATGAATAAATAAACAATGATACATTTACAAAATGTGTGCTATGTTGTGAGGAAAAGAAATGCCCTTCCAAGAAGCAAAAAGTTTAACCTGTAATACCTATTGCTAAATGAAAGAAGCTACTATTTTAAGGCTATATTTTATATGATTATATTTTGTCAATCTGGAAAAGGCAAAGCTGTACATGACTTTCAAAGATCAATGGTTTGCCACAAGTTCAAGGTGTGAAGAGTAGAACAAATGAAGCATAAGGGATATTTTTAGGATAGTGAAGCTATTATATGACACTGTTATGGTGAGTATATGGCAGTATGCATTTGTCAAGCCAACAGAACTTTATAGTTGATAGAATAAACTATAATATATGCAATTTAAAAATGATTTAGCAGGTCAGTGGATCTCAGTATGGAAAGCAGAATGTGACAAAAAACTCTAACTGTATTAGAAACATAGGAAACAACTTTACTAAAGCTAGAGGGGGAATTAATATTGGTCTAAATAACTTCAGAAATGTTTAGATCCTCGAAAGCCAAAGGTAAAGAAAGACTACAGATTTGTATTCTAGATAATACAGTTTCTTCCCATTGGGTAAGGCTAAGAATTCTGAAATCACTGTACATTTATACTGGAATTAAACAATTAAGTAAACAGATGGCATGGTCAGTGTCAGGTTTCTCACTATGGAAGTGAGAAGTTGTAGATAAACAAGGGGAGAAGGCTAGAAAGATCCATGTTGTAATAGATTAGAGTTAGATGCATCAATATGAATTTATGTTTAGCTTAAAATAGATACAGATGATTACATACAAAAGTTTGTAGATATATGTATGTACATAAGCTAGTACACATACACACACACACACACATTTTCTTGCCTTATCAGTTGAGTGGCTTCACTTCAGTTGAGACATAGATGTTTTAATAATAGAAATAAATAATCAAATTGAAACCATAAAAACTTTAATCTTTAGTAAAAATTTTAATAATTAATAGCAATAATCAACATATAACTTTCAAATTAAACTATTAGCAAAAATTTGAATCCAGTAATAAAAAGATCTACACTTGTTTTGAAGCAAAGGATATTTATTTATTTACCTACTTATTTTAAGGTGAATTAACATCTCACATTATTAAATAATCAAATTTGCTCTGTATATTATTTTTGAGAACTTAGCTCTATGCTCTAAAAGAATTATAATTTCTCTGGAGTACTATTGCTCATGAACACATTATTTTTCTATGCACTTAATAAAAACTACACTATTGTTTATTACTGTGTTAACTCAAATGAACCTCCACTTGTGATTTTGGGACTGGTCACTTCTGAAACTACCAGCAACCAATGCAGTAAACCATCCAAAATATCACAATATAATCAGTAAATCCTTTTGTATTTCATTCATGCACAGAATTATGCTAGGATGTGGATTCTAATTAGAAGAAGTGCAAATAATGAGTACTTTGTAATTATTGATTACCCAGGCATTTAGTAAATGGGGCCTATGAAGTGCTCATTCACATTGTATACAAAAGTTCAAAGAAAGGTAATTTAGAGTCAAGAGCACAGTTTATTTTCATCACCATTCTTTTAACTCTTTCAAGCTAAATTTAAAATAACCATCTCTTAGAAAGATTTGATATTTGAAGAACTCCTTTTGAAAAAACTAACAACAATTAGGAAAAACATTTTTGGAAACCGTCCAAAGTATTTGCTCTTATAGCTTGTTGACATAAATGTCATGAGATATATTCTATATTCTCTATTTATATTCTAGTGGATACCTGCCTATAATATCTGCCAAATATTCCTGCCAAATTGCAATCTTGTGAGGTTCAGGGATGCTAATTAGTTGTATTTGTTATTTTTATATAATAGAAGCTATAAATTTATAATCAATTGAAGAGCTAATAAATAGAAGACTCAAACTGACCTGTTTAATTATGATTCTCTTTCTCTCTCTCTCTCTTTCTCCCTTTCTCTTTCTCTCTCTCACATACATGCACACATTACTAAAAAGGTATTACTAATATCTTTTTGAGCACAGTCTCACACCTTAAAATGTAATTTTGATTTCTTAGAAGAATGTATTTGTTATGGACACAACTGAGGTTTAGCTAATCGATATTACTTAAGTGTTACTAGAGAAATTGTATAGGAGGAAAAGTGGCATGTCCCAAGAGTATGCTAAAAACATAACAAACATATCAGCTGAGACTAATGATCCATCTAATCCAGTATTCTATATTTTATGGTTACTAAAGTTATCTTAATTGTTTTATGAGTTCTAAATTAAATGCTCTTGCATGAGTCTCTGTTATGGTAATCTCTATCTCACAAGGCAGGACTAATGTGCATTCATGATAATTTTATGTCCAGAATGACAACTACACTTATTCCATGAGAATCTTCTAGTTCAGAGTCTTTGACTAAAAAGATTTAATTTTGTACAGGAAAGACCTATTTTTAGCTAGCAATGTTATTCTCAAGCCAATGATTTTAAATATTTACTCCAAATTGCCATGGCTTATTAGATGTTCCTAAATTTTGTTGCTTGCAATTTTGCCACAGAAATCACATTTTATTAAAAGTCCCTCACATTAAGTAGTATTTGGGCATGGAATGTGTTTTGTTTGTTTGTTTGTTTCTTCGTTTTGGAGGCCTTAATGCCATTTTTTCCCAGTATTTTCTTTCCAAGGAAATGTATATCTTTCTGTAGTATAAACATGATTGAATATAAAATAAGCAATTAAAATTCAAAATGATGCTCTTTTAGGGGGCTCAGTCTGTTAAACTTCCAACTTCAGCTCAGGTCATGATGTCACAAATTGTGGGTCTGAGCCCTTGTGTCGGGCTCTGCGCTGACAGCTCAGTCTGGAGCCTTCTTCGGATTCTGTGTGTGTCTCTCTCTGCCTCTCCCCACTCACACTATGTCTCTTTCTCTCTCTCAAAAATAAATGAACATTAATTTCTTTTTAATAATGTTCTTTTGGGGGTACCTAGGTGACCCAGCCAGTTAAGCACTGACTCTTGATATCGATCTTGCGATTTTGAGATTGAGCCCGGCCTGAGCATAGAGCCTGCTTGAGTCTCTCTCTCCCTCTCTCTCTCTGTTCTTCCACTGCTTGTGTACATGCTCTCTCTCTTTCTTGAAAGAAAGGAAGAAAAAAAGAAGGAAAGAAAGAACTTTAAAATAATGCTTTTATTATTTTAGAAGGAGAGAGTTTAAAGGAGAGGAGAGAGTTTAAAAAAGAGGAGAGAGTTTAAAGTTAAAAGTTCAAAAAAGAAAAGTATATATAAATGGATGATTTGATGATAGGATAGATAAACAAAAGAGGCAGAGAGAAGGAAGGAAGGAAGGAAGGCAGGAAGGAAGGAAGGAAGGAAGGAAGGAAGGAAGGAAGGAAGGAAGGAAGGTGAAATTCATCACAAAATTATTTTTGATTACATTCAAGTAATGGGTAAAAAAATATTATGGTGATTTTGCCTTTATTTTTACTTTACTATTTTTCCCAATTGGATATCATCAGCATTTAAAAAAAATTTATTACTAACTAAATGCTACAAAGCACTACTTTTAGATATTAGGGCAAAAATTAAAATGACAAGGCAACTATGTGTGTAATAAAAATAATGAAAAAATGACTAATGTCCAACATTGTAAGGTTAAAAAATAAAGTGAAACACTTTTGTGTTTGAGTGTAATAATATAAACTAAAGTTACTAACCTACCTGGCATCTGACAATTTCTGTTCAGATAAGGTTCTATTTCTATGAAAGAAGTAACACACTTTTTAGAGATTTTTTAAAAAAGAAATCTGATGAATCTGTGGTTCAGACATCCTGATATTAAAATAAACTTATTAATAAGTGTATGACCATGATTACAAATATACTCTTCTGAACCTGAGTATGACAATTAAAAAAAAAAAGAAAAATTGGACCTGATGACTCCGACGTTTTTACCAACCCCAACGGTGTCATCACACAGCCATTCCCAATAGTGTCTGCTTTTAGTCTGACAGTTCAATATCCTGAAAATATCTCAAAGTAAAATTTACCAAAGAATAAAAAAGTCTTCACAGCACTGTGAAAACTGATATGTTCTGAGACAATTACAATATCTCACCCTGTAGGAACTGTGTACTTTGACTAAAACAAATGTTAAGCTTAATGAAACAATGTCAGTATTCACGCTGTGGTAAAACCTGAAGATGCTACACTGGCTGAGAGAATGATGGACATGACACATTATTATAATATTCATTTTGAAGTTAAAATTTCAGTTGAAGTCTTTAAATCAGGCCAGACACAATTTATGCACACCCATGTTTCTCCATTCTGTCAGTCATTATCTCTCCATTTTAATGTGTGGCGTCTAGCATTTAATTGAGTTTCTAAAAGGGACTAATTAATCATGAAATAGGTTTTAGCCAGGTTTTCAGGTTTAAACTCATTTATGCCATATCTACTTGAAAGCAAAAGATTACACCTGACTGGAAAATGAACTATGCTATTATCTCACTAGAGAATGATGCAGGAAGAGTCATTCTCTTAAAACAGGAAGGATTCCTTCAAACATATGTTCATGATTAAATTTAGGTTCTGCTTAGCATGGAAACTGTGATGATACATTAACACTCCATTCTTCATAGAATAACCCAATTCTGATGTTTAGGATTAAGGAATATTATAAGAGATTATATTTTTATTGAAGTACATTGTTCTGATATAATTAAGAGGTTTTATTTGTTTGTGTGTCTTTAAATAAGAGCATCTGTCCTGTTTTTTAAATACTATCAAGGTACAGATAGAAAATAAATAGAAGTGATTGTACCTATTCTTTTTCATTAGAAAGTTCAGTCAATATTTACCTATCATGTGATTGTGAAACCAGAAGAAGGTTAGCTTGCCCTGTTAAACAGGAAGCATGTAGACAAGAACTGTAGACAAGAAGCATGAATTTCAAGGCCATGGAATTCCAATAGTTCATTATTTCAGAGATTATATAGAAAATGTTAAACTTTAAGACTCGGTCTTCTTGTTTTCCTATAATCCCTTATCGAACAAAAAAGCAGGAGTGATTTTACATAAATAATTAAAGTTTTAAATTGTAATTTTTGCTTTGGTCTCTGTTTCCTATTTAATGATTCTTATCCAATATAGTAAACTTAGCAAATACAAAATGTAAAAAAACAATAATAAGAAGAAGGAAAAAAAGGTAAAAATTTCCAATATGACTAACTACCAAAATTGGTTACTGTTAACATTTGTTAAATGCCTTACCATTACTTTTCATGACTTACCTTGGAAATTATTTTGTTCATTTACAAGGATAGTGTTATTCTCTTGGTGGTATTATGTAGTCTGTTTATTATAATTTATCCTATATACACCCATTCCTTAAAACATTTTCTGTAAGATAATTTTGATGGCAGGAAAATATTCTAATATTTAAAAATTTATTTAAAGATTTCTGCCATATAATTAGATGTGCAAAATTTTTACTTACTGCTGAAAATAGCAAATGTAATGTTTCTGATTAATATTAGATTAATTTTATAAGCAGTATGACTGTGTCTAAGAACATACCCATATTTGATTGTCTTCATATGTATTTGCATTTATATTTAGAATATGTTTTAGTCTCACTTTGACATTTGATTTTATGCTTTCCATTTGTAGAGGCATCTATATCATGAATTGTGATTTACTGCACACATGTTCTTCTAAGAACCCAGTCTCTCTGACTCTCAAATGACTATCCTAAGGCCAGCCACAATCTCAAGAATTCACATAAATAAGATCAATGAACTGTCATCTAGACCATACTCCCCAACGCTATTTGTAGAGGTAGTTCCAAAAGAAAATGACTAATTAAGATTATTTCATTAGGCAGACATCGGAGTGGTTAAAACAGCTGAACAAAGAACTCACTCCACTGGCAGGAAATAAATCTACAAGTGAGTCCCACATAAAACCACTGTTCAAAAATCTATTGTACTATTACACATTTGTCAATAGAATGTATAACACAATGAATCCTTACATAAACTATGAGCTCTTATTGATAATAATGAATCAATATTGGTGTTATCACTTATAAAAAATAAACAGGACTAATGCAAAATGTTAATTATAAGGGAAATCACTGAGGTGGGGGATGGTGAAGGGGTAAATAGGAGTCATTTCTATTTTCCACTTGATTTTTCTACAAACCTGAAACTGCTCTACAAAACAAAATCTATTAATTAAAAAATCTATTGTACTAACTTATAGTATAGTTGTCCAAAGAAAAAAGTACAAGATGGATGTTAGTAACTTTTTATGAAAATTTAATGAAATAATAATAACTAGGCTTTTTTTTTTTTTTTTTGGAAATTGGAACTCTATGGAACTAAAATAAAAAACAATAATAGAGGTAAATCACTCTTCACTTAATTTCCCAGAGTAGAATAATTAAACTTGGAGACCTAATTTTTTTTATTTTTTAAATTCTTTTTTTAATTTTTGAGAGACAGAGACACAGACAGACAGAGAGACATAGTGCAAACAAGGAGAGGCAGAGAGAAAAGGAGACACAGAACCCAAAGCAGGCTCCAGGCTCTGAGCTGTCAGCACAGAGCCCAACGCAGGGCTCAAATCCACAGACTATGAGATCATGATCTGAATCCTGTTGGACACTCAATCGACTGAGCAACCCAGGTGCCCCAGACTTAAATTTTTAGCCATCATGTTAAACATCTTTGTTTACAGGGGTACATGGGTGGCTCAGTTGGTTAAGCATCTGATTTTGGCTCAGATCATGAGCTCACTGCATATGAGTTTAGTCCCATGTCGGTCTCTATGCTGACAGCTCAGAGCCTGGAACCTGCTTTGGATTCCGTCTCTCTCTCTCTCTCTCTCTCTCTCTCTGCTCCTTCCCTGCTTGTGCTTTGTCTCTTTCTCTAAGAAATAAATGAAAATTTAAAAAGAAAAAACATGATTGTTTACATTATTATAACCACTGCAAATAGTAGGTGTGAGAGCCCGACAGTGACAAGAAAGCATGGTTAGGGACGCAGGGATATGCCTGCACACGGGGCTCCCTGCCTGGGCAAAGCATGCCTGCAAACAGGATGCTCTGCCAGGAGGCCTGCACACAATATCCAAGTTTAATGGTCTGCTTGCAAACGAGGGAACATGCCATCCTTAGAAGTAAGGAGAAGGCTGGAATTGTGGGCAGGCCTCTTAGTAAACATGTTGTGGTCTCTTCCTCCCTTTGCTCCCCCCTGTCCTTGGAATGTGTTTGGCTACTTGCCCTTGTTTTGTAAAAGAATGTATTTTGTAAATTTCAGTTTGCATCCAGTTACCGGGGTATAAAATAAACTGCAAGAGGGGCTTGTGTAGAATTGTTCCTCCGGACGGGGTTGTGTCTGTGTCTGTCCTTTGTGTGTGTTCTGTCTTTGTGTCATTTCGTTCGCTACAGTAGGTATAGCACATAGTGCTTGCTTCTGCTTGAAATGCACTTTCCACAGATCTTAACATGACTCATTTTCTTGTTAAGGTGTTTTCCTTGAAGTATTCCCTTACCATCCTAACAATTAATGTTTATTTATTTTTGAGAGAAAAAATGGGAGAGGGACAGAAAGAGAGAAAGGCAAAAGATCTGACATGGGAACTGACAGCAGAGATCCTGATGTGTGGCTCAAATTCAGGAACTGTGAGATCATGACCTGAGCCACAGTCATGACCTGACCCAAAGTCAGACACTTAATCAACTGAGCCAGCAAAGAGCCCATGTAATCAGCTACTTGCCATTCTTGGTCTTCTTTACGTACTTTATTTCTTTTCTTTTCATACCATTTACCATCATCTGAACTTATATTGCATATTCTGTGGTTTCCTTTGTTTCATCTACTCCAGGAATTTGACCTCTGTCAAGAGGGGAATTTTACATTTGTCATTTATCTTTTATTCAAAGTACTTACAATATTTCAAAGCAAATAACAAATGCTCAGTATAGGTTAACTAATTGAATTGAAGAATGAATAGGTAATTAATTAATCTTTTTAGTTATACTGATTGTCTTTCATCTCTGACTTCTGGATTTTTTTTTCTCATATTTACCTTTCATTATACAAAATCGAAATGCAGCAGTGTTAATATGGTTGAAGCCTTTATTCTTTAAATTTGCAATATCAACATTTACTTTTCTTGATTTGTGTTTTAAAGTCCATCAGTTGACTATTTTTTAAAAAATTTTTAATTTTTATTTATTTGTGAGAGAGAGACAGGGTGCGAGCCAGGGAGCGACAGAGAGAGAGGGAGACACAAAATTCGAAGCAGCCTCCAGGCTCTGAGCTGTCAGCACAGAGCCCAGCATGGGGCTCGAACCTACGAAATGTGAGATCATGACCTGAGCCGAAGTCAGACGCCCACCTGAGTGAGCCACGTTGGTGCCCCTTTCAGCTAACTATTTTAAATTTAATTTTGTTGTTTGACTACCTCAAGTATCACAAAATTGATTTACCCGTCTTCCATTTTATTGAATACTTGAGATATTTTGGCCTTTTTCCTGTTTCTTAGAATGAATGTGCAAACAATTCTTTTGCAAATATTTTGAATGATTAATATTTTAAACCTGGATTTCATAGGACCTATTATGTTTTTTAATTTTTTTTAAATGTTTATTTTTGAGACAGAGAAAGAGAGCATGAGTGGGGGAGGGACAGAGAGAGAGGGAGACAGAATCTGTAGCAGGCTCCAGGCTTTGAGCTGTCAGTACAGAGCCCAATGTGGGGTTCCATCTCATGGACTGCAACATCAGGACCTGAGCTGAAGTCGGACACTTACCCGACTGAGCCACCCAGGTACCCCAGGACCAATTATGTTTTATGAGCTGATGGTTTGTGAAATATGTTATCCCTTTCTTAATTTAATGCACATATAATTGGATATATTAAAGGTAAACTATAAAATATTAGGTATTATTTTTATTTTATTATATTTATTTCTTATGTTGGAAAGCTATACCTGAAATTGTTATTTGATATCAAAGGAAAGATACTATTATCAAACTAAGGACAGGACAAATATATTGATAATAGTAGACTTAGTCATACTTGGGAAACCCTGAAAGCTACTTTTATTTCAGATTATTTAAATAAAATAGCATCTACTGAGATAAAATTAATAAAGTAGTATGCCATGTGAAAGATATTCATAATTAACAACAAAAAATATAATAAATTTTGATTATTTTATTCTTTAACATTATTGAGTAAATCTTTATAAATGGTTTTAAAGGATGTATTTGATCATTTCACTTTAAAGAAAACCAAATAATATCTTGGCAGACAGGATTTCTAGCTATCCTGTAACCTTTGAACACTCCAGTCATATTTGGAAATTTGGAAGTTTACACCTTCCTTATCAGACTTTTCTAAAACAAATCTGTCCTAGATACTAGTCTCGAGGTAGAAACCATATTTTTTTTCAAATATTTTTATTTATTTCTAGGAGAGGGAGAGAGAGAGCGTGAGCAGGGGAGGGTCAGAGAGAGAGGGAGTCACAGACTGAAACAGGCTCCAGGCTCTGAGCTGGCAGTCAGCACAGAGCCCGACGCGGGGCTCGAACCCACGAACCGCGAGATCATGACCCAAGCGAAAGTCGGATGCTTAACCAGCTAAGCCACCCAGGCGCCCCGAAACCATATTTTTAAAATGATATTTCTCTACTTTCAGTTAGAATATTGGCACATTATGTAGGCTTAACCTACACAGTACATTCGTGCAAGCTGTCCATGGGAAAAAGAGTGGACTTGAAACTCCTTTTGCTTTCTTAAAAGTTTCTGGTATTACTTCAGGGAGACATAACTGAATATGTAACACTATACTTCTATGGAAAATGAACAGGGGTGATAAATATGAACGTAATGATTGGAAAATAGTTTCAGGAGAATCATCTGTAAGTGGATAATCACAGAAAAAAATGGAAGCAATAACAAGCTGAAAGAAAATTCATCATACTCATTATTAATATCACACTTATCTGTTCATCTGTTTCTCTCATTTCCCAATTATAAATCCAAAAAGATATGTCATATATATGTTTAACTTTGTATCTCACTTGGATTGCATTATGCTGGATACATTGCAATCACTTCAGTGTTTGTTACATGAAAGAAAACAAATCTGTTCTAGATCCTTCTCCAGAGTCCTTAATTATAGGCACTCCTATAATCCCAGTTGAATAACTTATTTAAGGTATCAGATGTGTCTAGAATCTGCAAAGCTTTGGTATACAACTGTTCGTGGCACTTAAAACTGAGAGATTTGTTCAAGGCAAGTTCTGAGCAGCCGTAAGTCACAGTAATTACTTTGTGAAATAGTACAGAAGCAGTTTATTTTAGATGTGCAGCCCACAGCACTTTATTCTTCTCCTGGAATATTGTAAGATGACAAGGAGTTTTAGAAGGCCTGAGAAAAATCCAGAAATGGCATCAACAGCAGCAGGGTGGGAAAAAGTTTTAAAGAGAGATTTTTTAAGTAAAATAAACAAAAAAAATATCAAATCCTCTTAATATTTTAATAGATAAAAATGATCTAACTTGGATTATAATATAAAATACTAAGTGAATAAAATAAACTTAGATTTTAGAATTAAGCTGGTGGTGTTTTAATTAAGCAAAATCACATAAATAAAGGGAAGCATGAACTATTGATACTTTTATAAAGTATAAATGTTAGTCTAAAACAGGTGCAGTAGTCCTATAAACAAGTAATTGGAATCATGTTTCCTGGCTCTGAGCAAGAACAATTAACTTTAGAAAAGTCTATATGACGATTTATAATAGCAGAAGAGATAAAATAATCAGTTTAGCAACTTTTCTTTTTTATTTCTGTGGATATTCGCCTTTACCCCCACACTTTTCTAGAGTTTTAATTTTATTTTCTTTCTTTACTATATTTTTAATATTAATTTCCAAATAACTTAAAGGCTGTTATGTATATACCAAGACATCTAATCTTTTGGAAATGTTTTCATGCATAATGTTCTATTAAGAACATCATTTAATTCTTCTACTTGTGGTCAGTATTTAAGTAGTTTACCTATTATTATTAAAATTATAATAAACTTCACAAATTCCTTCACATGTTTGGATCATTGCTTCCAGTTTGATTTCCAAGTGTGAAATTATTCTACTAAAGATATGCAAAATTTTTTAAAGTTCATACTGGTAGATTGCTTTCTTAAAGGAAAGTGAAGATACCCTGAACCTGAAACTAATCTCACATTGAGTCACATCATGAATGTTTCCCCTGGAAAATTTTCTACATATCCAGACTCGTTTTAATGCTTCAGATCATGTAGTGGTTATTTTGAGGGTTTTTTTTTAAATATTCTATTTATTTCTGAGAGAGAAAGAAACAGACAGACAGCATGAGCAGGGGAGGGTCCATGAGAGGGAGACACAGAGTTTGAAACAGGCTCCAGGCTCTGAGCTGGCAGTCAGTACAGAGCCTGACACGGGGCTCGAACCCATGAACTGTGAGATCATGACCTGATCCGAAGCCGGACGCTTAACCAACTAAGCTACCCAGGCACCCCGATTATTTTGAGTTTTATACAATTAGTATCTGCCCCCAAACATCCCCCATATAAAAATATTGGTTTATTAGTGACACTTAAAATCAAGTTGTGGGGGAGGGTGGTGGGGAATGGACATTTATGATATAGTGTTTGTTTCCTAACCTTTATTCCTTTCAAGAGACTGAAGAGTTGTTATAGGTGTATCCGTTGTACAGAACATGAAATTCATGGTCAATGAGACTAAATAAATTGCCCAAGAAAGCAACATTTTTGGCAAATATCACATCTGGGATTTGTATCCAGCTATTTGTGAAAACTTATTTTCTCTTCATTATAACTTACTATCTTTTATTTAAGACTCAGCTTCTTGATACATCTTACAAATGGAACTCTCGCCTTCTTCAATCTTTTTTTGTCTTAGATAAATAAAATAAAAATTGAATGTACTATTATATATAGACAAAAGAGTGATTCTGAAACTTGTGCTCAAAGGCCATAATTTAATAGGTCCGTGACAATTAGCAAGCCATATGAACCTCATTGTGCCACAGCTTATCTGAAAATTGTGGTGATAAGAACATATCTAACCCACAGGGTTATTATGAGAATTAAACTGTTGATATATACAAATTTTTGGAGTAATATCAGGTATATATTTGCTGTTATAATTATCATGTTGTTTTTAATTACTTCCACCTTTTATTTTGCAACATTTTAGACCTACTTCCACAGCTTCAAACACCTTGTTTTTGTCAATAGAACAAATAAAATCATACCCCCTTTTTTTTTTTACAGAGAATCCAGTACTGAGTTGAGAAATATGGTAATAGTTTAATCTTTTGAAGGGTAAAAAGAATAATTCTTAGATATGCTCCATGTTCTTAAAAATAATATCACTTCCTCCCTTTTTAGGACTAAGAATTGGTCAAATGAATAACCAGCCTGAGTAAAATTAGGCCCTGGCTTTTAGAAACATCAGTAATGTCAAGAAAAGCTTACAGTAGAACACGTGAGACTGCTATTTTAGAAGACATCTTAAATATAGATTTGAAGCTATAGAAAAAGATACTGCATATAAAATATTCATTAGTCAAATATACGTAGCAAGTTCAAGGTCAGAGTTATCTACAAAAATAAGAACAAGAATAAAACATGTAATGTCTAAAAGACAGTTCTAGAGAAGACTATCTAACACAGAGTCAATATTGCACACATCTGCACCTGTCGCATGGAGCAGAGATTTTGAGATAGAAAATGAAATTGTTGAAACTGAGCTATTGGTAATTTAGCCAATAAAACATTATGCTACAAACAACAACAACAACAACAAAAAAAAAACCTGCTGTAACTTAAAACCTACACTCTACTTCGCTAGGTGGGCTAACAACTTACCCCAATTATAAGGCACTAAACATGAAGAAGAAACTGAAAAGCAAGGCCCATAGTGTCTCAGAAGCCAAAATTGTCATGAAGAATATAAAGCCCTAAATTTTAACTAGAAACAGAGGGATAAGGAAAATTCATAATGTGGTGGATAGGAACTGGGTGTTAGCACACTCGGAGTGCAACCATATCAGTGAAAGAAAAAAATATTTAATAAAACAAACAAACCAAAAAACCTGCTTTCAAAAACTATTTACAAAGAAGCAATTCTCTCCAGAAAGAGATAGCAGGTGGCCAAAATAATACATCTCAAAAATTTGATTAAAAAGTATTCTCTTATATTCCTTAGCCACAAAAAAAGGATGAGGTGTTGGTATTCACAGCAATGTAGATGGGCCTAGAGGAAATAAGTCAGGAAGAAAAGGACAAATACCCATATTATTTCACTCATGTGTGGAATCTAAAAACAAACCCAGTGAATAAATATATAAAGAAAAAAGTGGATATAGACCCATAATATAGAGAACAAATTGATGGTTGCCAGAGGGGCAGCATGGGCAAAATGGGGAAGGGAGCAGGAAACATAAGCTACAAGTTATGGAATGAATAAGTCATGGGGATAAAAGGGACAGTATAGGGAATATAATTAATGATATTATAATAGCTTTGTATGGTGACAGATGGTGGCTATACTTGTGGTGAGCAAAGCATAATGTGTAGTATAGATTTGTTGAATCAACTATTTTGTACAACTAAACTAATGTTATATTGTGTGCTGACTATACTTCAATTTTTTTTTAAAAAGTGTTCTCTTTCCAAGAGTTTTGTATTTAAATCTGAAGCTAATTAATAAAACTAAATATTTTTATATTGGAAAGTATCACCAGAATTTTTTGGAGGAATGGACTCTAAGCTCTCAGAAATCCCACCAACATCCATAAAACGCAAGTTTATATTAAATACAAAGACCAATTAGCATTTATGAACAGGTGTTCAAATAATGGAGGAAAGGAGGAGAAATATAGGAAAAGGATGGAAGAAAACTAACTTATTGAAAGTGTAGTTTAGATTTTAGAAGATATTTATTATTCATACCTCTGTATTTTAAATGAGCAACTACACTCCAGAAATAAAATTTTTGTATGGCTCCCAAACAAAATTTAGTTTTTAATGTTTATTTGTTATTATTTTTGAGAGATAGGGAGAGACAGAGCATGAGTAAGGGAGGGGAAGAGAGAGAGGGAGACACAGAATGCAAAGCAGGCTCCAGGCTCTGAGCTGTCAGCATAGAGCCTGATGCAGGGTTCGAATCCACAAACTGTGAGATCATGACCTGAGCCAAAGTCAAACACTTAACTGACTGAGCCACCCAGATGCCCACCAAGCAAAATTCATTATACAATGTGATTTTCTTACTATTATGCTATCTGGTCCACCTACAACTTCAAAATCTAGCTCAGGAGATCTGAACTTTGTTGAAACTACATCCTTTTTTTAATTTTGTTTTGTAACAAATATTGTGAAACACATTCTTTATTAAGTCAAATATAATATCATCTATAAATCACAGTTTAAAAAGTATACATATATATACATATGTATATGATGCTTTATATAACATAATGTAAGATTAAAAGAAAATTAAGTTTAGTAAATTATATGTTGCCCAACGTGTAACTTCTCAATCACATTATTAGTGAAATAATGACAAGTTTATAACCTACATTTAGAATCAACTTGAAAGTACAAATCTACATGTAGTTGATACAGGTATATTTTATTGGTGACTCAAATCAAAAGTACATGTGCCACTGTAATACAATTTTTTGAAGTTATAAACAACTCTTGGTTAAATCCAAACACAAGAAACACACTGTCCTCTCAGTATTAATTACTATGTTTCAGAAATTACTTTTATATAATTAAAAAAGTCTGACTTTTCATTCAAAATCAGTTTACTCACTGATTTAAAATATTTTGTTTACTAAACACTCAGTAAACCAAAATTCTCATTGACTCTCTTTGCCAGCAATAAGCATGTTTCAATAGTTGTTAATATCTTAAAACTATCAGCTACAGAAGAATATGCTTTTAGAAATTACAGCTGTATAGTTTAGAATGTATCAAAGCTAAGACACAGTTTATTTAGCTCACCGAATCGTTTCCTAGAAGTTGGAAATACAACTGCAAAGAAATCACACTTGACTCATGTTAGGTTGGAGTTTATAGTCTAGAAGGAGAGACAGAAATATAAATTAAGACCCTTGACGTAAACTGTTTTACTCTTTATCTCATCAAAACTTAATACTAAAATCATATCGATGTATAAAACAGATATGAACAGGTAATGCAGTGTTGGATAATTTTTGTAGAGGTCAGAATAAAATATATTCTTGGTGGTAGAGAATAAAATATTCTCAGTTTTTTGTGTGAACATTCATGTACAGACACGCTAATAAATAAATAAATAAATAAATGGCTGAAATGTGATTTTTTAAATAATATTTGCACAAATGAAAGCAACCTTTATATAAATGTTGTAATTAGATTGATGTTTTTGATACATATAAATAAACAACTGCTATTCATCGATTCCGTTTACTTATTCATTTATGAAAAGCTTTTAATACTATGTTCAACAATTCTGCCAGATAGTATACCCCTGAAGAAAACATTATGTGCAATTACGTGGAAGTTTCACAAATGAGAATATGCAAGTTATTTTGTAAAGCTAGACAAAGGTGGATATGGAAAGTGGAGAGAAATGAATGATGGGGAGAATTAGGTTCTCATCATAATGGATCTTGTATATAATTTTGGGAGTTGGAACTTTATCCTGAAGATGTAAAGAGAGATTGAGAGATTTTAATTAAGAGATTAGTATGATAAAATTTTTATTTTGTAAATACAGTTATCAGTAGTATGGAGGCTAAAGGGAATGGGGGAGAATGTATATAGAAAAAAAACAAAAATATTTTCCCATTTTGCTAAATTTAAGATATGGAGATAAAATAGAACCACCAAGAGGAAAAGAAGAAATTTTAATAGAACCAATAAAGGAGAACCTAAACTCTATTTTCTGTTATTATCAGAAATTGTAGCTACTATTTCAATAATAGTGTAAATATGGTTGTTCACTGGTTTTAGTTGCTGTTGTTTATAATTAGATTCCATATATCAAGTCTGAGATACTATAAGTTATATTGAATCATGATTTTGTGTTGCTATTTAAGAAAAAATAAATAAATTGCACAATTACATAGTGCTAAGTTGCCAATGATTACAAAATGGATTGCAATTTCACAAATAACAAAATGAGAAAAAATGTGCTTCTCACAATTTGTAATATACATATATTCATAGTATGAGTTCAGATCTTCTCAACAAGCATTTTGCTCTTATAAGTCTCATTTGATAGAACACATATCTGGAATTAATAAAAGATGTTAGAAGTTCAGGGAGATCCATGGAGTTTTCAGACACTGAAACGTGCAGGTCAATGCTCCCAAGAATAAGAAGAAAGAACAGAATTCCTTCCTCTGCTTGCTCCACAAGGTCATGGTAATAATGGCTAACTATCACCACTTTTGTTTGTAAAAGATACTTGCATTGTTAATTTCATTTGTTTCTCAATTAAAACTCTTTGTTCCCTTGTATTTCCTCTTCCTCTAGTTTTGACTATTTTGACCTTTTGAGGTCATTTATTTTTATAGGCACCAGTGTAATACACAATGACTTGATATATGTAAATGATCAACCCCTAATTGTCTATTCAGTTAACTCATTCATTTATGAAAAGCTTTTTATTTTACATTTTGACTGGCCATCTCTCAAATATTGCTTGTCAAGTCAATACATAAGTTAATGAATTCTGACTCTCAAGATTTTTCTACGAACCAATAAATGACAAAGCTCATATGAATTAAATAATATTCAAATTCAGAAGTTGTAAAATTTCTGAATATACTATGTAAATTTAAGGGTTTTAGCCATTACAAATGTTTTATGGAATAAAGCAAAAGTAAAAGAGAGGAAAAGTGTATAATCTAAAATCTAAATCTCAGGCGCATGAGTGGCTCAGTCTGTAAGCCACCAACTCTTGATTACAGCTCAGGTTATTACCTCATAGTTTCTTTAGATTGAGTCTCCATTGGGTCCCCCACTAACAGTATGACCTTGGTTGGGATTCTCTCTCTGCCCCTCCCCTGCGTTCTCTTTCTTTCTTTATCTCTCAATTTCTCAATAAATAAACTTAAAAATAAAATATAAGCCTCAAATTTTAATAGCTGCTCTTACCTTACACAGTCTTTTTCAAATATCATATAGTACCAAACAAAAATATAAGGATTTTGCATAGGATAAATATACTTTGGGGGAAAGAATGAGGCAATGAACAAGTGACTTTGGGGAAACTGAAGATAGTTGTCATAAAATTTTCAAACTTTTTATTACAGTGATCTGGGAAAAAATAGAATCAGTACCGTAAACTATAAATATTCCAGGAATTAATATCTAGATTACTTCCAAGCATATAACTCTCCTAGTTATTATGCAATACATATTTCAATAATTCAATCTTCCAAATCAGCTATTTAGTGTCTGCAAATCTTTCTAATATTCACAATGATGCTTTTTAAGTTTCTTTCCCCGGTTAGCCAATATGCTGTCTCCCAAACCACCGTTTCCTGCCAATTGGCCCAGTATTTACAGTTATGTGTTTAAATTTATGTGTTAATTATAAGAATTTTGAGACTGGAAAACATCACTGATTCCTTTTTGCATCTATGAAAAGACCTAATAGTTTTCACATTAATTCATTTTCAAGATATCTCATTTCAAACTGGACCCCTCAGTATATTTTACTTTTACTTTGAGCAGCAAAATAGACCACTGATGAAAGAGGATTCATCCAATTACTATGAGCAAAGTAGCTTTAACTTCCTTCCGATATCCACTAGCAAGATATAAAATGACACTTCCCGGACACATCAGTAGCACAATAGGGGCTTTATTGATTTTCATATCATGTTCTTCAGTCTGAAATGGCTCTCTTGAGGACTCTACTTCCCAGCAGGAAAAAATTGCCTTTTCTACGTTTGAATTCTCAGGTCTATTAATGCATCCCTAGCTGGAGACAGTGTCATTTTAGTTCTACTTCTTTGTAGTTGATGTGTCTACACCTTGCTCTTGTAGTGCCCTAATGGATCCTAGGGTTGTAGGTCAAAGTATGAAAACAAAAAATGAAATTGCTTAGCCTGCGAATCAATAAAAAAGACTCTTAACACTTTTTCTAAGTATAAAATGTGCAACCAATGAAGTGTGATAAGTGCATTCAACCTTGTACTAAAACTATAAATAGAATATTTCTAACTCTCAGCATTTATATACTCAAAATGAAGATAAATGGTTACTACTGTTGGTCAATGTATAATATCTAGATCAAGGAAACCAACCAAAGTGCATTTGCTATGTTGACTGAAATGTTGAATTATAATCTCTTCAAAAGTTACCTCAAAATGGTATTGGATATCATGCTATTATCACCCACCCTAAATAATCTAATTTAATTTAAAATTCTCTGGAATAAAAGCACTTCAGGGAGACTGCCCTCATTAACTTGACCTCCATAAATCATCTATTTGACAGCTAAAATTGCTTTTAGTGATTGCTATATAATAAAAAATAAATTTCAGTTTGATATTAATTGAGATAAAATATAGAGGAAAAATAGCACTATAGTATTTCCATGTAAGAACAAATTGCTTTTATCTATAGTCTTCAAATTTATTTCTGATAATTGAATCCTTTACAGATTTGACATTTTTATTATGTAATAATCATTACTCAGTAATTAATTTTATATAGATTTAGTATGTAATCACTCTATCCCTAGAAGTAACACACAAGTTATTACTAAAAGGGACAACTGTTTCAGAATAATGTATTTTTTAGCCAGTTCAAGTTCCGTATTAACTTTACTTCTGAGAATGGTTACAAAAATACCAAGTGAACATATTTTTATTTCTGTTCTTTCCATTTATAGTCTTCGTTAATGAA
This sequence comes from Proteles cristata cristata, assembly GCA_017311185.1. Lineage (NCBI taxonomy): Eukaryota > Metazoa > Chordata > Mammalia > Carnivora > Hyaenidae > Proteles > Proteles cristata. Next base: position 203,518 of record JAESUZ010004098.1, on the reverse strand, counting down.
TCTGAACTAATTGCCTTACTCAAAATATCACATTAGTGATAAATTCCCTCAGTAATGTGGACTGAACATCCTTTGTCATGATTTTTTAAAAGATGTTTCTCTGACAATAATAACCATATAACTCATATTGCCTCTTTTTTTTTTTTTATTTTTTTATTTCTAGGAGAGAGAGAGAGACAGTGTAAGCAGGGGAGAGTCAGAGAGAGAGGGAGTCACAGACTGAAACAGGCTCCAGGCTCTGAGCTGGCAGTCAGCACAGAGCCCGACGCGGTGCTCAAACCCACGAACCGCGAGATCATGACCCAAGCGAAAGTCGGACGCTTAACCGACTAAGCCACCCAGGCGCCCCTCATATTGCCTCTTAATTACCCGAGCCCTCATTGAACCCCATAACAAACTTTCTTAAAGGAATGGCAATAAATGTTTTTGAAGTCTTACATGATTGTTTCAGTGGTCGAAACAACCACTTAATATCATATAAGCCACCCAAAGCCCATGAGATGTTATGGAAAACTTTATAAATTAATATCCCAAACACTGGCTATTCTGAAAAGTATAATCTTTTATCAATTGTTAATTATTTAGTTCTCACATACATTTTTATAATAATATTTAGTTTAAATTTAAGGAAATGGAATTGGTGTTTTTGACTAAAATAGGTTGTATAAAAATGTATCAGGCATTCAAGTGATTGCTCATTTGTATGTCTAAAGTAGAAAACATCACTTAGACTTCTAGAAATAAATTCTTAATACCATTATTCTAACTGTAAAACTTTTGGGGAGAAGGCATATTTAAGAATAGTAGGGGAGGTAATCAGAGGGGAAGATTTTTTTATTATTATTAACAGAGCACAAGGCTGAGATATCAAGCTATTAGTAATTCATTTTTTCCCTTCTCAAAATATGAATGAATGTAAAATAGCTTAACTAACTACTGAAAATAGTGTTAGCCATCCAGATAGAGATGTAAGTTTCAAAGACCAGAGAAAACCATAGAGCTGTAAAAAGCAAATTGATGGAGCAAATGAATACCAAATTTCTCTGGACTAGTAAGTATGTTATAGAGAAATCATCATGGATGAAAAGGTGATGCTGAAAAAACAAATGCAGAAGAAAAGCATATAGAATCAGAACACTTATTACTCAAATTATTAGCCAAATTATTATTAGCCAAGAACTTAAGAAGTCAACCTAGAATTCTGTGAAAACTTTCAATGCCAATACTATTGACATATCCACTTGGCCTTTGGTGGAAGATATTCAATGTAATGGTTGAAAATTTGTGTCTTATGAAAAGCCGATCGGACTGATGTTCATATAAAGTAGGAAATATACAATAATTTTTGAATAAAGTGATATCAGTCTAATTTCTTTCATTAAGTAACACACATATCATAAGGCCACCAGTTAATTACAATCACTACAGCATATACTCTATAGTCTTTGTTTTAATTAAACTGTGCAGCAATAACATGTTCTCTGATTTCACTCAACTTAAATGTGATTTTATCAAAATAACATAATCATAAACATTTACTTATTTCTCCTTTATTTAGCACTAGTTTTTACCTGTGGCACTGTAAAATTTGAAATTATACACACACTCACACAAATACACACATACAAAAGTGTTAGATAAAATATTTCAGATATTTCATGTATTCTTATAGACAGAATCCAAAGGTTCTAACAAAGTAATACAAATATTACTATTAATGTTTCAGCTAAAATCTGAGAGAGGAAAATCTCTCTAAATATTCTCTAATGTTAAACTATTCAAAGTGGTGAGGATAGTATTTTGAGCAAGAAATTTCAAGGCTTTTAAAGAGTAGAGTAGCTACAGAAATGAATGCAATAGGAGGAAAAGGGTTGTATCAAAATGTTGATTGTTCCAAAGGGTCCCAAACAGTGACTTCAAACCCTGAGTAGTTGGGCAAATTCCTCAGCACTGAATGTTGTACATATCTGTGCTTTGTCGTGCAGAGCATAACTTTCAGAATGCTACACAATATTCCTTCTTGAAAAATGACCCTAGAACACAGAGAATAAACATTGTTGATGACATAGTTAAGAGAAAATAAAGAATTCTGAAACAATAGGTGTACTTAGCCAGAAGAGTTTTGTTTAACATATAAAGCATCAAATTTGGGGAAGATTTAAGTAGACTCAACCTAAATGTGCTAGGTCATTCTCTTTATAGATATCAGAACATCATGAGAATATTATTTTTCATGGCACTTTTTTGGGACAATTTTAGTCCATGAGGTTAAAAAAAAATTAGAAATTTTCAAAGGGTGCATTTTGGTTTGATGAAATGTGATAATGATTATAAAATAGTTGCTTCTATTTTGCCTTTGTCAGTTATTAGCAGTTATTTTTACTAGCTCTTATGAGGTATAAGTGACAAACAAAACCTGCATATATTTAAGGTGTATAACTTGATGTTCTGATATACATATATGTTGTGAAATGATCACCACAATCTAGCTAATTAATTTATCCATCACCTCACATAATTATCACTTTTTTTCCTTTCCTTTTGGTCTGCCCTCAGTAAAATTAAAGTATACGATAGAGTACTATTAACAATAGTCACACTGCTATATGTTAGGTCTCCAGAATGTATTCATCTTGTATAATTGAAACTATGAAACTATGAAACTCTTGACCAGCATCTCCTTTTCCCTCAACCCCCAGCCTTTCATCCCATAACCCCCAGTCCCCCATCCACACATCCCATACCCCAAACCCTCACTAGTCCGTGGCAACCATACTCTCTGTATCTCTGAGTTTGACCACTTTTAATTCTACACATAAGTATTTGTCTTTCTCTATTTGTTTTATTTACACTTATATTGTTTCCTAGGTTCATCCATGTAGTTCCAAGTAGCAGGATTTCCATCTCTTTTAAGGTTGGATAATACCCCATGATATAAAATTCCACTATATAAATATATATGATATAATAGCATATTTATATATCACCATAAAAATATGTTATATATATGTATATATGTATGTATGTTTGTAGAAATATATATATAGAAAAATATATATCACCTTTTCTTCATCCATTCATCTGAGAGTAGATATTTAGGTTGTTTCCATTTCTTGGCTATTGTGAATAAAGTTGCAATGAATATGACAGTATAGATATCTCTTTGAGGTCCTGATTTCATTTGTTTTAGATATATATCCAGAAGTAGAATTGCTGAATCACTTAGTAGTCTTATTTTTTAATTTTTTGAAGAATTTCCATATTGTTCTTCATAATGGCTATACTTTCCCACCAACAGTGTACAAGAGTCTTCTATCTCCAAATCCCTCCAACTCTTGTTATCTTTTATCTTTTTTGGTTTTGTTTTGTTTTGTTTTGTTTTTTTCTGAGAGAGAGACAGCATGAGCAGGGGAGGGTCAGGGAGAGGGAGACACAGAATCTGAAACAGGCTCCAGGCTCTGAGCTAACTGTCGGCACAGAGCCTGACACGGGGCTTAAACACACAATCCATGAGATCATGACCTGAGCCGAAGTCAGATGCTTAACCAACTGAGCCTCCCAGGCGCCCCATCTTTTATCTTTTTGATAGTAGCATTCTAAAAGTTGTGAGGCAATATCTCACTGTGTGTTTTTTTTTAAAGCTTATTTATTTATTTTGAAAGAGAGAGGGGCGGGGAAAGAGAGAGAATCCCAAGCCAGCTCTGCACTGTCACTGCAGAGCTGGATATGGGGCTTGAATTTCATGAATCATGAGATCATGAGCTGAGCCAAAACAGAGTTGGCACTTAACCGACTGAGTCACCCAGGCACCCATCATTATGGTTTTGATTTGCTCCATTTATGAACAGGAAACCAAAATTAAGTCGTACATGACACAAAAGCATACATAATTTTAGTGACAGATGATATTTTTAAGTTGCTATAATAATGCCATTAATATCTCTTGACTGTGCATAATAAAACATACTCCCAGAAAGAGACAAAATATTTTAAAGGAAAGACCTAAGGCCACAACTGAATACTACAGTCAGAAACAAAGAAAATTAATCCAGGTTTATAAATATTTTTCTTACTAAAAAGAAATACTATAAAGTTTACAAGCCTTCTTAAACAACAACATGGACAGCCAAGTTGAAGTCCTTAAAACTAGCACTTGTTTCAAATCTTTATTACATGTTTCTTTGGGACAAAAGGCATTGCTCACTGTAGTAATTTCACCTTCTTTTAATATACATACATATATACATATATTCACTTTTAGTATATATACTCAGTGTGTATATCATGATCATCTAAAGAATAAAAACTGGAATTAAGCTTCTATACTAAGCCACTTTATTCTATAAAAACATAAAACCTTACCTTCTGACCATTATGGAAGGCAGAAAGTAATAAAAATGGGAAATAACATGAATCTCCTTGAAAAAACACAAAGGTGAAGTTTATTTTCTGACTCTTTTTTCCACTAAATATGCAATTCTCTGGTATAGTTTGAACAGATTTTTTTTTCTGTAGTAGCAGTAGACATGAAGTTACAAAATAGAGAACAACAAAAAAGTATACCTATAATGTTAAAGATTTTAAATAATATATTTCTGAATTAAAAGGAGTTAAGATAAATCGCATATGGCAAGATATGAAAGTTGTGTGATTTTCGAATGAATGAATATGCTACTCTCAAATCAAGCAATCCTAATGCATATAATTCTTCTTAAACTGCAAATTTGCAGATTCAGAATTGCCTGGGAAATCCTCGCTTTTAGAAGTTTTGTACTTTATTTTCTTCTTATTCAACATTACCAACATACATCCATAATTTGCTTCTGACCAACTCTACATGAACTTGCAATGCTTTTTGGTCAAAAATACATATAAAAATCATGCATATTAATATGCTTAAATTTCTACTAGCAAAACGATAATAAACCTTAGAATGGATCACATGGAAAAAGCAAATTGTTGGTAGTTTTCTTTGGATAATCATAATACAATATGGATTATTTTTCAATGTTTTACACTGAGCTTTTTGTATTCACTTTAGATACACCATTTTAACTTGTGCAAAGACTCTGTGTTAACAACATGATGATGGTGGATCTAAATGTAAATATGTATCTACTGTCTTACAAATGACAGATATTTATATTTTCTGTAATTAATAAATGTTCTTACCTTATTCACTTCAAAAAAGTAAAAGATTATAAAACTATGGAATTTTTTTCATAAATATAATCTATTTTCCTTTAGAAGAAAATAAGGTAAAATATTTTTTAAAGAAGTCATTGAATGAGGGATCATCCAGTTTACAGATTAGCATCTGAAGCTTCATTGCAATTTACAAGCGGGGACTATTGGGGAAATGCAATTTAAAAAAAAAATCTCTTCACAGTCCAGAAAACTGCTCCACAAACAGAGGCAAAAAAGAGTTTCTTACTGAAAAAATATTAAACATCCTGCGTTTAATGTCCTGCACATCAAAGCGGTCTGTTACAGAGATTACAAAGTAGGGGTGCCTGGGTGCCTCAGTCTGTTAAGCAGCACTCTTGGTTTTAGGTCAGGTCATGATCTTACAGGATATGAGTTCAAGCCCCACATGGGACTCTGTGCTGACAGTGCAAAGCCTGCTTAGGATTTCTCTCTCCTTCTCGGTCTGCCCCTACCTGATTTGCTCTTTCTCTATCTGTCTCTTAAAAATAAATATAAAAACATAATTAAATTAAAATAAATAAAAGAGAGGCAAAGTATAACAAAATTTCTTTCTTTTATATAGACAAGCAGATGCAACATGTAGCATACATGTTCTCGTGACAAACAAAGGATCTTTAAGCAGTAGAGCTTGACAGCACATTTTAAAAAAATTTTCTTAACGTTTATTTATTTTTGAGACAGAGAGACACAGAACGTGAGCAGGAGTAGGGGAGGACCAGAGACAGACACACACACACACACAAAATCTGAAACAGAATCCAGGCATATGTCAGCCTAGAATGTCAGCATAGAAGCTGGATGCGGGGCTCAAACGCACAAACCATGAGATCATGAAATGACGGAAGCCGAAGTCGTTTGCTTAACTGACTGAGCCACCCAGGCACCCCAACAGCACAGTGTGTTAAACACAATTCATCCTAAATTTCCTTGGCAATCAGGATACCCCTTTGTATAGCTAGTTGGCTTTATCCAAAGGAAAAATAAAGTATCTGTATCTTCATAACAGGAGATGTTTTTGCAACTTGGAGCAAAGTGCCTGTGGGAGTTAGGTTTCTAGAATACCACAGAAACTGAGAAAGAGGTGGGGCTATCATCGTTGATTATTACATTTCAAAGACATGGTCCCAGTTCCTTGAAAAAAAGCCATTTCCAGATCATAAGGTTGTTAACAGGCTTATTTAGCTTTTAAAAACATTGACATACATTTCAAGGAGAGATAGAGCTTACAATTAGAAGTTTTCTAAAGCAAATGTTCCAAAAACGGAGCAGAAGGAGTCTTTTTCCCTTATTTTCAACAGGGGAACTTTTACTAAATTTGTATTTACCCTTACAAGACTATCTGTCCAGACTTTTCACCAGCGTTAGCTCACATAGAGTCCCATGACAACAAACACCTAATTTGCAAGTTGTCAGCCCTGTTATTTTTATCTATACTTTTGCTTATACTGCTCATACTTCTTATACTGCTTGCTACCTCAAATAATGTATAAATCTGTTATGATGGACTGTTACTATAAAAATAGAGATAACAAGTGTTGGTGAAGACGTAGAGATATTGGAATCCCTGTACACTGTATGACAATGTAGAATAGCACAGATACAGTGGAAAATAAAATGGAAATTCCTCAAAAAATTAAAAATAGAACTACCAAATGATCCAGCAATCCCACTTTTGGGTACATATTCAAAAGAATTGAAATCAAGATCTCAGAGTTGTCTGCACCCCCATGTTATTGGCAGTATTATTCACAACAGCCAAGATATGAGAACATCTTGATTTTCCCCAGACAGATAAAGGAAAATGTGATAAATACATACAATGAAATGTTATTTAGCCTTCAAAAAGAAGGAAATCCTGCCACTTGGATCAACGTGGATGAAACTGGAGAATATATGCTAAGTGAAATAAACCAGGTTCAGAAGGACAGCTGTATGGTCTCACTTATATGTGGAATGACAAACTCCTAGATGCAGAGAGTAGAATGGTGGTTGCTAGGGCTGAAGGGAAGTGAGGTAAAGGGAGATGTTCAACTGGAATACTTTCAGTTATGCTAGATGAAGATATTCTAGAGACCTACTTACTATACCACATAGTGCCTATAGTTAACAACATAATATTGTGTTAAGCAGGTGTCATGTTAGGCATTCTTATCACATATATAAAGAAAAAGAGGGACATGAAGGGCTCCTGGATGGCCCAGTCAGTTAAAGGTCCCACTCTTGATCTCAGCTCAGGTCATGTTCTCACGGTTTGGTTCGTGAGATAGAGCTCCATTCGCCTCTTCACAGCGCAGAGCCTCCTTGGGATTCTCTCTCTCTTTTTTTCCTCTCTCTCTCTCTCTCTCTCTTCCTCGGCCCCTCCTCTGTTTGCTCACATGTACTTGCGCACTCTATCTCTCTCAAAATAAATAAACAAACTTAAAAAAAATAGAGGGCCATGAAGAGACTTTTTGGAGGGTGAAACATGTTTTATTACCTAGATAATAGTACTAGCATCACTGGTGTATGCCTATGTCCAAACTCATCAAATTGTAAACATTGAACATGTGCAGTTTTTCATATCAAGTACACTTCAGTAAAGATGTTTTTTTAAAGAAAAATTATGTAAATCTTCATTTTTCACAATCTTGTAAAAGAACATTATAAGGATTATGAGCAAGGACTATGAACTCTACAAAACTTTTATTTCTTAAACTAATGTTTTCAAGAACATCAAAACAATGCATTTTAAGATTATTAACATTTATATACGTCTATTGACATGATATATGGGCTGCAATCAAAGAATTATATTTCTATATTTGGAAATAGTATTTCTTTGTTATTATGTTTTAAATCCAGTTGAATCTCAAATAATCTCAGATTTTTCTTGTGATTTATTATTAAAATGTGTACCCAGTACATTATACTTATTGGAAACAATGATCATTTTTGAAAACATAATGCCTGAATATATATGTGCATACATTAGTAAATTATACTTTCTAATTAAAATTACCTAGTGAATAAACTTGTTTCTATCATCACTGGTATTTGAAAGGTAACATGGAAATGATTTCGTAGTTACTTCAGTTACATCAATATTATAATTCAAAAGAAGATTAATACTTTTTGGCATCATTGAGGAATAAGGAAATCTATAAGTTAAAGGAAATACTAGCAAAAGACTATAAGAATTAAGCCATTTAAAAATGGTGCTAGTATAATAAAAATAGCTATCTATATTACTTTAATAAAACTTCCCAACAACAACCACATTTTAATTAATAAAGTGCATCTTCTAACCAACTTTTAGTTAATTCAATATATATATAAAAATATATATGATTTTAATTAGTTTGATGTTAATATAATTAGACTAGCATAGAGATACCGTATGAATTTAAGCTCATATTTTAATAATGTAGACTATGGTATTTTAAAGTATCTTTAGAGGAAACAAATTTATACCCTATATATCAAATGGCTACTTTTCTATGGGTATGCTTTACTAACAGTTAACTCATTAAATATTATTAATGTATGTGAGATGGGCATTATCATTACTGCTCTACAGATTAGATATGAATAAAAAGCTTGTGGCATTTTTTTTTGTCATTATGAACCCAGATATATAGGAGCAATGGAATTCAAACATAAATTTCTTTTAGGCCTGCCTGCACCAGAGAAGTGGTGGCAGAATTGAAGACAGTGTTGTTTTTTCAGAGTTGATCACTAACTTTGTTCAGACACCATGATATGATATTATTTCAGCTAGAGCTCTAGTAGTGTAGCACAGAGCTCAAAGTTGACTTTATCAACAATCTCTATCACTAATTCAAAACTATAGAGAGTATATCCAACTTGAAGATAATATAAACTGCTCAGAGATGAAATATCAAGTGAATATTTGCATCATTATTCATAAATATGCAATATATATAATTGCTATAAGCATATATAAAGTAAACAGCCTGGATAAGCAGGATGAAGAATAATTGTGATGGATATGAAGTATTTAATTTAGTAAAATATCAGCTGCAAAGCTAGTAAAAATATAAATTAATAGTAGTTCATATCAAGATCATCTTAGGTTCACAGATCAGAATATTACAATCACTTCAGCAGTGAATCCCTCCCTGACTGGGCCAAAATTAATGGAAGCAGAAACTGAAGAAGAGAACAGCTAATGAATCCATTGTGTTCTTCCGTCTAAACAACATTTAGGGACTTAATTGAAATTCTACAAAACAAATGTTGAACAGAGCATTAAATAGTGGCAGACCATGCAGAGAAGTTGAGCTAAAATTTGCAAAGTTAAGGATATCTGATAAAGTGAGGACTGCTTGAAGAAGCTTGGTTTAGGCTCAAGAAAAAAAACATGAAGGATCATAATAATTTTCAAATACATGAAGATTTAGAATGGGCTTTATAAATGCATGTGACTATTACAAATGAGTGAAAAATAAAAGACAGGTGGGTTGTGATTCATTGCATAGTCATGTGATTGCATATGATTCATTGTGTAATTCTGCCATTATTTCACTCTTCATAAAACAATTAGCTGGCTTCTCCCCATTCAGGTCTTATAACTTCTAGAACATGGTGGTAGATCTTTTGCAAGTAAAAGTAAAGCATATTTTCTCAATTGATTTATACTGACATATAGGTGATAGGTCTTTGGGGTTAAAAAAACCTTTGCATATATTGTCTAATAAGCAATAGTGATTGAGTGTTAGTAATTCCTGTAAGGGTTGCAAGTGTTCTGAATGGAACAAATACTTTTTGAGACTATAAATTTTATGGGTACTTAATTCTTAGCAAAAAAAAAAAAATCCTAGAATAATTGGGAGCAAGTTGATGTATTGTATTTCTCAGACTTTCCATTTTGTTTCCAGCCATATAAAAGACAATTGGGAAAACATACAAAAAGTTATTCTTTATATTGGATTAGTATATATTTCACACCTTCCATATTTTGTGTTGGCAAAAATATTAAGATTTAAATATTAATGAGAGCTCAATAAAGCTGTTTTTTTAAAAAAAGAAAACAATTTAAATAGTCTGATAGTCTAGTCCCAAAGTGTATGCTATTTTTCTTAGAAATTGAATGAAATGTGACTTTATGATCTTATTGTAAATCTCTACATGAGAGACTATAAACTCTGTGATATATGTGTATGGGTGTGTATATGTGTAGCATACACTCGTAGAACATAAAATTGTCCTTGGTAACTGGTTGATAATAACAAACTGCCTGCCTCAGGAATGTTACAAACAGCTATTCTGTTTTCCTATGGTGCAATGTCAGTGCTATTTGTAAATAGCTTCCCAATGGGAGAAGCTTGTTTCTATTATAAATTCCCTTGGTTCTGAAAAGAATGCAGCTAAGGAAGAGAAAGCACTCTTCATTTTGTATCTTTCTTGATAGTCTGAGAAAATGATGGGTCATACTGGTCAGAAAATTGAATAAAATGAGGGTAGAGGAGCGCCATCCGTTGCAATTCTAACTGCTAGTCTCTAAAATCGTACTGGAAAACACATACTGTATGTGGAAGCTCTTTCTGTTCTGTTTGTAATCCTTTTACCTGAGAAGCATGCACAAACAGAGAGGTATGGAATTGTTTAAGACAATCTGTATTATAATAAGTTAATATATGTCCCCCTTGGAAAGAGTAAAGTAGTTGGCTTAAACTTATGATTAGGTTTATGTATGCTTTCCATGAGTGTGAATCAGGGATAAGTTATATTGGTTAATAGCACCCAAAGAAATTTGATTTGATTTCCCCCCCAAGAAGTATAAAATATTTGGCCCTGGGTCTTCTATTAATCTAAATGGGCAATGAGGGAAATAATCCATTGAATAACAAGACTCAGATTCTGATGTAACAGCCTTGAGGTAGAAACACCAATTAAAAGTAGTACTCCATCTAATTAGAAATAGACCTGGATGGGTAGTGGAGCCCTCACAAGCAGATTAATAGCATAGGGGTTACAGGGATGCTCTGTTCTTTTTGTTAGATGATGATATGAGACCAAAGTCAGCCCTGTTGGTATTTCCAGCAAAATTAAGGCAGTTAATTAAAAACAGGTGTACAACATTGCTAAGTCCCAAAGGGATCATTAACCAACTAACTGTCACAAAGATTGTTTCAGTGTCATTAACTATCATTCTTAATATATTCAATACATTAATATAATAAACAAAGTACTGGGATTTACATTTATTCCTATGGAATGGAATCTTACTATTTGAGTTAATGTTTCCTTGTGTTTGAGAACAGTTTTTGGTTGCTTTGTTTATGTTTTAATTTTTTTTCTTGTGTTGTCACACAAAGTGTTTGTAACTGTCCCAGATGCATCTGTTTGATGCCGTCTGTGTATCATATTGCCATATAGCCTATGTCTTTGTACACATCGTTAATATAAATATTGAATAAGACTATCCCCAGAACATATGACTAGAAGCCTTCATCATAGTAGATATTGAATCCAATCATGTAAACTTTGGTAATAGTAGCTTAACTTGATATAATGTATGGAATTGTATCACATATGCATAGTTTTTTAAATCTATTTTACACATACATATCTCTCACCACCACCACCATCACAAAAAAATATAAAACATAAAACTAGATCTTATAATTGAAGTTCCATATTTCTAAGAAACTATCTCTAAGACTCAAGAAACTATTTGAAACTCAACATGAAGAATTTGTCTTTGTTGTTGTATATCAATCATCTCTCAACTTGAGTCTAGTGGCAGAGGAGAGAGTTCACTGTTCATGAGGGGTGAAGAAAGGACAATCAGTAAGAAAATTTACTGGGCAAATAAAGCACTATTATTGGCTCAAAATATTATTTACTACCTATTTATAGCCAGATCACAAAAATAGAGGCTAGCTGCAAAAGATGACACTGATGAGTTGGTCTATGCCATAAGGTGTCTTGTGAGGTAACATAAAGAATTCCAGTTTTACTATCAACACTGTTAGAAATTATTTACTTAGATAAAGCAGTAAGGTTTATGCCAGACAACTACCATTCTTTCTTCATATAAGGTGTGTAATCACAGGAGAATAAGAAACAACTATGATGCTTAATAATTCAAATTATTAAAACCATAAAAATAGGATTCTCAGTGATTCAAGATTATGATTATTATATGTACTAGTTACAGTCTCTGGCAATGGGAAGAAAAATAAAATTAGAGATTTATTTAGAAGGTAGACTAGGTAGGACTCAGTGATTGATTGGATATGGGTTGGGATGTAGGGACAAGAGATCAAGGATAAAGGAGATTTCAGACCTTCATAAATAAAGGAATAATAGCATTTTAAGATTTCCAATGTAAAGAAAATAGCAATTTTGAAGGACAAGGTAAGCAGTTTAAGATTGTGAATATTGATTTGAAGTGCCTATGAGACAACCAGATACAATGAATATTGTATGTTTTTAGGTACATTTTCTTAGAATTCCAGAACAAGTTTAGTGATGAAGTGAAAATCACTAGAATAAAAGTGACAGTGTACCCCACGGATATTGTATGGAAAGAGTGGAGGGCAGAGAGTATTAAAATAAAAATAGCTAGAGTACGAAAGATTTTTAAATTGGTATTAGAAGTTGTTTCAGATCAAAAGAAGTTTAAGACATTAATAAGCACGTTTTCAATTGAAAAGGGACATTGATAAGCGACAGAATATGATGGCAAAGAAGTTGCTCAAATTATCACCTGCAGTCCCCTGTTATTTAATGCATACAGAAGGCAAGGCATTGGGTGACCAAATATTTTCTGTCATAAAATAATTTAGTAAAAACAGTGAATATAATTGAGTTATTTGGTGACTTCAATGTGTGCTGGAGAATCTAGGCAAAGAAAATGAGTCCATTGTTTTGAATTACAAGCTCAAGATTTGCATTAGAAACTCAAAAGCTTCTATAACTGACCACTTAAAAACATGATATAAAAAAAGAAAAATACAATAGCAAAAACCCTTATCTCCTGTAGTTTAAGGATATGATTCCTTAGAACCAAGTCCACAGTCTATTCATGTTGGTGGATGACTTACAAAGCAAATTTGATTTTTAATCTCACAGGGTCTATTGTTTTAAAAGTTACAATTTTGGGAAAAGTGAGACTAAAAATTGGGGAGGAGATTATATGGGCTGAATCAGCTGAAGCTGGAGACACTGAAACTCTAAACTTTGCTACTAGAAGCGTCCCTTCATTCCCTGTTTGAAGAGGTTAGTTTTCCTTTGCCTGTAGAATCTATAGTGGCCTCTCCTTGCAAGGAACTGTTGAACCTAACAAGAACACAACCCTATCATATCCCGGTGCTTATAGATATATTACCACACTCAAGTCTCATTCGTTAATGCAGAGTGAGTTGCAAAATGTGACCTCTGAGAGGTGCAATGTATGCCAGAAGAATCATAACAATTTTACCAGATAATATTTACAGAAACATGGGGAATATGTGTGAGAATAGAGTATAATGGAATCTGTTCTGAGCAGAAGGAAAAGAAAGCTGTGATTGGCTATCATAAGTGTGATGAAATGGCAGAAATTTCCTGATACACTTTTAGCAAGAGAAGCCCAATAGCGTTGACTTATTAGAGTGCTAGAGTAAATTGAACACATAAGATCTGCTTATGACCTAACCATTTCCCTAGAAAGTACTCCTAACATTCTCCGTTCTTGAGGATAACACACACAGGAGAGGAGCATTAGCATCCATGAAGGGTTCTATGGCTGGTCAGTTACACTTTTCATGTCAAATTCTGCCTCCCGAATTCAATGGGGATGATGCAGTCCTGAGTTTTCTTTATCAGCTAGATCATTAGTCTTCAATTCCTGCTGCCTTAAAAGCTCTCTGAGGAACTCAGTAGATGATATTTTACATGAATTTATACATCCGGCTCTCATTGCTCTCATTGGGAGCCTTGGCCTGCTGCATATTCTTGCCACAGCCACAAAGCAATATTTTGTTCAGTTATAATGTACGCTTTCACACGGCGCTCCGTGTTCAGTCACAGATGATATTCGAGAGGCAGAAACAAAGTCACTGCGGTATTAGATTTCTCATCTATACCTCAAGAAAATTGTTTATAATATAGAAATCTCTTACTTTTTAAGTTTTTCACTTAAATTCCAGTTATGTTAGAGTGTTATGTCAGTTTCAGATGTATAATATAGTGATTCAACACTTCCATACAACAGCCGGTGCTCATCATATCACATGCCCTCCGACCTCCCACTCACTTCTCCTCTGACAACCATCAGTTTGTTCTCTATAGTTAAAAGTCTGTTTCTTGGTTTGCTTCTCTCTCTCCCTCCTTTTTTCCCCCTTTGCTCATTTGTCTTGTTTCTTAAATTCCACATATGAGTGAAATCATATGATATCTGTCTTTTTCTGACTGGCTTATTTCGCTTAGCATAATTTTTTCTATTCTTTTCTTATTCATTACATAAAACTTAAATGTGACAGTTTGACTTTTGTTTTCCCTCTAGTTGATCTCCAATGTGGTCATTTGTTCTAATTTCCATTTCCACTTTAATAAATTGGGTCCATCAATGAGAACTACCAATTAATATCTCCATTTGTGTATTTGGGGAGTTTTATATGTATCAAGGTTAATGATTTTTTTTTTGTTTTTTACTCTTTCTCACATATCAAACACTTTGTTATTTGCCTTATTTATTATATCTTTGATATTTGAGACAGTAAACTAATCACCACATTATATTTTCCTCACTGATAACTTACCAGTCTCTTTTACTAAAATTTGAAAGCCTATTTTTAGACTGTATTTCAAATAAGAACACTTAAATTACAAGACTCTAGGATATATGCAAATGTTAAAAGGAAACCCAGCTTGACTTTTATGAATAGCTAAAGAACTAATAGCTTTATTTCAGAACTCTAGAATAGAGGGAAAGCACAATGGTAACCTCAAAAAGAGAAAGACAATTTAAGAAGGTATTAAAAAGGAATGTTCACTGTCCATGCTTAGCCATCAAGTACAGACTGGTTAGTCAACATTCATGGGAATAAATTTCTAATCAAACTTACAACTCTTCAGTTACGAGGCTTCGTTTCTAGTTAATTCTTCATATTTTAATCCTTAATTAAATTCAACATTCAAAGCACTCATCAGGACATTGCAAAAATAATCATTAAAACAATAAAAATGATTGTTTTCATTGTTTTGAACCTTTGAACATTTTTTTCTATATGCAGTTAGAAGCAAAGATGTTATCTAAGTGTGCAGAGGAAAATGTAACAGGGTATTGTATGTTAATGTAAGGAAGAGTTGATGTTGCAAATTTTGACAACCTGGCATAGTCTTTTCCAAGGCTTTCAAGTTCTACCTCCACACCAATTCTCCTGACTCAATGGCTTCATGTCAGTCCTTGATTGTGTTTTGACGTTTTTGCAAATCAACAATCCAGTTTAAATTTAAACAGTCAAAACAGATATTTGTCATTGTGTTTGCATCCGATTTCCTGTGGCACCCTGCCCACTTAATCATGCTAGTACGGGATTTGCTGGCAAAGCAAGAGGGACCAAGGCAAGCTTCTGTGACCTAGCAAGGATCATGTCATATGTAATTACCATAATTTATAAGGATCCCTCCAGGCTCACTGGTAGTGTTGCTGCACACCAATTGGACTATGCTAGAATGTTTAAGTAAATATTTGCACGCGACCTGAAACTGTTGAGAATTTCTGCTTCAGCTAGAGCCCCCTTCTTATGAAATATTCAGTACGTGGAATGTCTCCAGTGGTGCAGAGTGGTGGGTTTTCTCTCTGATTTGATTAGCAGTGATGATTCTTTCATGAGCTGTGAATGTCCTTCTAGATTAGCATCATCCAGGTTCTTTGGTCTTGTCACGAAACAAGAGGACTGAGGGAAATATGGCTTATGAACATGCTTAAAGCATGGCTTTAACAGCCCAAGAGATGTTTCAAAATAAGATTTGAAATTCATTCAAATAAGTTAAAATATAGTGCATCCCAATTGATAATGTTACTACCAATCTGAAACTAATGGTATGTTAGAAGCACATGTAAAACTCAAGACTTAGAGATGGTACAAATTATGGCATTTATATCCATAATAATTCCATTTAAAGGGTAAATAATCATTAAATGTTACAGTATTCTAAAAAAGATTTTAAAAAATCTCTACAGTAATACAAAATAAACTATAGTTTATGATATATAAGAAATCATGTAATCCTATATATATACATATACATTATATAAATGTTTAAAATATATGTATATAGATTATAAACATATAAAATTTATAATATACATACATAAAGTTACTTTTAAAAGTCTTGGAAATGCCAGGGGCACTTGGGTGGCTCAGTCAGTTAAGCATCTAACTCTTGATTTTGGCTCAGGTCATGATCTTACGGTTTGTGGGACTCAGCCCTGCATTGGGCTCTATTCTGAAAGTCCAGAGCCTATTTGAGACTGTCTCTCTCTCTCTTCCCCCTCCCTATCTCTATCCTCTTCCCCTATTGTGCCCTCTTTTTCTTTCAAAATAAATAAATAAACATTTAAAAATATATACTTAAAAGTCTTGAAAATGCCAAAGTATTAATTTAAGAAATTCCTCTCAGTTGAATGAATGTTTTCCCTTAGCGAGGGATTACAGTCACCTTCTACAGTTCTCCCATTTTGTCTAGTTTAGGCCCCTTTTTATCTTCAAGGCCATCAACAGTGAGTCAAGTCCTTTGAACACTCCAAATCTCTCTGAGACCACCCTCTGTCTTATCTAAACCCCCAAGCCTGAGAAAGTCCACTGCTTCTAAAACTACATGGGATTAAATTGTGTCTACCTGACAATTCAAGATAAAGTCCTTATTTTAAGGTCTATAGCCTTAATTACATCTGCAAAACACCTCTGTTGCTTAATGTAAAATATTCACAGCTCCCAAGAATTAGAGTATAGTTACATCTTTGGAGGGCCATTCTCCCTACCAGAGTATAAACATTTATTTTACATATGTGTCTGTGGTGATTTGTTGGTAAATATTGAAAATCTAACTCTCTTAAATGGAGAAAAAAAAATCTCTGATTTGTAGTCTTTGTCTATTTCTGTGATGTAATAATGCCAATATGACAGATTTCAAGTTGTGAATGTGGATTCCAACAATTCACAAAATCTTGGAAATATAGTCCAACTGTCAGAACTGTTATGGGTCACCTCCAATACACTGTTTCTGTTCATAGAATTTATAAACAAAATTCTTAACTCTAATACCAAAATCCACATGTTATATACATATATATGTCATATATATATATATATATATATATGTCAAAATGTTATCAAATAAAAAGAATTCATTTTCCTATATCATTTTTGAGCCAGTGCAAATAGATATCCTAGCTAAAAATAATTGAGGATTAGAACATAAAATATTTATTTCTAGCTAAGTTTGTGGCTAAAGATACTACCTGCATTTTATATAATGACTATAATGTGTTTATTATATATTATGAATAGTTATTCAATGTTATTAGATATGCAGTTATGAACTGAGGGATTATCATGTATATAGCACACATTTTATTTTTTAAAAAGTAGTAAAGCTTGAGGCACCTGGGTAGATCAGTTGTTTAAGTGTCCAACTGGCTCAGGTCATGATCCACGGTTGGTGAATTCGAGCCTTACAGTGGCCCCTGTGCTGAAAGCTCAGAGCCTGGAGCCTGCTTCATATTCTGTGACTCCCTCTATCTCTGCCCCTCCTCCATTCATGTTCTGTCTCTCTCTGTCTTTCAAAAAATAAACAAACATTTTAAAAAAGACATAAAAAAGGAATTTTGAGCAGGGAGGGGCAGAGAGAGAGAGGGAGACATAGAATCCGTAGCAGGCTCCAACACAACTGACTGAGCCACCTAGGTGCCTCAAAGGCACTTATGTATAGTATATAAAAATAAATAATCAGTAGCAATTCAAATACATACATTTTATTGACAAAGGGAGAAAATCTTAGCTTATTTACACAACTACCTTTTGTTTTTAAATCTCCATCTGTGGAAGACATGGTGGCTAGAATGTTATGAGTAAACAAAAGGATATTTTTAAGTTTGTCTTATACCAACCTACCAACCATTTTTAGTTGTATTGCCATTGTTTTTATTGTGTTAGTTTTACTTCTTATGAGCACATACAACTATTAATAGTAATATGGAATACATTCATCAGACCACATTTGATCATAACCATAAACTTAATATGCCCTCAAACTATGTTTATATGAATAACCAAATAAAAGTTTGAAACAATGTATTTCTTTACCACATTTATTTGATTTCTGATAAATGGTTATTTTGTCATTGTAAAGTCATAAACAATAAGAATATTGTGAAAGACAAAATCGACATTTGTACATGTGGCAAATTCTTCTTGTACATATCATGAGAAATTAAGCTCCTGGGATCATTTTTTCTCTATATATTATAATGAACATATCTAAGTATAATCAGTGAAATTCTCCTAGGGTATGAGTTCCTACTGAAGAGAGAGGGATTCTGATGATTTGGGATGGCACATTAGCGTCGTGGAGTTAATGCAGCATCCATGTGTGCTTAACTCACTCTTGGGGAGTAATTTTAACACTAGGAGAATTGTTTCATTGTATCCTAACACGCATTAAGTGACATTTTCAAATTATTTCTTTTATCTTGACTATTTCCGTGACTGCCATCATAGATACACCCTTAGAAGTGAAAAATATCTATTTTTTCTCATAATGATTTGAAAATTTTACATTTATTGAAACAGTTATATTAAGCTTTAATTGTCAGAATCACAATTTGCTAATCTCATGTCTTTGATCTTTAGCTTTCGTCACAGACTCTCCTCTGCCACTTTTTTTCTCCATCTGCTGGGCTCTAGTGTTGGTCACTGAGCAGAGGATCATCTGAGGGAACGTCTGGGCAAAGTCAGAAGCAGTGGAGTACGACAGCTATTATGGAAACAAACAGACCAACAAATCCCATAGCAGGGCCAAAGAATTTTGTGCAGAAAAAGTCTATGCCTCCTAACTTCCACCAGTATTTCCCTACAACATACCCTAAGATAAAATCCAAAATATGTTTTTTTGGTAAGACAAATTAGAAATTCTTAATATGTATATATGAAATATAGTTGCAACCCACTCATATTTTGGCAGGAAATATTTGAATGTTTTGGGATTTTCTGATTGGATAAGGCAGTTTAAATGTGACACAAACTTTTTCATATTGAATATACCTTTTTTGTCCCTTTCACCACACACACAAAAAAAAACTGAAGTAGAAAAGAGTGACGGAGGAAAAAGAGTTTGTTATTTCTAAGGGCAAATATTAAGAATATTAGTGATAACATCTAATATTTATACAGTACTTCTAGGAGACAGACTCTGCATTGGGCTCTTATCACATATTACTTAATCATGATGATACCACTGCAAGATAATGTTTTATTGATTTTGTCGAGATGCTGTAACAAAATTAGCACAAACTAGGTGGCACAAAACAGTAGAAAGTTAGCGCCTTATCATTTTAGAGGCAAGACATGTAAAATCATGGCATTGGCATGGTCACGCACCCTCTGACACTTACAAGGAAGAATCCTTCTTGCCTTTTCTTAGCTTCTAGTGGTCTTCTGGCAATTCTTGGTGCTCCTGAGCTTGCAGCTAACACTTCCATGTCTCCTTCCATTTTCACAGGCACTCTCCTGTGTGCTTCTGTCCTCACATGATGCTGTGTTCTTCTTATTACGGCACATATCATATTGGATTAGGAACCCACCTTGCTCCAGTATGACCTGATCTTAATTAACTCCATCTATAATGACTTTGTTTCTAAATAAGGTCACTTTCTGAGTCATTGGGGATTAGTCTTTCAAATGTGTCTTTTCGAGTAACACTGCATAACCCAGGATCATTATTAAACAACTCCAGAGTATTGATTTTCTAAATTAATAAACTGAGACTACAAATGGTGAATTTTTCAAAAATATTACACCAAGTTTTCAAACACTGGCATCTTGTCAGTAAAATGCAAGTTTTCTATTTCCCTGCTATACACTGACTAAAGTTGTCACCCTGAAAACTGTTAATTTCCTAAAGAAATCCACAATACAAATTTAATAATCTGTTCCTGATTATTAAACTGAAAGCAAAGGAGAGCACATAGTACATTTAAAAAAAAATAAGTATCTAAGAAGACAAAGTTGTAAAAGACCAACCAACCTGTCTTGAGACCATAGTGTTTAATGTGGAATCCCTTGTGTGTAGACACAACTAGAAAATCCAAGAAACAGGATCATGAAAATAATGAGGGCTCAAATTGTGTGGCTGAGATTTATAAGTTCCTTAGTGAATTAGAGTGGGTAGTGGCTGAAGAAGATAGTACCTGAAATAAGATGATCAAGGAGAAAATAAAATATTGAAAAAAACATATAGAGAAATATACTAATTGTGAGCTCAGATTAGTGGATCAGGAGTACATGGAGTAGTGAACAAAGTAGAGGATGAAGCACATAACTCGTCTTTACCAAAGTTTCAGAGGTAAGTGACATTTTCAAAAGCACACCAATAGAATAATAGCAGTAAGTATGCAATAACATAGTAATGGAAATTATAATTGAGTGCTGCACTAGGTTTCTTGCATATACCATTAGTCTTCCCTGTTATCAAAGACTACATTTCGGGGGTGTCTGGGTGGCTCAATCAGTTAAGCATCCAACTTCAGCTCAGGTCATGAACTCAGTTTGTGGGTTCCACCCCCGTGTTGGGCTCTGAGATAGCTAGCTCAGAGCCTGGAGCCTGTCTTCAGATTCTGTATCTCCCTCTCTCTCTGACCCTCACCTGATCACACTGTCTTCTATCTGTCTCTCAAAAATAAATAAAACATTAAAATTTTTTAAAAAGACTATATTTCAGTTTTGTAATGTTGTAAGTCATGCTATTCATCAGTCTAAGCAAAGTGACCAAACTAATTTGTGTCGAGAAGCAGACATGGCATGTTGTTCCTAAAAAGTAGGATATTTGTTACATTTCTTCCTCTAAAGTTATTGATGGCTTAAAATGAATCAATATCTTTAATAGTAACAAGCATTTTTTAAAATGTTTTATTTATTTCTAGGAGAGAGAGAGAGAGACAGCGTGAGCAGGGGAGGGTCAGAGAGGGAGTCACAGACTGAAACAGGCTCCAGGCTCTGAGCCTCAGAGCCCGACGCGGGGCTCGAACCTACGAACCGCTAGATCATGACCTAAGCGAAAGTCGGACGCCCAACCAACTAAGCCACCCAGGCGCCCCGTAACAAGCATTTTAACATGTTTATAAGGATTCATATTATTTTATCATAAATACTTGTTTCTGAGGTCCTGAATTGGTGAAACACATTCATATGTTGTTAAGTTAGAAATATTAGAATGCAGAAAGCCTCAATCCACTACCTCATAATGATATGAGTATTGACAGGAAGTAGACAGGATTGGCAATGAAATAATTCATTACCAGACTCCTGATGACTTCTGATAGTGTATTATCCCTAACTTGTACCTTACTTTACCCAGGTATTTTTAACGGTTGCTCCTCGAGTTATATTTGCACAAAAATATGTTTTTCAAATATTCTAGTTTGACTCTAAATTCTTTTTTGCATTTGCTAGCAGTCAGGTAGCCTGGATGGAGATATGCAGTTAAAAAATTTAAAAACCTATTACTATATTTCCACTCCTCACCTGCTATCAGCTCCTCTCCTGCTCTAGGTTTGAAGTTCTCTACTACTAGATAACTGATAGTTGCAACCACATGATCACCATGATTCTGCATCTCAGAGCAAAAAGATAGCTAGTTTGAAAGCCATAGAAAATGAATTATCCCCTTTATTTTCAAATGCAAGGATGACACTTTAATATGTTGTTCAGTGTTGGTGAAGGACTTCATTAAATTGCTGCTATTCAAATCCATTCCAGTACTAGCTGGCACCTGTTGACAGTGCATGAAATCATCCTTTTTCTCTGTACCTTTAAGATAGTTGTTATCAAGATGTGCAAAGGAAGATGTAGAATTTACTAAATGATATGATGAATAAGAGTCACTGGTATCTCATTTATTATAATGCAGAGATTATGGTTGTGGGTGAGTTACTCATCAAATATCAACATAGTTAATGGTATCTCTAGGATGGGAGGGTGGGTAGAGTGCCTAGCACAGTGCCTAGTTTTAGACTGTATGTGAAGGAGACAAGTAGAGGCAAAAATGAAAATTCAAAGAAAGTCTATTAGTTTTGGAATTCTCATGCATAATACAGAAGAAAAATATAAAGTCTGAAAATTGAATACAGGTAATTGGTTAAAGACATCATATGGGAATTTCCATTTATGTGTATCAGATTTACTTTCCTACATGAAACAAGCAAACAAACAAAACTCTGATATATATTTGTGAAACTGCTCTCATCAGGCAACAAAGGCCAGTAACTCATGCGGAACAAAGATAAATAAATTAATGAGCACTATTGTTGTCCAAGATTACTCTTTGAAAAGGGTTTCCTGGCCATTTGCCAGAGGGGAAGCCAGGCAGAGCTTAGTGGTCGTTCTGAAATGTAGATATGGAGCTGGACCTCTAGGTAGAACAGACAACTGGAGTACACAGAGAACTAGAGGGAGATAGAAAGATCAATTGATTGATCAATAAGTAGAGACATACAATAATTAACTTGAATGTAAATGGACTGAACTCTCCAATCAAAAGACATAGGGTCACAGAATGGATTAAAAAAAAAAAAACAGGACAGATCATCTAAGCAGAAAATAAACAAGGAAACAATGGCTTTGAACAACACACTAGAACAGACAGATTTAAAAGATACATTTAGAACATTCCATACTAAAACAACAGAATACACATTCTTTTCAAGTGCGCACAAGCATTCCCCAGAATAGATCATGTGTTAGACAACAAAACCAGCCTCAATAAATTCAAGAAATCATACCATATTTATTTTCTGTCCACAATGTTACAAAACTAGAAGTCAACCATCAGGAAAAAAGTCTGGAAAGACCACAAATACATAGAGGTCAAATAACATGCTACTAAACAATGAATGAGTCGACCAGAAAATAAAAGAAGAAATATAAATGTACGATGAAACAAACGAAAAGGAAAACACAACAGCCCCAAACCTTTGGGATACAGCAATAGCTGTTGTAAGAGGGAAGTTTAGAGCAATACAGGTCTATTTCAAGAAACAAGACAACTCTCAAACAACCTAACCTTGCACCTGAAGGATCCGGGACAAGAACAACCAGCAGAAGGAAGGAAATAATAAGGATTTTTTCAGCAGAAATAAATGATACAAAAACAAACAAACAGAACAGATCGATAAAACCAAGAGTTGATTCATTGAAGAAAAATATCAATAAAATGGATAAAGTCTTAGCCAGACTTTTCAAGAAAAAAAAAGAAAGACCTCTAGTAAATAAAATCACAAAAGAAAGAGGAGAAGTAACAACCAATACCAAAGAAATAGAATAATCATAAAAGAATGTTATAAAAAACTATATGCCAACGTTGGACAACCTAGATAAATCGTATAAATTCCTAGAAACATATAAACTACCAAAACCGAAACAGAGAGAAATAAAAAGCTTGAACAAACCAATAACCAATAAAACATTGAATCAGTGATTTAAAAACTCCCAACAGACAAAAGTCCAGGACCAGATGGCTTCACGGGCAAATTCTACCAAACATTTAAAAAGGAGTTAATATCTATTCTTTTCAAACTGTTCCAAAAATTTTAAGGGAAGAAAAACTTCTAAATTCATTCTATGAGATCAAAATTATTCTTATACCAAAACCGGATAAAGACATCAATGAAAAAGAGAACTACAGGCCAGTATCTCTGATGAACATAGATATAAGAATTCATTTGAGAATGCACTGTTCCAACAGTTATGCACTGTTGGTGAAAATGCAAACTGGTGCAGCCACTCTGGAAAAGAGTATGAGGGTTAAAAATAGAACTACCCTACAATTCAGCAATTGCAGTACTAGGTATTTGCACAACAAATACACAAACACTACTTGAAGGGATACATGCACCCAATGTCATATATATATGTATGGTGTATAATATATACATATATATATATGGTGTGTATGTATATATATATATATAAAATATACACACACACACACACACACACACACTTTTGTATTGTTTTCTTTGGGTAAATTCTAGTAGTACATTTCTAATCTGGTAAATTGAAAATATAAAACATTTTTGGCATAAATTAAAATTAATTGCAGCCTTGTTTGTCAGTGAAAAAAGAAAATACAAATCCATCAAAAGGCGAATGATAAACAAATTGTAGAGAATTCATAAAATTGAATACTACACAACATTAAAGGAAGTTAATTAGGTGTTAAAATAAAAGGTGTTATTGGAGCACCTGTGTGGCTCAGTAACTTAGGTGTCTGACTTTGGCTCAGGTCATGATCTCCAGGTTTGTGAGTGTGAGTCCCATGTCAGCTGACAGCTTGGAGCCTGGAGCCTGCTTCAGATTCTGTGTCTCCCTCTCTCTCTGCCCCTCCTCCACTCACACTCTACCTCTCTCTCTCAAAAATAAATAAACACATAAAACATTTTATAAAAATAAATTAAATATTAATTTATGCAATAAAATCTGTGACTATCAAACACTTATACCAGCAAAAGTGAGATGATAAGAATAAATATGATTGTGTTGTACCAATACTATACACTAAACAAATTGGTTTCTAATGCTATGACAGGATTTAGAAAAACTGTTGTGAAAGATTATGGATAATCTTCAGGATCCTGCCTCTAATGCTAAACTTTGTTTAATATAACAATTTTTAACAAAATGTCAACATTCTTTCAATTGTTACTGTTGGCAAACTAAGAATCTCCCTGAAGATTCATTATCTCCACATCTAATTGGTCACTAAATATTGTCTGTATCTGTCTTACACTTTCCTTATTCTTTTTTTAAATTTTTTGATGTTCATTTTATTTTTGAGAGAGAGAAAGAGAGGCAGAGAGAGAGGGAGACACAGAATCAGAAGCAGGCTCCAGGCTTTGAGCTGTCAGTACAGAGCCTGGCGTAAGGCTCAAACCCACAAACTGTGAGATCATGATGTGAGCCAAAGTTGGACACTAAACTGACTGAGCCACCCAGGTGCCCCTTTATTCTTTAACTTTTACTTTGTACTGTTCCTCATTACTAGCTGGGCAACGTTAAGTTAAAATATGTAGATCTGCTGCTCTCAACTATACAAATACTATCAAAGTTATTTTCTAGAACATGAATCTAAACTTGTTATTTTTCTACTTAATCTCTGAAAAACTTTGTTAAGACCACAATATAACTTGCGGATTAATAGTATGGTAAACAGGCCCACTATATCTCTGCCTTTTTTCATCTTTATTTACTAATTCTTAAACAAACATTTATTAAGCAACATAGTAGGCAGAATTCTCTCTTAATATCTGATGTTATAGCATGTGTAATCCACCCCAACTTTAGTGTGGGTGGAATATATGACTGTCCTGGCTAATGGAATGCTACAAAAGCGAAGGAATTTTACAGGTATGAATCTGATTTCAAGTCTATTGAGTCAAGTTAGTCAAAGGTGAGTAATCCTTGTTGGGTAATGACTTAAGTGAAAACCTTAAAAGAAAGATATAGTTCATCTGGACTTGAAGAAAGAAGCCACTATCAGTTCTACAACCATGAGAAAATAAATCGTGACAGCAACCTGAATGTAACTGGAATTAGATAATGTCCTATCTGAGTCTGTAGGTGAAAGTGCATAACTGTTGGCACTTTTGACTTCAGCCTTGTCAGACCCTAAGTAAAGAACCCTGTTAAGTGATGCCTAGACTTCTGACTTGCAATAAACTTTAAGATAATAAATGGATGTTGTCTAATCCAATAAATGTTTTGTCAACTTGTTACAGAACTAGGAAGCTAACACAAGAAACTACTCTGCTTCTTGCACTGTATTCTAAAGTCTATGAAAACAAAAGAATTAAGGAAAAATTATTGGGATTACCTAAAGGAGTTAGTATTGAGAGCTACAGAAAAAAAGAGGACCAAACATTAGATTTTGGGCCACTCCAACTTTAGGAAGAGGATGTGGTAGAAGACTTAGAAACAGAGATTTAAGAGTAAAAGAAAGTAGAAGACCCACCAACAGAGAGTTAAAAGTAGAAGTTACTGAAGTATGGAGCAAACAAGGGTACCACAGTGTTTCAGTATATATATGAAGAAATGTTTTCCAAGAAAAACAAACAAACAAAAAGAGCAAATACTACAAGTTCTACTGAGATGTTAAGAAAGATGAGCAATTTAGTAATGTGGGGGTAATTAATGACTGAAAAGCGAACTTAAAAATTTTTTTTCTTAACTTTTATCTTTGAGAGACAGAGAGAAACAGGTCATGAGCAGAGGAGGAGCAGAGAGGCCGACACTGAATGGGAAACAGGCTCCAGGCTCTGAGCTGTCAGCACAGAGCCCAACGTGGGGCTCAAACCCACAATCTGTGAGATCACGACCTGAGCCGAAGTTGGATGCTCAACCTACTGAGCCACCCAGACACCCCTGAAAAGAGAACTTTGAAAATGAATTGATAAGGATTAAATCCTGACTGGATTGGGTTCAAAAGAGGGTAGAAAGACAAGGAGTTGATAGGAAACATTAAAAAAAAATTAACAAATGTTTCTATATTTATTAAATGCATTCATACTAGTAAATTTCACTAGAAAGAATTATTGGAAAGATTCTTCTTTTCTGTAATATAATGACTTCATTTCAAAGTTATAATATGAGAAACGTACTACCTCATAATTTTATATACACTTGATGTATCCTTCAAAAATGAAGGCAAACTGAAGAAAATTTCACTTAAAAAACTGGAAGAATTTATTGCCAGTAGATTAGCACTACAAAAACATACTATATCATGTTCTTAGCTTGAAAAGAAATGGCAAAAGATGCAGTTCAAGTCTTTAGGAAGTAATGAACAACAAAAATGAAAAATTTGAGAGTGAATATCACTGCTCATTTTTCTTCCCTTATATTTTTAAAGGACATAGAACTCTTTATTATTTTTTTGTATTGTCTTATCTACATATGCATTTATATTTATACATATCTTTGTATTTATAATAAAGGACATAGAACTCTTTAAATCAAAACTGTAACACTATGTAAAATGTATATTGTATACAGATATAATACATGATGATGATGCCACAAAGGACAGAAGTGGGTTGATAAGACTATACTATTGCAAATTTTTCATATTTTATATGAAGTGAAATACTATTAACACTAAATATACTGTGATAATTTAAAGTAACCTAGTCTAATTCCTAGTGCAAACACTATCATCTTAAAGTAATAAGCAGCTACGTATAGTTAGAGATTACAAGAAAATAGTGAAAAAAGGTTGTGATTAATACAAATAAACACCTGAAACTTGGGAAAAAGAAACAAAGATGATGACAAAATAGGAGGGAAAACAACAGAAAAACAGCCTTAAATCCAATCTTATAAATAATTACATTAACTATAAATGTACTCCAATTAAATGCAGAGATTGTCAGAAGAGATAAAAAAAAAACCACACAATCTTGCTATGGAATGTCTACAAAAGCTAAATTTATCATCCAGTAATATAGAAGTTTTGAAAATTAAAATCAGGCTAGGACAGTTCCAGGCAAGTAGCATTAATGGAGGTAACAGAAAACATTTAATTATGATAAAAGTATTTACAAAATCATTTTAGTAATAAAGGTATTTTGCTAATAGCAGAGCCTTAAAATACAAGATCCCACCCAATATCTATTTGAAAAAAAGTTAATCTCATTGTACACAAAAATTTATTCATAAAAAATTAAATATTACACTATAAAGCTTTGAATAGAGAACATGAAAGGATATCAGTTTTATATAATAAATGAATAGAAGTGGTAGATGAAGAGATTTTCTATATAGTTTCAGGTTAAATGTGATAGCTTTATATCATGTATGTGTAAGGTAAAATTTTGACATATATAAGAGAAATTTCCAGCAAACAAAATTAAAGATTCTTTTAAAATTTCTTACAAAAGAAAATTAGTGGATTACATTAATGTCGTGTTGTGAAATGGCAAGTCATAATACACATATAATAGTCATTATTTTTTCCATATGAATGTAATGTTATTTCACTATTTATTGAATAATTAACATTTTAATTATGTTAGTACCTCTCACAAGAAACATGGTGATAAATAATAATGTTGAAGATCAATTTTGAACATAACTTCAGCAAGAGTTGTTGACTAAATTCCTTGAACTGACAACTTAATGGTAGCAACAAAATAATGAAAAATAATATGAGCCTAATTATGTAATAATACATAGTTATGCAGTTATGTAATAATAACTCTGCAGTAAAGTTTCTTAACTGGAAATGCATAACCACATCAGTACTTTATAATATTGTAGATTATATAAAATAACAGAAAAATATGGCATGTTCGTTAATATGTTTCTTTGATTAACTCATTCCAAGACGCTAGGTTAATTTTTAAATACTACTTTACTAATAATTTTATTTTTAAATATTTATTATGTAAAAACAAAGGTATGATATTTTTAGGTAATCCATATTAGTACATAATAGAAACTTCTATGAACAGAGAACTCCCACAGTACCTCAAAGACAACTATAAAGATAATGAAAGTAGCAAGTGTAACCACTTAAGTGGTTATTAAGTCATTACACTTAAGTGTAATCATTTAAAATGATTATATTTTAAATGAACTGTAAATGGACATTGGTGGTACATTCAGTTAGACACAGTCTTTTATATAAATTTCTTTCACTTATTAGCTTTATTCTTTAATTCTAAATTTACCCCATTTAAGACCAGCAGGGCAAATCTGTGTACAGGAAACTATTGAACCGACTGACTGACGTAAATTATTTCGGTGTCTTTGTCTTTATTGTCAGTTACCTGCAATTAAAAAATATATATATGTCCTTTGAATGATATATTTTCTCCCACTGAATTAGTCTTAATCCTTTGTTAAGGTTTTCTATCCTTTCACTAAAATTAAGATCATCCTTTTACTTCATACTTAGCAGAAAACCCTTTCATTAGGATAAACAAAAGTTGGTATCCAGTTATCACATCCTACCTATTCCACTTTGAAAAATGAGGCAGATACAGATTTATGAACTCCACCACTTTTTAAAAAATTTTTTAAAATTTTTATTTATTTCTAGGAGAGAGAGAGAGCGCGTGAGCAGGGCAGGGTCAGAGACAGAGGGAGTCACAGACTGAAACAGACTCCAGGCTCTGAGCTGGCAGTCAGCACAGAGCCCTACGCGGGGCTCGAACCCACAAACCGCGAGATCATGACCTAAGCGAAAGTTGGACACTTAACCGACTAAGCCACCCAGGCGCCCCTGAACTCCCCCACTTTTTAATTCTACTGTTCAGTGTGTTGTGTTTTACATATTACAAAGAACTGCAAGTAAACCTGGTTATGTTTGTCTTACTAATTTTAAAAGTGTATTGTCAATCTTATTGCTCCACTGGAGTAGAGTCATACCTACCTGACAGTCCTCTACTACCCATCTTTTAAAATTCATACATTGCTGAATTTAGTGTTGTTTTGCATTATGCATGTACACTAAATAATTTTAGAATGAATCTCATTGTCCGGATAACAGTGGCTATTTTATACAGGAAATTGCTCTTAAAATAACAATGGCAGTTATTTTATTCTAATCAAATTTATTACTAGCTTAATTAAGATATAACGTATTATTCCTCTTTGAGAGTTTCTTTGAATCTACTTTCTGTCTCGGTGTGATTTTCTTATTTCTTACTGTTATAATACGCAGTAAGAAGTAACCACAGAAGTGGTTATTACTAAGTACTCAGTCAATTTATAAAATAACTTAATTATTATAAAAATCACATATGATTTAGGTGCTCCTGGGTGGCTCTCTCAGTTAAACATTTGACTCTTGATTTCTGCTTAGGTCATGATACCACAGTTCACAGGTTTGAGTCCTGCATTGGGTTCTGTGCTAATAGCACAGCCTGAGAGCCTGCCTTGGATTCTCACTCTCCTTCTCCCCTGCATTCTCTCTCTCTCTCTTTCCCTTTCTCTCTCAAAATAAATAAATGAACTTAAAAAAAGAACTAAAAAATATCATGATTTAAAAAGTAGTTTTTCTAGGGGTTCCTAGGTGGCTCAGTCAGGTAAGCGTCCAACTTCGGCTCAGGTCATGATCTCGCAGTTTGTAAGTTTGGAGCCCCATGTCCAGCTCTGTGCTGACTGCTCAGAGCCTGAAGTCTACGTTGGTTTCTCTGTCTCCCCCTTTCTGCCCTTCCCCCACTCATGTTCTGTCTTTCTCTCTCAAAACTAAATACACATTTTTTTAGAAACCCTAATTTTTCTCTTCTGAATCAGTATCTCTATATATGTTTGAGCTATAATTAAGTACCTTTCATAACAACTAGGCCCTACAAAGTTAAGTGAGATAATTTTATTCTTCTGTTTTTATGCAGGTTTTTTGTTATCTTTTGTTTTTTGTGTATTTTTTGGTTTTGGGGGGTTTTTGGAGCAGTTCTAGGTCTATAATACATTTTTTTAAAGTACATATATTTCCCAAATACCCGCTGCTACCCTACATGTATAGTCTCCCCCATTATCAACATTACTCAACAGACTGGTACAATTTTTACTAAGAATGAACCCACAGTGACACATCATAAACACCCAAAGTCCACAATTCCATTTGTTCATTCTGGATGTTGTACATTTTATGGGTTTGAACAAACATATAATGAGATGTATTAATTATTGTAGTATCATACAGAGTATTTTCACTGACCTAAAAAGCATCTGTGCTCTATCTGTTCATCTCTTCCTCTACCAACCCTTCACACCACTGATCTTTTTACTGCCTTCACAGTTTTGGCATTTTTCAGAATATCATATAGTTGAAATTATATAGCATGTAGTCTTTTTCACTTGGCAGTATGCATTTAAGACTCATCATGTCTTTTCATGGCTTAATAGCTCATTTCTTTTTACTAATGAACAATATTCAACTGTGTGGACGTACTACAGTTTATTTATCCATTCACCTAAAGATGGACATCTTGGTTGCTCCCAAATTTAGGCAATTCTGAAATAAAGCAACTATAAACATCTGTTTGTAGGTTTTTGTGTGGATGTGAGTTTTCAGTTCCTTTGTATAAATACCAAAGAGCATGACTGCTGGAGAACAGAGTACAAGCATGTTTCATTTTGTAAGAAACTGCCAAACTGTCTTCCAAAGTGACTGCAACGTTTTGTATTCCCACCACCAATGTATGAGAGTTCCTGTTGCTCCACATCCACACCAGCATTTGATGTTGTCAGTGTGCTGGATATGGGACATTTTAAGAGGTGTGCAGTGGTATCTCACTGTTTTCATTTGCGTTTTTGTGATAACCTAAGAAGTGGAGCACTCCTTATATGTTATTTGCATCCGTATATCTTCTTTGGTGAACTACTGTTAAGATTTTTGGCCCCTTTTTAATTTGGCCATTTGTTATCCTTTTTCAAAGTTTTTATTTAAGTTCTAATTGGTTAACGTGCAGTGTAATACTAGCTGCAGGTATACAATATAATGATTCAACATTTCCATACAACACCCAGGGCTCATCACAAGAAGTGCTCTCCTTAATCTCCATCACCTATTTCACCCATCTCCCCTACTTTCTCCTTTATGGCAACCATCAGTTTATTCTCTATAGTTAAAAGTCTGTTTCTTGGCTGGCCTCTCTCCCTTTTTTGGTTGTTTGTTATCTTATTGTTGCATTTTAAGAGTTCTTTGTCTATTTTAGAAAACAGTCCTTTATCGGATGTACCTTTTACAAATATTTTCTTCAAGCCTGTGAATTGTCTTCTCATTTACTTGATATTATTTACAAAATATTTGAAAGACAATCATCATTTAAGCCTGCTTATATATTTAGAAATAATTGTGATTTATATGAGGAGAAGCTACTAGAATTGAACAAAAACTAATCAAATGGGAATGAATTATGTGGGCAATTTCAAACAGAAGAAACAAAATGGTCTGTGACAAGAACCATAACCAATATGATCTTTCAAGGTAAAATATATCCAAAAAATAAAAGCATAAACTCGGTATAATTAAACAGAGAAACTGAATTGGAAAAATTTATATATGTGTACTTTATATACAGATATAGACATATACTTTACATATATATACTTTACATGTTATATATTATAAATACACTATATGTAATATATACTTAATAGATATAGTATATATAATGCATGTAAATACTTTATATATATATATAACATATATATAATTTTTTATCTTAAGTGACAGTACAAATAGGGACTTTAGTAAATGGATAAATATAGAGAAATAGTAGGATACTATATTCCTGTTTTTAAAAAGACAATATAAATATGTCAATTCTCCTGAAATCAATTTGTAAATTTAATGTAATATTATTAATTTTCAACTTTATTTTTTATTTTTTTAAAAATATTATTTTAAAATAACTTTAGTCTCAAAATCAATGACAAAAGTACTAGCGGGTTTCTTTTTATTCTTTATCTATCTTCCCCGAATGGTATCATCTTAAAAAAAAAATGTTCTCAAAACCAGGAATGAGACATTTTGAAACTATTAACAAAACTAGACACTTTATTCAGATTTTACCAGGTTTACTTTCATTATCATTATACATTATTCATGTATACCCATCAGCCTCTAAAACTGCTCAATAATCACAAATAAACTCCCTTTTGCTATCTTTTTACAGTCACATCTTTCCCAGGCGTTAAGCTTTGTCTAATACTAACTAATCTGTTCGGTATTACTATAATTTCAAAAAAAAAACCTTACATGAATAAAACAATATGTAACCTTTTAATATTGGTATTTTTACTCAATATAACATCCCTGATATTCACAAAATCATTGTGTGAATAATGTTTTGTTTCTTTTCATTGGTGAATTTTGCTGAATTTTATTTTCTTATATGGATCTATCACAGTTTATTCACCTGTTGGAGAATATTTATGTGAGGTGTTTTTGTTTTGGCTATTATAAATAAAACTGCTATGAACATTTGTGTACAGATTTTGGCTAAGGATGCGTTTTCATTTCCTTAGGCTGAATTACTCCTGTGTAATTGTGGCATAATAGATCTTTAACTTTATAAGAAACTGCCAAACTGTTTTCTAGAATGACTGTATTATTTTGCATTATCATTTTACATTGCAGAGTAATTGTATTATTTTTCCTGTAGGAAAAATACAGGTATTCTATAACTGCATTATACTTGGTATTCAAAACTATATATCTGAGATATGTGTATGTTGTTTCACTTACATCTATTTAATGTTTACTAATATATAGCATAGTATTCTATAGTAGAATCTACCATATTTGTCATTTGCCAGACGGTGGTCTCTTAACTTCCCCATCTCCTCATTACTACAAAATTACACATGCTGTGTAAAATATGTGTGTAAATTTCAATGGTGTATGACCTAGTGATGAGATCACAGGATGTGTATAATGTTAACGAAAAGTATCATATTTCTTACTTTTAAGTTTATATATTTATTTTGAGAAAGAAAAGGGGATTGGAGGGGTAGAGAGAGAGGGAGAAGGAGAAAATCTCAAGCAAGCTCAGCACTATCAGCATGAAGCCCAATGCAGGGATTAAACACAGAAATCATGAGACCTGACCTGAGCCAAAATCAAAAGTTGGATGCTTAACTGACTGAGCCATGCAGGCACCCCAAAAGTGCCATATTTCTTTCCAAAATAGCTCTTACTGTGTCCTTCAGCAAGGAATGAGTTCATATTTTTCATCTCCTAACCAAAATGTGCATTATCTAATTTTTGTTATGCTAATTCTAATAAATTAACATCTTTTTAAAAATTCTTTTCATGTCTATTTATTTTTAAGAGAGACAGGGCACAAGCAAGGGAGGAGGAAAGAAAGAGGGAGACACAGAATCCAAAGCAGGATACAGTCTCTGAGCCGTCAGCAAAGAGCATGATACGGGGCTCGAACTCTTGGACCGTGACCTCATGTCAGAGGCTTAACTGACTGAGCCACCCAGGCACCCTTACTTTTTTTTTTTCATTTGAGCATCTCTGACTGCTAGTGAGTATGAACATATTGAACATATTGTCATTATAATTACTTACACTTCAAATTTCCTCTTTAGATATTTTTGCATTCTCATGTGCATTCTCACTATATTTCTCCTGGGTTCTCTTTTTCTGGTATTAAAATATTTCTTGGAATTTCTATTATTCCGTATTTCTTTTACACGTGGCATGTATTTTATCTAGTATATCACCTCTCTACAATTTCCTTCATTGTAAAGAAATTCTGTAATTTGTATGTAATCAAATCAATTGTCTTTTCATGCAGTGATAAAGAACATTTTTAATATTAATCAGCATGTTTTTCCACAACTTAACTACAAAACATTCTCTCTGCATAACTGGGACTTATATAAAAGGAACATAATTAGTGAATGGGAATCACTTTGTGGAACTCGAAGTCTTTCTGATACTATAAGTTCTGCCTTTAAAAGGACTAAAAAATATTGACCTGTTCATTTGAAAAGATTTTGACACTATGCTTCATTACACTTCTTTTTCATTTTCAATCATTTTTATAGACCATGGAAATTTAAATCACATTTTCTTCCTCTTATTTTCATGTCTGATTTTAAAGTGTGAAATATCTCATCATATATCTCATATTGTGAAGAGCTGAATTGCCATCAACAGGAGATACATTATTTCTTTCCTTTCAGCGAATAAATAGCCTGTCCCCCTAAAGATTCTCACCCAAGATGATACACTGGATGGTATGCTATTTTACAAAAGCAAAGTTTTCTTTGTTTTCAAATATATTACTGAAACTCACTTCTCAAAAAAAAAACTTCATAATCATTGGTGATACTTAGCTTAGTAGAATAGAAAGGAAAATAAAATAGGTAGATGCATAAATAAGGCAAGACTTTTTTTTTTTCATTTTAAAAATGTTGTGGAAGATGTCTTCCCCACAAGATAACATCCCAAAGCGATGGTAACTTTGAGGGAGGAAAACAAAAGAAGAAAAGCAGCTACTATATTTAGTCTTCAGGATATTTTTTTAAACATTCCACAGAAATAATCACTATATAATTCACAAATGTGTCTTCAAGTATCGGAATTTTCACGTTAGTCCTTTCATACCCTATAGTAAAAACCATTCAAAGCTTGGCTGCAGGACTCATTTCAATTCCTAACTCACCTCTGGCATGTTCAAGAGGATCATCTTTGCCAACTGCTTATGAGAAGTAAAACAGGGGAAATTAATCAGCACCTGCAGAAATAAGCCTGAATGTCATGATAATAAAACACCATAGTTATACACTCTTGTTGAATGACCTCTTTATCGTTATGTAATGTCCTTGTCTTTTGTTACATTCTTTGTTTTAAAGTCTATTTTGTCTAATATAAATATTACTACCCCAGCTTTTTTTTGTCATTTGCATGGAATATATTTTTCCATTCCTTCACTTCA
Organism: Proteles cristata cristata; assembly: GCA_017311185.1. NCBI lineage: Eukaryota > Metazoa > Chordata > Mammalia > Carnivora > Hyaenidae > Proteles > Proteles cristata. The sequence continues at coordinate 167,640 of JAESUZ010004098.1, read as the reverse complement.
ATCTATATGTGATTTTTGGTTTTACAGTGAGTTTCCTGCAAGTAGCCTATAGATGGGTCTTATTTTTTTATTCATTTGGACACCTTATGCTTTTTGATTGGAGCATTTACTCCATTACATTTAAAGTAATTATTGATACGTATGCACTTATTGCCATTTTGCTGCTTTCTGATTGTTTGTGTAGCTCATCCTTGTTCCTTCTTTTTCTCTCTTCCCTTGTGATTTGATGACTTTCTTTAGTGTTATGTTTATATTACTTTCTCTTTATTTTTTGTGTATCTATTTTTTTAATTTTTATTTATTTGTTTTTTTGAGAGAGATTGAGGATGCACAAGTGGGTAAAGGCAGAGAGATGGAGAGAGAGGGAGAGAGTCCCAAGCAGGCTCCACACTGTCAGCACAGAGCCCAACGCAGGCCTTGATCCCATGAACTGTGAGATCATGACCAGAGCTGAAATTAAGTCAGATGCTTAATGGTCTGAGCCCCTTTTTTGTGTACCTATTATAAGTTTTTGGCTTGCAGTTACCACAAACTTTATATGCAACATCCTGTGTATATAACAGTCTATATTAAGTTGATAATAGCTTAAATTCAAAGACGTTCTGAAAACACTACATTTGTACTCCCCTCATCTATGTTTTGTATACATGACATCATATTTTACATATTTATCCTAGGTTTCTTTTTCTTGTTTTCAAATAGAGAGTGCAAGTGGGGAAGAGGCAGAGAGAGAGAGAGAGAGAGAGAGAGATATGAAGCAGGCTCCATGTTCTGAGCTATCAGCACAGAGCTTAATGAAGAACTCCAACTCATGAATCGTGAGATCATGACCTGAGCTGACATTGGACACTTAACGAACTAAGCCACCCAGGCACCCCAACAGATGAATGGCTAAAGAAGATATAGTGTGTGTATACATATGTACATACATATATACACACATAGACAATGAATCAGGCATAAAAATGAATGAAATCTTGCCATTCACAACGTGGATGGACAAAGAGGGTATGATGCTAAGTTAAATAAGTCACACAGAGAAAGACAAATACCATATGATCTCATTCATATATAGAATCTAAAAAACAAGACATATGAATAAACAAACAAACAAAAAAGAACTAAACTTGTAAATACAGAGAACACATAGGTGGTTGCCAGAGGAGAGGGTAAAGAGTAGGGGGCCCAACAGGTGAAAGGGATTAAGAGATTTGAACTTCGGTTATAAAATAAATAAGACAGGAGATGAAATGCACAGCATAGGGAATACAGTCAATAGTATTATAATAATTTTGAATGGTGACAGATGGTAACTATACTTACTGTGGTGAACAATTTATAGAATTGTTGAATTACTATACCATATACCTAAAACTAATATAACATTTCATGTGAACCCTACTTCAATTTAAAAAAAATTTAAATGCCTGGTTAGGACAATAAAAATGTATTTTAAATATTCACCTATAATTGATTAATACTTGAACACATACACAATGAACTGTAGTTGGACAATTCACAGACTTTTAATGAATTATGAGTACATTGTGCATACAGACAGCAAGGCCAGTGACGAAGTCACACATTTAAATCTGATTGGTTAATGTCTATTCTCATTTCTCTTAGGGTTAACAATGTGAGAATGGAACTGATAAAGGTGAATTAACTTCTGCCATCTCAGTGTACTTAAAATATTAATGTATATTAATAACATTTGATAAGTTGTACAAGTTGGACTGTCATGTTCCAGAAACTCTAGAGCTTTCTTAGCCTATTTTATAATATATATGATCATCAATATAAAATCTGTTTGTATATTACTCTACTAATGAAGCCTAAGGCAGAGAGGTAGTGTTCATCAAACATGCATGTGGGTATCTTCACTAGCCTCCTTTTCACTAAGATTGAGACTGTGTTATTAGTTCAATCTCATTGCAGTGATGCATTTCTTCTAGTTTCTTCTAGATTTCCTCCTTTCCTCTCTTTTTCAGGCATGACTGGCTTTGGAGCTTACATGTTCCAAATCTGTAAGAGTACAAAGGGCTCTTTAATCTGATTTGGTTGGTTGGGAGATTTTTGATTACTCATTTAATTTCTTTACTGGTTATAGGCAGGTCTGTTCAAACTTTTTATTTCTTCCTGTTTCAGTTTGATAGCTTATATGTTTCTAGGAATTTGTTCATTTCTTTCAGATTGCCCAATTTATTGGCATATAATTTTTTCATAATATTTTCTTAATATTGTATTTCTGCAATGTTTTATATGATCTCTCTTCTCTCGTTTGTGATTTTATTTATTTGGGTCCTTTCTACTTTTAGATAAGTCTGGCTAAGGGTTTATCAATTGTATCAATCCTTTCAAAGAACAGGCTCTTGGTTTCTTGATCTGTTCTACGGGGTTTTGTTTGTTTGTTTCTATAAAATTTGTTTCTGCTCTAATATTTATTACTTTCCTTCCTCTGCTGGTTTGAGGCTTTATTTGCTATTCCATTTCTAGCTTCTTTAGGTGTAAGTTAGGTTGTTATTTGAGATTTTTCTTGTGTCTTGAGGTAAGCATGTATTGATATATACTTATGACCACTTCTGGTGCATTTCAAAGGTTTTGGACAATCATATTTTCATTTTAATTTGCTTCCAAGTACTTTTTTATTTCTTCTTTAATTTCCTGGTTAATCCATTCATTCTTTGGTAGGATGTATTTGTGGTCTTTTCAAATTTTTTCTTCTGGTTGACTTCAAGTTTCACATCTTTGGGGTCAGAAAATTTTCATGGTATAATTTCAATTTTTGGTATTTGTTGAGGCCTGATCTCTGACCCAGTATGTGATCTATTCTGGAGAATGCTCCATATGCACTCAACAAGACTGTGTATTCTTCTGCTTTACTATGAAATGCTCTGAATATATGTTTAGTCCATCTGGGTCCAGTTAATTATTCAAAGCTATTGTTTCTTTAGTGATTTTGTGTGTGAAAAATCTTTGTTGCTCCCCTGAAGTTTTAGAGTTTGTTGCAGAAACTATCATTAATTACTCCGACTAATTCTGTGATCATATTAATATCAGTCACTTAATGAACATTTTTTTTTTTTTAAGAAAGAAAGAGAGCACACATGAGTGGTGCAGGGACAGAAAAAGAGAGGAAGAGGGAGAATCTTAAGTAGGCTCCATGCTGAGTCCCTGAGATCATAACCTGAACAACATATTAATATCAGTCACTTAATGAACATTTTTTTTTTTTTTAAGAAAGAAAGAGAGCACACATGAGTGGTGCAGGGACAGAAAAAGAGAGGAAGAGGGAGAATCTTAAGTAGGCTCCATGCTGAGTCCCTGAGATCATAACCTGAACAAAATCAAGAGTCTGATAGTTAACCTACTGAAGCCCTTCAGTGAGCATTTTGATGCTATCATCAGCAGTGTCCATTAGATTATACCCTATCAACATGGCCATGAAAATGATCCTTTGCATTTGTAATCCTTGGATAGTATTTCCAATGCAGAACTTTACTCTTCATTGGAATAGAGCTCCTCTTATTTCTAAAAATACTCAGTTATTGTCCCTTTGAGATGTTTGATCAAATTTTTGATATTTTATTTGCTTCCATATGCCATGTGTACTCAAGATATTTTATTAAAATACACAAAAGCATGTAAAAGCAATTACAAATTAATGATGGCAAAATGTCATTAACAAAACCTCTAGACTCTGGAAAAGTTACATTTGCTCATTATTTCAAATATTTTTTTTAAATGTTTTTATTTATTTCTAGGAGAGAGAGAGAGAGACAGCGTGAGCAGGGGAGGCTCAGAGAGAGAGGGAATCACAGACTCTGAAACAGGCTCCAGGCTCTGAGCTGGCAGTCAGCACAGAGCCCGACGCGGGGCTCGAACCCACAAACCGCGAGATCATGACCTAAGCGAAAGTCGGACGCTTAACCGACTAAGCCACCCAGGCGCCCCTATTTCAAATATTTTTTAAGAAATTCTGCTGTAACAGGAAATGAATCCATTTTACCCAATAAATAATTATTGATGTGAAACTTAGTATGCATCTTATTGCTATTTAACGTGTTACCCTGGGTGACAAGCATGTCTGTGATTCCATTTCAATACTAACAATATCCATCCTTTAGTTTGTGAGACAAACAAGAAAAGTACAAATTATATAATGTGATAAACAAATTCATTTCTCAGGACACACCCTAATTTTGTGAATTCCCCCCAAAGCAGGGTGAAAAAATTGTGACCCATCAACTGGACTCACTCTGCATTTGATCTGGATGTTAGGTCTTCCTAATATTCACCCCAAGTTATATCAACTTTAAGAGTACCCTCTATAAGTTGAATTTGTTTGAATTGATAAGATTATCATAACGTATTGAGGATGAGAGTGATTGAAATAGGACAGAAAGGACAGAAAGGAAAATAGACGAAATTAAAATTCCTCCCCCAATAAAGTGAGAGGCAACAGGAAATTATGTCAAGCAGGAAGACAGCAGAAGTTTTTACACTATACAATGTCTTCTATTGTAAAGAAGAAATACTTTGGCAAGATTGAGTTTGAAGATGATCAATTACAAGTGCAAAATTTCTTGAGGTATATTCTATCCATTTTATGTGCATATTTGTTTATATATGAAAAATATTTTACTGATAATTTGGGGTTTTCCTCAAACTTTCAAAATAATCTAATACTGGACCATATTTATCCTGTGATTCAACATGTTAAACTTACCTTAATAGGATTCTCATGCTCATGCTCCAGTTTTGGATTCTCATGCTCCAAGATTCTCATGCTCCAGTTTTTGAAGCGTAACTACTCAGCAAAATAGAAACAAATAGTGATCGTTCGACTTGGCAAGTTAAATCAGTAAGTATTAAATTTGCATCGAATGTGTACATGTTACTTAATGTTATTTGAGGGATACATGCACAGAATGACTAAGCTTTATGTTAAAGTAATTCAATATTTATCATAATATCTAGTTGTTTATATAAAATAGACAGTAAAATTAAATTTCAAAACAAGCTGAAATGTTACGTTCTGTGATAGATGGGAGAGAGAGTTGGTTATGAATGATCAAATAAAAACTATGGATAAAAAATTTTCAGAGAACTGTTGACTATTTGGGAAAGCCCAGATCATTGATACATCAATTTGGGAAGGAAAAACTCTGTTTTAAAGATTGATAATATAAATATGTATATAAATATAAATATCTACTACTGGTCATTAAAGTAATGTACCTTTTTGAAACCCTGGAAAATGTAGCAACATTACCAACACAAGGAAAACAAGTACTGTTTTTATATTTTCACGAGTTTTGGTGCTAATACTTACAGTAAGGAAGACCCCTAAACCAATGGTATATAGACCATTTAGACATATATTTTTCTTTCATAAATAGGAAAAAATATAATAAATGAAAAACACTTTGGTTCCTAGAGTAGTGTGGCAAAGCACATGAATAATTCATTCTACTCAAATTGTAATTGATTTGAAAACCAAAATAACACAATAAGATTACTTTTAAAATTTGATTTTATTAATTAATCAAAATGGGCCTTTTTTCCTAAGTAATCTTTTTGTTCTACAATTGCTTCTTTACTATGTATAAATATGTATAAAATTGAAAACATAAGACTGATTTACATAATTTTAAATTAAATTATAATAATTGAGCATTTTCAGATATAAATCACATTTAATTTTAATCTTAAGCTTAAAGAATAAAGTTTTTATGATAGTTACAAATAAGAAAAAATGTCAAATTTAGAATAGTAGTACTTACACAAGAAAAATCATCCTAAAATCAATTGATTAGACATTGGAAAGTTATAATAGGAAGGAAATCCTCCTTTTGCTTATTTCAGTTGAACTATGGAATGAAAAATGATCAAAGAATTTTAAATTCTTTTTTTAGATACTTATTTAGTTTTGAGAAAGAGAACATGAAAAGGGGAGGGGGAGGGGCAGAGGATCCAAAGCGGATTCTGTGCTGACAGCAGTGAGCCTGATGCAGGGCTCAAACTCATGAACTGTGAGATCATGACCAGAGCTGAAGTCAGATGCTTATCTAACTGAGCCACCTAGATAGCCCTCAAATCTTTTGATATTAAATATCATGAGCTATGTATTGCACCATCCATTATTTTCAAATAATTGGTGAAATAAAGTAGAATAAAATGGCAAGATCCATTTTATTATTTCATTTACTAATATTTAGATCTCAGTCATGAAATGTCCTAGAAAAATAGTCCTACCACCACTAACTTTTATGAAGAATATTACAATGTGTATTTCTTAGACTGTGGTTGCAAAAGCAATGAGGGAGAGAGAAAAAAGTGTTTCCTAGATAAGTAATTTTAAACAAGATGTGTATCATAACTCTCACTGAAATATTAAAGGCAAGGAAAAGTCCCACAAAAAATTGCCTGCTTAGGGATTTTCCAAACCTAATTGATAAATTGAGAGAGAGATAAAAAAAAAAATGAAACTTTCTTTGAAAATTCCAATTGTTATAGAGTAGGTATTTACATTTTTCCTAAACACACTTTGGGAAACTTAGTGTCTTAAAACAAAAAAAATGTTGTCTTACAGTTCTAAAGTTCTGGAAGTTAGAGGTTTCAAATGTTCTTACTGGCTAAAGTCAAAAAAATTAAAGGGCTACTTTCCCTCTAGAGGGAGAAATGAGTTTCTTATTTTTCGATCCTCTAAATGGTGCCTGGATTTTTGGCTTGTGCCTTCTGGTTACTTATATGTACTAATTTGGCTGGGCCACAGTGCCCAAATATTTGATCAAACATTATTCTGAATATTCCTGTGACAATAATCTCCAAAATTCTCTAAGATAGAATCATGGAACACACATTGAAAGTGTCCAAGAATCAAAAGAGTTGCCAAAAAATCTGCCTGGCATTTGCTCCATTGTGAGGATAGGCATTCCTTATCACTTCATATAACTGTGTTTCCAATTTCCTTTTAAAAAATAAACTCTATGACTTATTTTAATGCTTTCTGTGTAAGCAGTATGAGAGTTGGGTCTGTGTCTCAGTCATTGTATTCATAGAGTCCAACATAGTAGAAAAATACTACCTGTGGTATATCAATGGGGTTTTGATTTGTACTTCCCTGATGATGTACATATGTTGAGCATATTTTCACATGTCTGTTAGTCATCTGGATGTCTTCTTTTTTTATTTATTTAAAAAATTTTAATGTTTATTATTTATTTTTGAGAGAGAGAGAGATTGTGAGTGGGGGAAGAGAGTGGGAGACAGATTCTGAAGCAGGTTCTAGGCTCTGAGTTGTCAGCACAGAGCCCAACGTGGGTTTCAAACTCACAGACCTCGAGACTGTGACCTGAGCTAAACTGGGACGCTTAATCAACTGAGTCACCCAGACATCCCTATCTGGATGTCTTCTTTGGAAAAGCGTCTATTCATGTCTTCAGCTAAAATTAACAACTCAGGCAACAGATGTTGGCCAGGATGTGGAGAAAGGGAAACCCTTTTGCACCATTGGTGGGAATGGAAACTGCTGTAGCCACTCTGGAAAACAGCATGGAGGTTCCTCACAAAACTAAAACTAGAATTACCCTATAACCCAGAAATAGCACTAGTAGGAATTTATCCAAAGGATACAGGAGTGCTGATTCATAGGTGCACTTGTACCCTAATATTTATAGAAGCACTATCAACAATAGCCATATTATTGAAACAATTCAAATGTTCATCGTCTATGAATGGGTAAAGCAGAGTGGTATATATATACAATGGAATTCTACTCAGAAATGAAAAAAAAAATGAAATCTTGCCATTTGCAACTTCATGGATGGAACTGGAGGGTATTACGTTAAGTGAAATAAGTCAATCAGAGAAAGACAAGTATGATATGTTCTCATTCATGTGGATCTTGAGAAACTTAATGGAAGACCATGGGGAAAAGGATGGGAAAAAATAGAGAGGGAGGAAAACTATAAGAGACTCTTAAATACAGAGAACAGACTGAGGGTTGATGGGGGAGGGGGATTGAGGGGGTCAGGGAAAATGGATGATGGGCATTGAAGAAGGCACCTACTGGGATGAGCACTGGGTGTTTTATGTAAATAATGAATCACAGGAATCTACTCCCGAAGCCAAGAGTACACTGTATACATTGTATGTTAGCTACCTTGACAATAAATTATATAATAAAAGAATAATAATAAATTAAAAATAAAAATTAAAAAAGAAATATCAATAATAAAAATCCTACATACTGATTCAACAAATGAGTGACTTTGAGGAATGTTAGCATTCTTTTCCTCCCAATAACTTCATAGCAACCATGTTATACCCCCTTTTCCTCCATGGTGGGTCATTTTAAGTACACTGATCCATTAATATATTCATTCAAGTAATAAAATAAATACGTATTTACTATCTACCTTCTACCTGCCAGGGATTTTTAAATTCACTGATAATTCATTCTCTCTCTCTCTCTCTCTCTCTCTCTCACACACACACACACACACACACACGCACACACACACACACACACACACACTCTTACTCCTTATATTCTACTGAAAGAAGTAAATTTAACACATAACTAAAAAGGAAATTTTCAGAAACCATAAAGAATTATGAGTAAAATTAAAATAACATTATGGTAGGCAGTGATTTCTACTTTTGTTGTTATTATGCAATATCTATCTCACAAGGTGACGTATAAATAGAAATATTAAGCAATGAGCAATCTTGCAAAATCAAAATCACTGTGAATAGCCTTTATGGCAGAGGAAATGGTGTCAAGATAGGAACAGGTTTAAATATTTGAGAAATAAAATGAAGACCAGGCTTCTAGATTCCTCAGGCAGAAGAAATCATTTAATCCATATAAGAAAACAGTAGCCTACCTTATTTCATAAGTATAAGCAAAATTTATTTCATAAATACCTTTGAAAATCATAAATGAAACTTGAATTGCTTCCTAAAATGGCATAAAATAATCACTTTTAACCAATCCTTTGCCATCTGGAAATGCCTATTTTGTAATAAACAGTAATTGCAAAGGTAAAACAACATCTGTATTTTCATTTTGTAAGCCACCCTGTAACATCATGCCTTCGAACTTCATACCAGTTTCCTGTTTGAAGACTCCCTATTTGTGGATAGTTTATTTCTCAGTCAATGAAATGTTAATATCAAGGAAAGGCCTCTAAATTTTCTTTTGACACAGACAAAATGGTCAAAGAATGAAGTAGTTAGGTGATATAGACATCTGTGTCCTGGCTCTTATGGGCTGCACTGTGTTACCCCAAATTCATATATTGAGGTCTTAACCCCCAAGACTTCATAGTGTGACTGCATTTGAAGATATGACCTTACAGAAGTAATTAAGTTAAAATGAGGTCATTAAGATAGCCTTTAATCCTATATAACTAGCATCTTTAGAAGAAGAAGAAATGAGGCCATAAACATCAAGAGGGAGAACAACATGTGAACCTGAAGACAGCCATCTACAAGCTAGGGAGAAAGGCCTCACCATGCTGATATTTCAATCTTGGACTTGGAGGATCCAGACTGTGAGAAATAAATGTCTTTTACTTAAGCAATACATTCTGTGGCACCTTGTTACAGATTCTCTAGCAAATTAATGCACTGGAAAACCAGTTTTTATTTTATGTTAAATGTGAGAGCAACCATTGAAGGACTTTCAGCAAGAGAGTATCAGAATCTATTTGATGTATATTCTTTCATGAATATTCTGGACACTGTGTACATGTCATTTCTGTAAGACAGTAGAGAGGATAATAAGGAAACGATAGAGAAAGCTTTTTGAAGAATAGTAGAAAATATACATACAGGTGTGTTCGTGTATGTTTATATGTCTTAGTTAATATCTGTACATTAATTTTAAGTGTATTGCATAACCACAGTGCTTCATGGTATGTACTTATTTTGGCAAATTTAACTCACAGTTGGCTACAAAATCACAATTTCATTTTCCTTAAAGTCTTGTCATTAATATTGTATGACATAAATAAACCTGGGTGCTTAGCAACCTGGCCATATATATCACTGCCCTGCTAATGATAAATTAGTTTTTTGTTAATTTTGTTCTGCCTTGTTTTTTGGTAAACATGTTTGCTCTATCTCAAAGACAGAGAGAATGGTATACTTTAATACATAAGTAGATAATATATATATAATATATAACATACTATAATATACATTTCAAGTTAAAAATCAAGTTCTTAATTCATGAAGGAAGACCTGCACTTTAGAGAGTTTAATATATTGAAAAATGCACAACACTGGGAATTAAAGGACATATCACTTAAATGTTTTATGGTATTAGGTAAACAACTTAATTAGCAAATTTTAATTTCTACAAATCTGTGTTTGATAGAACCTATTAGAAATGTTGAATCATTGAAAGAAAGTGATTTAAAGGCGAGCAAACACCACGGCAACTATTATAGATATTAAAATGCTAGATATAAATTATTTGCTCAGTTAACCAAAACCCCAGATATAAATTATAGCTCTCCTTTTAAAATGAGATATTTATTTTAAAGTACATTTTTAATATCTGATTTAATTTACAAAATTACATCAGAGTGGAATGTATAGTCCGTGAACAGCATTCTTCATAAAGTTAAAACATATGTTACCAGTAGCAGTTGTCTGATGAAGCTTCATTATTCAGCTCAGAAATGTTGAAGCTATAATCATTAAACATATGTCAAAGACACAGAAACATAGTAGCTCTAGTAAGAGAGAGAATTAAGATGCTAGAGCAGAACATAAAAGATCTTTTTAGAAGTACAAAGAGAACTGGAAATCTAATGATAATCATGTTTGATCATTAGATATTCAGTATTATATTCACATCATTTAACTAGAACAAATCAGTAACTGCCGGAGTACTTTAAAAAGAGCTATTTAAGATAATTTTTTAATAGGAAAGTTTATGATTTATTTAAATGGCAGCTATTGCTTCAACCCAAAAACTGATTATACTACCAGAAATAACATAGAGAATTCACTTTTTAAGTCTTCTTTTTCCATGTTTTAATGCATTTAAAGAGAACGTCCAAACACTAAGTTTGAGATTGAGGTGCCAGATAGTTATTAAGAATCAAAATCCATGTAAAGAAGAGGGAAAATACAGAATGAGGAAGGAGAGCAAGTCAAACTCTGATGTAAGTTGGACAAGCCTTGACCATCCTAGAGGAGAAGTTCCTGAAACTGGCCTTTGTCACGTTTTACCCAATGAGATCAAAATGGCCAGGCCTTTATACTCCTGCCTTGTTTAGTCACTAGATGCAAGTTTTCTTGAGGACGTGAGACTTCAGCCAAGGTCATTCTTTGCAGGTGGGGTGGACTATGAAGAAGTTGATAGCTGGAGGCAATCTGCTGGCCATACCCCTCAGAGTGAGATAGCAAACTCTTTATTGAAGTTGGATTTGGCTGGCATATTACCATATCTTCCTATTTCTACCACTTGTGCTACTTGGATCCACTTCTCCATACTTGTTTGTGGAGCAGCAACTACATGATTCCATTAAGCATTTCTTTATGATAGAAGACTTAACAAAGAGATACTGGTGGGATAAACCTCAGCTCTTGCCAATGCACTTGGTCTTGGTACCTAGTTGTTACTCATTGTCACTGTTCTCCACTGTTCATTCTAAAGTGCCCTGGCCCTCAGCAACTACCTCTTTCGGCCTTGATGGCTCACCCATTGGTATGACCCAGAACCTCATCCCCAAGATGCTGAGCCCCAGGTCACCATGACCTTCTTAAGCTGGAGTTACTGTACCTTTTCAATTATATTCATAGTTAGGAAAGGTGGTATAAAAATCCCCAAAGTTGATTATTGTATTCTTCCCTACATTTATTGAGTACATATGCTACCTCTGATCAATGTCATTTCCTGAAAAAAAAAAAAAAAACAACAGTGGCTTTCCATCTTGGTTGCTACTTGCTGGATACAAAAACCCCAAAGCGTCCCAAGAAAACGTAAAGACAATTGTTCAATGGTATTCTTGCATTCTCTCTGACAAAAGTATGCTCCCTTTGGAGTACAGGACCTATAATCTTTCAGTGTCCAGATGTGTGAAAATTTCAATCATAAAATGTCCTAATAGGTCATTAGAAGTGATAATAAGGGGGACACTCTTTTTCCCATGCCTTACTTCTCAGACTCATGTGTTCTTTTGAAGAGACAGTACAAAATAAATATTTCTATTCAGTGCATGATGTATGATGTGTGCTATTCTTACATAATGTTTCCTTAGAGCTTCTGTGTCAAATGTGTCTTCAGTATGCTAGAAGATTCTGGTTGGTGCAAAATGTGACAGAAATATTGGATCTTGCCGATATGACATCACTCCCACAACATCTTTGATTTTAGCGTACCTCTGGTATGATCCTGGGGAATGCTGTAGATCAAATGTTTGTAGATCAAATGCTCCATGAGGTTGTTTTTTCATTTGTTTGTGTGTTTGTTTTTCATAAGCTTGATGTACTAGCCAATGCCCTGCTGAAAAGAAAGGTAAACTCATACTCAAATACATATCTATGCATGTGAGAGCAAACTTCTGACCCAACAAGTATGGAAAGGATCCAATGTAATAAATTTGCCACCAAGTATTCAGTAGGTTTCCCCTAAGAATAATGTAATTTGGGGTTTCCTTATTGGTGTCTATTGCTAGAAGGTTGAATCATCTTTGAAAAGTGTGAATTCGTTCTGTTGTGCCTCTGTCTTTGCCACTATAGCCACTTTTGTTGTATGTTTTCACACTAGCACTGACCTGGGCACTGACAAAATCTGACCAACACCAACTAGCCAGGTAGTTGTGTTTACTTGATAGGTCAGTGTCTTTTCTGTGGTGAAAAACACTCTGGTGGGCAATAATGTGACAAAAAGTTCTGCACACTTCATGCTTACCCCATTATGTCTATCCACATGCATTCACCTCAGAATACTTTTTTCCTTGATCTTCTCATCTTTTTTCTTCCATGTCCTTGACCATCTCTCCAGGAGATTTGTCTCTATTCTTGAAACTGTTTACATCCTAAATTTGATTTATTGTTTCCCACAAAAGTAGAAAACCAGGTGCACTGCCCAATTTCCTTAGATACTCACTTTCAAACTCACCCCTCAGTGGGCTATAATATAACTGCTGTCCATTTTTTTTATGTGCACCCATGCAATGAACTGATCCATCTATAAACTAAGCCCAGGCAATTTTCTCCTTATTCAGGAGGCCTCATGGAATTTCCTATCAACCATGTGTGTGAGTTGATAGAAGGATTCTGGTATACCCCTTGAGGGCATTGAGGGTTGTGCTTTTTTTTATAAGTAAAAAAAAAAGATACAACAACTTTATATTTACTTGGGACAAGATATCCCAGCACACTCCTGATTAATTGTATTCTTAAATAGGTTTTGAATGTCAGGTTCCTGATTCTTCGCAGAGTTTATGCCTCACACTCAGGAATGTGGGTGTCTTGCCAAATCTTCTAGCATGTTACTTGTCATGCTCATAAAACTCAATCAAAAAAATATAATAAATGTAATAAATCAATGTGATGTTTTGCAATATGCTTAAGGTATCCAGGTGTCCTTTGACTATATTGATAGAAAGCAGAAGACTTGACAGGACTACAAAATAAATTAATATAGCTATTCATGTCATGTAAAATGAGTGCTCTTTTTGACCTTCTTTGTTGATTGAGACAGAAAACAACATATTCACTAAATCAATGGCCAAACGCTATGTCCCTGGGCTATATTACACTGACCTAGCAAAAATACATTGATTTCTTGGCTATTTTTGCAATAGTCTACAGTTATCTACCATAATCTATCTGGTTTCTACAGGAGTTTAACTACTGAATTACATGGGGACCATAGGAGATTGATTGCTATCTTTGCATAATTTAGGTCTGCAAAGTGACACTAATCTCCCTATGACCTTGGCATTTGATCTTATTTTTTACTTACTGTCTTGGCTGGAGAGAGAACTAGTCCTTCAGTTTGTTTTTCTTTCTTTTTTTTTTAATGTTTTATTGTATTTTGTTTTTTGTTTTTCTTTGTTTTTTGTTTTTGTTTTGAAAACAAGAGAAAGCATGCAAGCAGGGGAGGGGCAGAGAGAGGGACAGAGAATCCAAATCCAATATACATTTAGGGGCTAGGGAAAGGACTACAGTTGGATTAAGAGACTGTGGTTAGTCCAGTGTAAGCCAGAGCTTACAAAAGAATTTATTATTTGGCTTCTCTGTACTGCCACATAAGAGGATAGTCATGATGACCCTTCAGGCCTCTGATATCAGTGGCAATTAGGTACTTCTGCCCAACATTCCTAAGAATGTTTGGTATTTTCTCCATTCTCCAGGGCAGAGTTACCCATATAAATCATCATCCATCGTGTCCTTTGAAGAACTACTGATAGATTCATTCCCGTGTATAACTCACTCAGAATTTCAGGGTCCTGTTTCCTGGAGACAGAGCCACTTTTTAAGTCCATAGACTCTGGCTCTGGTCTCATGCTTCAATATCCAGATAAACTCATCTCTTACATGTCTGAAAACTGGGATACAGATCATAAATCTTTATTAAAATGATTGTCCTCAGACTTCTAGTTATCAATCCTTGATTTTTTCCTGTTTAGTAAAGCCATTTGCTTATTTACTTGCAGAATGGAGATGGTTCTAATAACAATCTCCATAACTGTGAGTCAGGTCCCTTTAGTCACTACTTGAACCTTGCTTGTTATTAATATACTACAATCCCTTGGCTTCTGACAGTTAAGTGTTGTAATCTGTTATCTACTATTTTGAGGTCTTATAATTCCTATTTCTATCAGACAAGTTCTATAACAGTCTCTCTTACTGTCATCCATGGACTCTCAGAAAAAAAAAATATCACTGAATTAGAAATACTTGTTCTCCTTTCAGCAGCACATTCCTTATAAACTTGTTAAATGTTGTGTTTGTGGTCTAGTCTTTCACTTAAAACACAATCTTTTGGTGGGTCTTCCAACCCTTCTTAGTACATCCATTCTACGACATTTACATTTCTGAGCCTTATAGTCCTTGTACCTCTGTTTTCCTTAGGATTTCTAGAATTTCTGTTTCATTTAACATGGAACGTTGCCTATTCCATGTTTAGGGTATCCATTCTATTAATGGCTGCTGAAACTACTTGACTTGAAGCCAGTGACACAGAGAGACCATATACCTTTTTCAAGAGCCATTCATTGCTTCACAATTTAAGTCCCATTTTAGAAATAACTAATCATAATAATATAAAATACATTTCATATATGTATATGAATTCTATTGAAATACATTAATTAAAATATATAGAATGTGTTACCCATATATTTGATGAAATATGTGTGTGTTATATGTGTGTACATGCATACATGTGTGTGGATAGATACACAGAAAGATACAAAACAGAAGCCTCTCCAAAAATAATTGAGTTGATATGAACTTCTAGATACTAATTTCTAACTGTGAAATAATAAAACATATGTCTAACAATGGGCATTTGATTTACATTGCTATTTTTCTTTTCTTGAAATAAACTATTCTATTAAACAGAGTTGTTCTGTTACAAAAGAAATACTGAATATTTATTTGCCTATGAAAGCGTGGATCGAGAAAGCAATGAATAGAAACTATTGCTATCTATTTAGTCACCAGCATTTTAAGTCAAGCTCTTGAGTGCTAAAGTGATGAAGTGTTTGGCACATAAGAAATCCATCATATAAATATAGTTTTGATACAAGTTGGAACAGGGAAATTATTATTCTGCTGTAAGAAAGATTACTATCGAGTAAAACTGGGATGAAATATAAAACTACAAAGCAATTGAATGCAAATACATAAGAATATTCTTACCATACTGTTTAACAGATGATACAGAAAACAAATCTCAGTGCTAAAAAGTAAATCATGATTTGAGGATTTGAGTTTCAGGAGCTGGGAAAGTTTCCACAAATTCTTAAAAGAACAAGATGCTTCATTAATATGACAAAAAATACGCAGGGACTCCTGAGTGGTTCAGTTGGTGAAGCATCCAACTTCGGCTCAGGACATGATCTCACAGTTGGTGGGTTCAAGCCCCGCTTTGGGCTCTGTGCTGACAGCTCAGAGCCTGGAGCCTGCTTCACATTCTGTGTCTCCCTCTCTCTCTGCTCCTCCCCTACTTGCACTCTGTCTTTCTCTCAAAAAAAAAAAATATAAAAACATTAAAAAAGTAAGACAAAAAATATTTGCTTTAATGACTGAATACCCTAAAACATTATACACATTTTAATTCAAACTACAAATGTAGCATGTAGTTTGAATCTTTTTCTGATTATTATTGCTGCATGCTAAACTATCCAAAATTAGTAAAATAAAGTAATAGTTTGATTAGTCTAAAAAGTTCTGTTGATCAAGTATTTGGACATAACACAGTAGAGATGACCTATCTCTTTTGCATATTGTTTGAAGCTTCAAATGGGGATATTCAATGGCTGAGATTGACTTAAACAGCTGAAGATGCCTCAAAAGTTTAGGAGCTGGATAAGCCGAGGATAGGGGCTTCAATTTCCAGATAAACTCATCTCTTACATGTCTACCTCTGGGCAGATGAGACTCACAGAGTAGAGTGTATGGCCTGGTGTTTTCAGCATGATGACTAAGTTCCAGAAAGAAGCTTTCTAAGGGAGTGATCATTCCAGAAGAAGCAAGGAAAGAAAATGCCTGGCCTTTTCTGACCTTGCCTTGAATGAAAGCTATCATGAGTTCTGCCATACTCTGTTGCCTAAAACATTCACAGTCTTGTCCAGATCCAAGTGGAGAGGATATAGATTTCACCTCCCAAGAGAAGGTTGTTAAACATTTTTGTGCCATTTTTTAGAAATGACACAGGCAGAGATAAAATAATAGGGACTGATTTTTGTGATTTCAAGAGTTAATACAGATAAATAAAAAGGTAAGATTGGTTTATATTTGGCATTCAGTACACTTCAAAACAAATTTAATGATTTTAAGACTTCAAATGGTACTACAAGAAGAAACAGCAGGGCTTTGTTACTTAACTAAAGTCAAATTAAGCACCTTTTAGTATTTTGATATTCAAATTTTCGGTAAGTTTCTATCAAATAATAATGTGAAATTAGAAATGTATTAGAAATGATCAGTGGTGGGCACCTGGCTGGCTCAGTCATTAAGCATCTGACTTCATCTCAGGTCATGATCTTACGGTTTGTGAGTTCAAATCCCACATGGGGTGAGCTCAAGCCTTGCTTTGGGTTATCTCCAGCCCTGCTTTGAGTAAACACAAGCCCCACTTTAAGTAAGCCTTGCAGCTTCTCTCTCTCTCTCTTTCTCTCTCTGTCTCTCTGTCTGTCTGTCTGTCTCTCTCTTTCTCTTTCTTCCTATGACCCTCCTGGGATTCTCTCTCATTCTCTCTGCTCCTCATTCACTTGAGCCTTCTGTCTCTAAAAAAGAAAAAAGAAAAAAAAAATAATAAATCCAGAAATTGTCAGTAGCAAAGTCTTATGGTTCTGTCCATAAAAAGATATTAGCATAGTTTTAGACCAATGTACTTTTTACTTTATAATGTCTAGTTTTAAATACTCCAACTGATACCAGCCACTTTATAATAAAGATAAAGTCAAACCCAATACCATCTTCATAGTCAAATGATTAAATTTTCCAGATATCTGTATCCCATCTTACAAAGGAAAAGGGCAATAACGAGAGCAATTATGAGATAAATTCTGTAATTAATGAGTGTTTAACTGTGAGACATTTCTTTAAACTTGAAAGGATTTTGAAAGCATGAATTAGCAAGTTTCAATTGTCACACTCTCTCCCCATAAATATGCTCCCACACACTACATAATAGGATAGTAGCTCGTGAGAAGCAAGAATAAAGGATTTCATAAAACTTTGCTCTGCATTTCAGCATCATAATGTTTAGAATATTTACTCTCTTATAGTTGGCTCACTCGAAGACTTTCACAGATGACTTTTACCTATAGCTAAATGCTTTTCTAATGATGTAAATCCATTAAACAGCTAAGAAGAAAAAAAAAAGTGAATGGTCTTAAAAGATGCTTTCAGCTGTTGCTAAATTCTATAGGAAAAGCAGGATCCCTGTGAAAACAAATTTTTAATAAAAGTTTCTTAATGAACCTATTAATTATGCAAAGATACATTCAGAACATAATTTGAAAGCAATAGGCTGAGGCAATGAGACAGTAAACTGCTATAAATAATAAAGAAAAATGTTTATTTGTTGTATGCTTGGCATAATAAAACCTCGAAGTTGCATTAAAGTTCTTCAAATTGATATTGATCCAACACAAAAGGCTTTGAACCACTAACAATTCCAATAGTCCATACATTATTTCTGGCTACCGCCACTCTGTCCCATCCCTTATAGAACCTGCATTCCTATTACCTAGCTGAGTGTAAGTTAGCAAAGAGGTCTTCAGTTTGTTTTATATCTAGTCCTTAACTTGAAAACTGATGCAATTGGATATCTAATGATAAAAAAAATAAATCTTCTGGGCCTTATAGTTCTGCTAAAGAATTGATTTAGCATAAAGTATAGCCATTGATGTCCAATTAATTCTTTGTAGTATCTGTCTGTAGATTAGTGAAAATACATACTTTAAAGCATATATAAGTAGAACATTAAATCCTCATATAAAATATGTTGTTTAAATGGCTATCATGTTGATTTCCATATGCTAAAACTGTGCATAAGTTATTTATTATACAGCCATCTTAAAGACTGGGTCTCAGAGGGGCTCCTGACTGGGTCAGTCAGTAAAGCAAGCAAGTTTTGTTCTTGGGATTGTGATTTGGGGCCCCACACTGGCTGTAGATATTACTTTAAAAAAAAAACTTGAAAAGCTACCAAAAATAAAAACCTAGTTACAAATAACAGGAAACATAGCACACAATCCTAGTATTATATGTTCGTATTTTAAAATTAGAGTAAATTAGTATTCACAGTCAAAAATCATTGTTCAATTGTTTTAATGTAAATATATTTTTATGAAAAATGAAAACTGATTCTAATATTTGCTTTTGTTCTTGTCATAATATGTTAGATGTTATTTAGTGCCTTTAAAGCTGACGTTCATGTATGAAATAGTAAAATGATGTCAAAAATGCTTTAAATGTCAAATAACCATGATTCAAAGGACATAAAAGGACATTAATTTAAAATGTGTTTTTGCAATTAGCGGGATATTTAAAACTCAAAATATTCCTTTTAAGATTATATTAGATTCATAAGTGGAATTTAAGAAACAAGGCAAATGAGCATAGGGAAAAAGAGAGAGGCAAGCCAAGAAATAGACACTTAACTATAGAGAACAAACTCTTGGTTACCAGAGGGAAGGGGGGAAGGGTTAGATGAGTGATGGAATTAAGATGTGCATTTGTGATGACACCAGGTGTTATAAAAAAAAAACATAGTGACACTAAATTGTACACCTGAAACTAATATTACAAAGTATGTTAACTAACAAGAATTTAAATAGTTTTACATAAAAACTTTTAAAAAGAGAGAAAGAGGGGCACCTGGGTGGCTCAGTCAGTTAAGAGTTTGATTCGGCTCAAGTGATGAATTCATAGTTCAGAAATTCGAGCTACTCATTGGGCTCTGTGTGGAAAGCTCAGAGCCTGGAGCCTGCTTGGGATTTTGTGTTTCCCTCTCTCTCTCTTCCCCTCCTCTGCTTCTGCTCTGTCTCTTTCCCTCAAAAGTAAATAAACATTAAAATGAGAGAGAGATATATATAACACAACATATAATAAGAATAAAAAGGATAAGACAGCAAAAAATGCTTTGAAAAATCATGTAAATGAATATTTAGAAAACATTTTTTAAATTATTTTTTATTTATTTCTGAGAGAGAGAGACAGCATGAACAGGGGAGGGTCAGAGAGAGAAGGAGACACAGAATCTGGAACAGGCTCCAGGCTCTGAGCTAGCCGTAAGCACAGAGTCCAACGCGGGGCTTGAACCCACGAACTGTGAGAACAAGACCTGAGCCGAAGTCGGACGCTTAACCGACTGAGCCACCAAGGTGCCCCTAGAAAATATTTTTATATATTTTTATAAATTTATTATTTGTTTCAGGAAGGTTTTCATGTAGCTATATTGGAATTTCTTTGTATGTTTTTGTTATATTTTATTCAAGTTGTTTTTTAGTTTTTTTCTAACAGCTGTAATATAAAGAGCTCCCTATTCTGTTTTATGTTGCCGTGTTTTATTTTGCTTCGTTCATTCATCTAATATATGTCCATCCATTAAATGTGGGAGATGAACAGAAGGTTCTGAAAAGTTTCCAGTCCTCATTTCAGAGCACTAGAAGGAAATTTCTCTGCTCGCCATACTCCCATCAGTACTTAGATTCACTTAGTTTGGACCAGCATTCTGTCCCAGATTTCTCTGTCTGTAGCCTGACTAGAACCTGAGGCCAACTGAATCTCACATGTTTGCATAACTCTTGGTTATTTACCTCACTAGTGATTCAGGTTAGGAGTACAGATGATGGATAGAGAGGAATTGGTAATGGAGAGCCCTGGAGATGGATACTATCTGCCATCTACTACTATTGTACACTATCTAGTAAATACTCCTGTTAGATTAATATTAAATAGTATTCATCATTTATGCTGATGTTATAGTATGTATATAGAATGAATTCTGTTCTTTACATTTGAACAGACCATGTACCTAAGAAAGTATTTAGGGGTGCCTGGAGAGCTCAGTCAGTTAAGTGTTCCACTGACTCTTGATTTCAGCTCAGGTAATTATCTCACACTTTGTGAGATCGAGTGCCATGACAGTTTGGGGCCTTCTTGGGATTCTCTTTCTCCCTCTCTCTCTGTTCTTTCCCTGCTCCCACACGTGCAAACACATGCTCTTGCTCTCTTTCTCAAAATAAAGAAATAAAACATTAAAAGGGGTATTTAAAATTAGGATCTGTGTAATTAAAAAAATATTAAAAACAGATATTACCCTCAAAAGACTGAATCCAAGAGTGATAGATATAAACATAAATAATCTTACAAGGTGAAGATGCCAAGAATGAACTAGAAATGAACTTTTGTAAGAGGTTCAAGAGGTCTCTTTTTTTTCCAAAAAATTTTTCAAATATTTATCTTATTTTTGAGAGACAGAGAGCATGAGCAGGATAGGGACAGAGAGAGAGGGAGACACAGAATCTGAAGCAGGCTTCAGGCTCTGAGCTAGCTGTCAGCACGGAGCCTAAGGTGGGGCTCAAAACCACGATCTGTGAGATCATGACCTGAGCTTAAGTTAGACACTTAACCAACTAAGCCACCCAGGTGCCCCTCAAGACATCTCTTATTACATGCATATATATATATGTAATTACAACTTCGGAGAAAGACTAGTTTTAAGTGGAAAGATGGTCTTCACTTTAGAATCTACATAAAAGGATGAGAGGGATGTCAATGTGTGTGGAGCATGAGCAGATGGAATGAAAGAGACTCACAATCCAAATAAATAGCTGTTCAATAGACAGCAAATTAAAAGGAAAATAAAAGATAAGTGTAATATATAAATAGCTCTAGGAAGATAAATTTTAGGTTATCTACAGAAAAATGTCATTTGTAAAACTTTTAAATACCTGAAAGTCAATGGGATGCCTGGGTGACTCAGTTGGTTAAGCATCTGACTCTTTATTTAGGCTCAGGTCATGATCTCACAGTTGATGAGCTCAAGCCCCGCATTGGGCTTTGCACTGACAGAACTCAGAGCCTGCTTAACATTCTCCCTCTCCTCTCTCTCTGCCTTTCATCCCACTCTCACTTGCATGTGTACTTTCTCTTGCTCTCTGTCTCTCTGTATCTTTCCTAAAATAGATACATTTTTTAAAACTTAAAAAAATACTTGAAAGTCAAATTTGAAAGTGAGCATTTACTGAACATCACATTTCAAACAGTTCACAAGGCTACTTACGTACACAAATTCAATTTATCCCTCACTCTAGCCAAAGATTACCAGTATTATTACTCACATTTTGTTTGAAGAGTACACTGACGTGTAAAGGGTCGAATTAAGTTCACTGAGGTCGGACTATGGCTACAAATCCAAGTAACAGCAAAGTCTGCCAGGCAATTTTAAGGAGTTAACTAGGTAAGAAAAAAAGTTAATTATAATCTTCACTTAAGATTGTATATGCTACCATGATATAATAAAAAATTAGATCTGTCTTATATCACCAGGGACCTCCTTGAACCTGTAGGCTAAGTCATTAAATGCCTTCAAACTATTATTTTGTAATCTAGTACATAAATCACAAACATTAAAATTCCCAGCACGGTGTACATAATGGTTATTTTTTAACACAGTGCCAGTATTCTTCTGGTAAAAAAAATGGAAATATGTAAGACTATAAACCTAATTAACTAATTATACCCATTATTTATGTAGCCCCAAAGTACCTGAATGGCTCAGAGAATTATAGGTATTCTATTCCAGAAATTTCTGTTAAGGAGTTTATATTATGGAAACAATTTCAAATGATAAATATCCCCAGTACTTTAGTTTTTATAGGACCTAATATTACATAATATAAATAATCCATTTATATCATACTGATTTATAATAAAAGTTCTTGAGATAGCAGCATTTATAACTATATACAAAATAACAGTGATTTTTTTGGCATGCTGTGTAACGCTATATTAATTAAAATTTTACTTTACTTGTATTCCAATGAGATCAGTGCATTTTTAGATGAGGAAGTCACACGATACTCAAAGACATTTTTAACCAATTTCTAGCTTTTATATTTGTCTCTTAGTGGGCATTATAATGTTATAAGGCATCTCCAAAAGGTGACAAGGAACATATTTTCACAGGTTGTCAAGCATTTCTCCAAATTTCTATAGTTTTGTAAAATATAATTTTGAAAATCTATAGATAGCATTCAACAGCATATTCATCTAACATCTCCTAATGATGGTAATAATGCACACAGTAGAATGAAGATTTTATTATATCTGTGAGTGGTATTTCTATTATCACATTAATATAGTTTATAAAATTCTAAGTATAGAACATTTTGAACTTTTTTTACTTTTCTTATCATCAAAGTCTTTTATAGTTATTGTACCATAACAAGTGCCTTTTTTAAAGTTAATTTATTTATTCTGAGAGAGAGAAAGAGGGAGAGGGAGAGCAAGGGAAGGGTAGAGAGAGGGAGAGACAGAGAATCCCAAGCAGGCTCTGCACTGTCACTGCAGAGCCCAATGCAGGGCTTGAACTCATGAACCAGGAGATCATGACCTGAGGTGAAATCAAGAGTCAGGGACTTAACAGACTGAGCCACCCAGGTGCCCCCATAACAAGTACTTTAAAAAAAAATTTTTTTTTTAATGTTTTATTTATTTCTGAGAGAGAGAGAGAGAGAGAGAAAGTGTGAGCAGGGGAGGGTCAGAGAGAGGGAGACACAGAATTAGAAGCAGGCTCCAGGCTCTGAGCTGTCAGCACAGAGCCCGACTTGGGGCTTGAACCCACGAACTGCGAGATCACAATCAAGCCGAAGTCAGACGCTTACCGACTGAGCCACTTTTATTTCCGTTCTGATGCAGGTTTGCATCTTTCAGAGTCACTCAGTGTTGGTTTAAATTACTTTTGATTTTGTTTTCATAAACATTTTATAACCTCAAAATTATTTCCTATGAACATTATAGACTATTAAATATAGTTCCTGTAACTATTATCTGGTTCTCTTAACATTCATATATTTTCAAATTTACATCATCAGTTCTTTCATAAGAAGGTTACCTTTCTAGTACTATGTAAAAGATGTAAAGAGTTTTCCTAGCCTCCTTGGAACATTCAGTTTCTGGAAAAAGTCACCCTTTGATGGTTTACTATCATATTGGATTTGAAGAATCTCAACAGTTTCTAGAGTTCATGTGAGAAGTGTCTTTAACCATTTATACTTATTACAGATGAGAATTTATACTTTACTCACTGATCAGTGATGTTAAATTATAACGACGTATTACTGTCTTGTTTTATAAAAGTAGAGTTTAATATAATGAACTTATTACATAGAGAAATCTCACTGATGCCTTTATTTACAAAAATGTATACAATTAAATTGTGACTCAGGAGACAGATCTGTGTCGTTTATAAAGAAAAAAGTAAATGCTAATGTGAGTTCTGTGAGGATGGGATAGTTATTGAGGTAAACAGTTAATATAGATGTTAGATAAGATAGATAGATGATAGATAGATAGATAGATAGATAGATAGATAGATAGATAGATGATAGATAGATAGATAGATGATAGATGACAGATAGATAGATAGATAGATAGATAGATAGATAGATAGATAGATGATAGAAAGATGATAGATGACAGATAGATAGATGATAGATAGGTAGGTAGATAGATAGATAGATAGATAGATAGATAGATAGATAGATAGATGATAGATAGATATCTGGATACAGTTTATACGCACAACAAACCATATTGATTATATGTGCCTATTTTTATTTTAATTTTTTGCTGTTTATTTATTTTGTGTGTGTGCAAGAGAGACAGAGACGGAACACAAGTGGGAGAGGGGCAGAGAGAGAGGGAGACACAGAATACAAAACAGGCTCCAGGCTCTGAGGTGTCAGCACAGAGCCCGACACAGGGTTGGAATCCACGAACGGCTAGATCATGACCTGAGCTGAAGTCAGACACTTAACTGACTGGGACACCCAGATGCCCCATATGTCTCTCTTTAATACAGTCTTCCAATCAGAAGACTTCTAGAGACCAAAAAACAACTTCTTTGTTTGGGGTGGATGATATTTTATAACTACAAAGTTTTAAGGTTTTCAGTTATAAATAAAACCAAAAGAGCTTATTTTCTCACTAGGATGGATGATAATTTGTCAAAATTTGAATCAAAGAAATGTAAAAGTTTGAATTATTTTCTGTTGTGGATTGGGTAGAAGTGACCTGCTATAAGTCTGAATTGTTTATTACAAGAAAAAAATTGTTGTCGTATCATAAAGCAAAAACAGTTGATTTAGCATTAAATCTGACAAATGTCTCCCATTGTCCCATTTGTCTTTACCTGTCTTCTGAGTGGTATCAACTGTTTACCAAATTAAAATATCTACTACATATATTAAACAAAATTTCCCCAGTATTGAAATGAAGTAAACGAGAGGGTTTTACGGCTCCTAGGCTTTCTGACTAAATTTTTAGATCAAATAATTATAGCTACTATAAATAGAGCAAACTATTAGTAAGCTTTTAGACAAGTAGGAAGCAAGATGCATGTATGTGTGATATCAAAGTTGAGGCACCTTGTCTCCTGAAAGTCTCTAATTAGAGAGATTTATTTTATTAGATTCTAATACTAAAAACATACTTATAATTAGATTTTCAAGTAACCATAAACTTATTTAATGAATTGACAAATTTTAATGATAAGTAAATATTTATATTACAGATCAGGTGGAGAATACCCTAAAGTTTCATGATGCCAGGAGCATTTTGAAATTCTGTTTTTCTGTCTATTTGTAGCAACTATGCTAGAGTTCAGTTAAAACATTTGATGAGTTAAAGTTATAAATGGATACAAAGTTACATCATTATATCTAAAAAGCCCATAAACTGAAATTTACACCTGAAAACAATGATAATTTCAATCTAAGAAGTATGCCACTGTATTTTATGCATGTGTGGGAGCCCGACAGTGACCACAAGAAAGCGTGGTTAGGGACGTGGGGATGTGCCTGCACATGGGGCTCCCTGCCTGGGCAAGGCATGCCTGCAAACAGGATGCTCTGCCAGGAGGCCTGCACACAATATCCAAGTTTAATGGTCTGCTCACAAACGAGGGAACATGCCCTCCTTAGAAATAAGGAGGAGGCTGGAATTGTGAGCAGGCCTCTTAGTAAACATGTTGTGGTCGCTTCCTCCCTTTGCTCCCCCCTGTCCTTGGAATGTGTTTGGCTACTTGCCCTTAATTGGTAAAGGAATGCATCTTGTAGGTTTCAGTTTGTATCCAGTTAACCGGGCTATAAAATAAACCACAAGAGGGGCTTGCGTAGAATTGTTCCTCTGGCCGGAGTTGTGTCAGTGTCTGTCTTTTGTGTGTTTCTTGTCCTTTGTGTCATTTTGTCCACAACATCAGGCGCCCAATGTGGGGCAGAGGGCGAATGAAACCGAAAGGGTGAGTACCCCTCGGGGATTGTAGGTCCAAGGCAGGGGAACTTTCGGGAAAATTATGGGGAATTCCCCATCAGCAAAGGCACAATACGTGGAGCTAGTCAAAGGACTTCTCCACTCCATCAGGGTGAAGGCATCTAGTCGCTGTTTATCTGAGTTATTTTGCCTTGTGGAGCAGCATTGTTAAGGGTTTAAGTGCCAACCCAAAGTACAATTAAACTTAAAGGAATGGAAGTTAATACAGAAGGAATTACAGCAACAGCATCAGAAGGGTAACATGATTCCTTTGAAATTGTGGACTCTATGTAGTGCTATCACTCAAGCATTTGCATTGCATTTTGCAGTTAAGGAGTTGGTGGGAAGAGGAAGCCCGAAAGCAGGCTCAAATTAATGAGGGACAGAACCCTCCTGGTCCCCTGGAGGATAAATTGATGGGAGAGAGATAATTTCGAGCCTTAAGAGAACAGGCTCAGGATTTTTCCGACCAGGATTTACAGCAGGTGCGCCAGGTATTTCTTAGGGCTTGGCGCCGTGTTGTACCTGCTGGCCATGCTCAGCCTTCTTTTACAAAAACTTTACAAGGACCCAGTGAACCCTATACTGATTTTCTTGCTAGATTGCGGGTGGCTGTTGAGCGGGATGTTGGACGTGATGAAATCTCGGAGATACTTTTGCAGACACTTGCTTTTGAAAATGCAAACCCGGAATGTAAACGTGTTTTGGGCCCTTTAAAAGGGCAGGGATCTTCTATAGCTGAATATATTAGAGCTTGTCCAGGAGTGGGAGGAACTGAACATAATGCTGCTGTTTTTGCTACTGCTTTGGCTCAGGCTATGAAGCCCTCCAAGGGTGGAAATTGTTAAAACAATGCCGGGGACTCAATGGCTATGCCTCCCACTCCTCAAGTAACCCCTTTGTTTTCCAACAACCCTTAGAGATGACTGTACATCAGGAATAGCTAAACCTTTAATGGTGTCAGACTTACTCTCTGCAACTTCAGGGAGTGCGGCTGCTGATTTGCCTCTTGTTGAAAATGTTCTTTTGTCTCCGGGAGGTGGCATTTATAAATTAAGGACAAACATATTTGGCCCATTGCCTAAAGGCACCTTTGGCTTAATATTGGGCCGCAGCAGCGCAGCTTTAAGAGGCCTAACCATCATTCCTGGAGTTATAGACTCTGGTTTTGTTGGAGAAATTTTAATCATGGTTTCTACTTCTGTTACACTTTCACTATTGGCTGGAGAATGTATAGCACAAACATTTATCTTATCTTCTCTCTCCCATGGGGGCTTCTGTAACCATTCCGTCGGAAAACTAGTGGCCACTGCTCAAGTTCCTCAAGCATTCCTCTTTTTGTTATTTAGAAAAAATGAGGTAAATCAACTTATCATCTGGATCCTTAAATGCACATGTGCTTCTGTCTGGGGGAATAAATGAAAAACTGGACGCACCTATTTCCATACCCCAGGACACACCAAGACGTCGGTTGGCCTTTCAGCAAACTCATCCACCTGTTTTGTGGCCACTTCTCTATCTGTTTTGTCCTGTTTGTCATTGTCATTGTAAGTCTTATCTGTAGAATTTCTGTGAGAGGGAATATAGGACCCTCTTGTATATACACACATATATATAGATGTGAGTATGCAGTTCGGTCTGGCTTGCCTGCTCGGTTTGATTCTGTGGCTCCACGGGTAGGCACCCTTAAGGTCCCAAAAAGCCTATGGAGTCTGACTGTGCCTGTCTGCGATTTTGTGGTAAACGGCATACAGTCTATGGTGGCATCGGAATAGTTTCCAAAGCTGAGACCACTACAGCTAAGCATCTCTTAAGTTCTTTTGGGACATGACCAAACTGACATCTGACTGGTCTCATTAGAGAGGGCACCCCCAACCCTTTGTCTGTCTTTGTGACATTGCCTCACTAAGAGTGCCCAACCAATATCCGGAAAAACCTCATAAAGGGGACCTTATTGGTCTGGCTGAAATAAATTTAGACTGAAGGGGATGTTAACTCTCTCCTGTTCTCTGTTCCTCTTTCTAGTAAATGTTGAGGGCTTCTCACTCATTCTTTTCCCAGATTAATGGCTATAATTGAAGCCAACTGTGGCTGGTTTACCTCGGGACGGGGACTTTAAGGAATATTCCCAAGCAGCTGCCGAAACTCCTTTTGTTTCGGGGAAGTTCCTTGTCTTCTCCAGACTGATAATAGACTGCCTAACAAACCTGAAGTCTTCTCCTCTGTTTAAGCTCACAAAATTTAAAACTGCTAATTCTCTTTCTCTGCCTCCTGCTGTCAACTTGCCTCTTCTGCCTTCCCCATTCCTTTTGCTCTGTGCAGCCTGCTGAGCTGTGGGCTATTTACTTAGTTTTGCAAGACTTTCCTCAACTCCCTGTTAACATTGTTTCAGATTCTCGGTATGCTGTTCTCTCTTGTTTGCAGCTTCCTCAGGTTTCACTGCCTCTAACTCTTAAAAACAGATATTGACAAATTGTTTTATCAGGTACAACGATCACTTCTGCGGCGTTCAGAATTAATTTTCTTTACCCATATCCGTGCACATTTTGCCCTTCCTGGACCCTTGTCATTCAGAAATGCTGTAATTGATGCATTACTTTATCCTATAGAAGGAGCAAAACAAGAGCATTGTTTGTAACATACTAACTCTACAGGATTAAAAAAAAATCTTATGCTGTTACTCGAAAACAAGCTCGAAACATTGTTCGCTCTTATTCTATTTATGCACCTTTTACCTTACCATTTACCCCACCAGGTGTCAACATAAGAGGATTGCAAGCAAATCAGGCATGGCAAATGGATGTAATTTTTATTTCATCTTTTGGACAACAAAAATGCGTCCATCATACTATAGATACATGTACACATTTCCAATGGGCTACTACATTACATTCTGAAAAGGCTGATGCTGTTATTACTCATTTATTATCTTGTTTTGCAGTTATGGGGGTCCCAATTGAATTGAAAACTGATAATGCACCCACCTACCAATCTGCAAAATTAGCTCATTTTTTATCCCAATATCATGTAATTCATACTTTTGGCATCCCTTATAATAGTCAAGGACAATTATATTGAAAGGGTTAATCGTACTTTACGTGAGTATGTTGAAAAAATAAAAAAGGGGGAACAGGAGAGATTTATGAAACCAAAAGACATCTTGAATAAAACCTTACTAACTTTAAATTTTCTGAATATTTGGAGCAAAGAAAATCTATCAGCAGCAGAATTGCATTTTCGAAGGAAAGAAGAGGAGAAGATGGCTGTGGTTACCTGTCAGGTAATATATTCGCAAGCGATAGAATATACTTATTGGGCTTATGTTCCTAATCCTCCTCTTGTGAGAGCTGTCTCTTGGGGTGAACCTGAAGTACAGGTATGCACCAATGAAACTGCTGAAACGCCCAGAGTTCGAGAGAACCCCAAAATCAGACCACCAGAGACCAGAATCAAAGCCAAGCAGCAAGGGTTGTTTATTCGCAGGTTCGAACCCGGACCTCCGCGCACTCGTTGCCGGTGACGCTAAGAGGCCCTGAACAAAGCCTTTGCAGCCTTTTTATAGACAGAAGTAAACAAGTCATGGGGAGGGACAGGAGATTTCCATGGTTACAAGTTTGCCATTGGTTAACATTTAAATGTGAACATATACCGTATCTGATTGGTTCCCGCCATCAGGTTTTTGGCGGGATCCAATTACAACATTTGGGATACCTTTGAATTCAGCCTATCATAAAGCGAGTTTAAAGTCTTGTTTGGCGACTAACAGGTTAACATCTCTCTCTCCAGGCCCTTCCCTCAGCAAGGTGGGGGGTAGCCGCTGGCCTTTTCGGATTGGCTGCCGCCATGAGGCTAGTCCCTTGGGCAATCCGGTGGCGGGAAAGTGAGCCTTAAGCATTGTTACAGAAGCAGAAAGAGCTGGTTAGGTAATAGCTTCCCATAGGGCAGGCATTTATTCAGAAGCGGAAAAGCTGGTTAAGTTTTTGGTTTAGTTTATCTAGGCCTCTCACTGCATTCTTCCCACCACCCACGTGTAGAGGAATTGAGCATCTGTATCATCATAATAATCAATATAACATAAGTAATGATACTGTTGCAGTGGAGGGTCTCCCCTTGTGCATCGGAGGACATCCCTTTTGCCTCTCTACAAGAAAGCATGATCATTACTCTTATAATACCTGGGGGATAACCTATAATAATTATCATCCTGCTGTCTTTACTGTGCTTGTTTCCACCAGGGGATTCAACACCTCTACGACGCTGATGAGTCACCATCCTGATATCTTTATACCGTTATGACCTTCTAGTTTTTTTATTCCTTCTCTAGAATCTTTGGAATGGGAAAACTGCCAAGGTCATCGGCCCTTTAAGGTCATGAATTATTCTGGATTTGTCATTGTAGATTGGAGCCCTGATCGTGGTCAAATTGTGGAAAAATGGTCTAACAAAACTTTTAAATGGCATCGAATTAATGGTACTTTAATGGGTAATGGTAATAAAATCGTAAAATGGCAACAGTTTGCACTCGTCCTCCTCAGTTGCAATTGTTATGGTATCCCCACTTTCAAGGGAATATTTGGAAATTACGGGCAGTTTCAGGGAATCTCACTATATGGTCAGGAAACTATACTTTGGATAAGACTGACAGTTCAGGTGCCTTTCATGTTAACTTGCATGTTAATAAATACTATTCTGCTACGGCTTGTCTAAAATACCCCTTTACATTGCTGTATGGGAATTGGACTTGGAATGCTACAGAGGGATCTATACCATGTAATCATTGTAATTTAACACAATGTGTAAATCAGTCATGGTGGAAAAGTTTTGAAACACAAATCAATAACTAATTTTTCATTGGTGATTGTTAAAACTCGTACCGAAGTATGGTTGCCTGTAAATTTGACAAGACCTTGGTCGGACTCTTTTGCTGTATCTCATTTGGTGACTGCTATACAAACTTTGCTTCACCGGTCCCGATGCATGCTTGGACTAATCATAGCTTCCGTTCTTGCAGTGGCTGCAGTTACTGCAACCGCTGCTGTGGCTGGACTTGCTTGCATCAAGGATTCTAAACAGACTTTGTACCGGAATGGCATAAAGACTCTCATTTATTATGGCAACAACAACGAGATCTGGATGCACAACTTGCAACTGATGTACTCAATCTTCAACATACTGTTTCGTGGCTTGGGGATCTATTAACTGTCTTATCCACAAAAAGTGTATTGAAATGTGATTGGAACTCCTCTCAATTATGTATAACCTCTGTGCCTTTTAACATGAGTGAAGGTTGAGAAAAGGTGAAACGGTCATTAACAGGGTATCAAACCCTAACTAAGGAAATTATGGAGTTAGAGCAGCAAATTTTGTCTACATTTAGCAAAACACTACCTGACATTACTGGGTCCGAATGTTAAGGGATTTACAGAAAGGGATGAATAATTTGAACCCTCTTGGACATGTGTCTGCCCTAATTGGAACTGTTCTCGTGAATACTTTATTCATAATACTTTTATGCTGTGTTATTCTTTTAGTCTTCCGGTGCTGGCGAAGAAGGCAACAACTAAAAAAGGACCGACAACGCGTTCTCGCCGCCTTACAGTTTGCTACCGCTTCTCAGAAAAAAGGGGGAGATGTGGGAGCCTGACAGTGACCACAAGAAAGCGTGGTTAGGGACGCGGGGATGTGCCTGCACATGAGGCTCCCTGCCTGGGCAAGGCATGCCTGCAAACGGGGTGTTCTGCCAGGAGGCTTGCACACAATATCCAAGTTTAATGGTCCGCTCGCAAACGAGGGAACATGCCCTCCTTAGAAGTAAGGAGAAGGCTGGAATTGTGAGCAGGCCTCTTAGTAAACATGTTGTGGTCGCTTCCTCCCTTTGCTCCCCCCTGTCCTTGGAATGTGTTTGGCTACTTGCCCTTAATTGGTAAAGGAATGCATCTGTAATGGGGATTACAGATTTGAAGGAGTTTCAGTATTACACCTTTTCTTTCTTTTCTTTTTTTCTCTTGCTTTTAAGAGTAGGTGATATTTTACACCTAAAATTATAAATACTTTACAATTAAATTTATAGAAATATCACTGTAATGTAGTAATTATTTTTTTAATTTTTAATATTTCATTTATTTTGAAAGAGAGACAGAGAGAGAGCATATGCATGTTAGTGGGGAAGGGACAGAGAGAGAGAATTCCAAACAGGCTTCATGCTATCAATGCAGAGTCTGACTCGAGGCTTGCTCTCATCAATTGTGAGATCATGACCTGAGCCGAAATCAAGAGCCAGATGCTTAACCTACAGAACCACCCAGGTGTCCCCATTAAGTGGTAATTAAACAGAACAGGGAGTAGAATATGTTGATGGGATATTTGGCCAAATTTATATAGAAAGAAAAAGGAAAGGATCCAATTAAATAAAATCACAAATGAAAGAAAAGAGATCACAACCAACACTGCAGAAATACAAACAAGTATAAGAGAAAATTATAGAGCTTATTATATACTAACCAATAAGGCAATCTGGAAGAAATGGATAAATTCCTAGTAACATATAAATTACCACAACTCAAACAGGAATAGAAAATATGAACAGACCCATAACCAATAAAGAAATTGAATCAGTAATCAAAACTCTCCCAACAAACAAGATTCCAAGGCCAGATGCTTCCATGGGAATTCTACGCCTCATTTAAAGAAGAGTTAATACCTATTCTTTTAAAGCTGTTCCAAAAAATAGAAAAGGAAGGAAAAATTCCAAATTCATTCTATGAGGCTAGCACTGCCTTGATTCCAAAACCAAAAACCCTACCTAAAAGGAGAATTACAGAC
This sequence comes from Proteles cristata cristata, assembly GCA_017311185.1. Lineage (NCBI taxonomy): Eukaryota > Metazoa > Chordata > Mammalia > Carnivora > Hyaenidae > Proteles > Proteles cristata. Next base: position 134,568 of record JAESUZ010004098.1, on the reverse strand, counting down.
CAATAGCCCAGATGAACATGAATGCAAATATTCTCAAGAAGATACTAGCAAATGGAATCCAAAACATGATAGAAGAGTTATTTAACGTGATCAAGTGGGATTTATTCCTGGGCTATAGGGTTGGTTCAATATCAGAAAATCAACCAACATGATACACCACATTAATAAAAGAAAGGATAAGAACCATGTGATCTCAATAGATGCAGGAAAAAGCATTTGACAAAATACAGAAGTCTTAGACTTCTGTCCACTCCCCACTTTTACCCTGTGTTCAACTTTCTGCCTGGCATGTGGCATTTCCGTCTAGAGTTTTATCTCAGATGGGGCTGTGTTTCAAAACGTCACACTTCAGAGACCTCTACAGCTTGAACCTGCACTGATCCTCTAAGGGAGGGTCTCACCAAGCAATGACCAGGAGCGACTTATCCCAGAAAATGTTGATGTGACTTCGCAGTTGCAGAGGCTCAGCGGCGCACCCAGCTTGTGCCAGGCTTTGTTGTCCTCAACCAGCATCTTTGTTCTTACATTAGTAAATGTGGCTGCTCTCTGGGCCTGCTGGGACATTTGCCCCCAGAGGGGCCATATCACCTCTACCAAATGCACCCCAAAAAGAGGAATTGCTTCTCCCTGTGTGGCACATGCCCCCTCAGACTATGGTGCCCCCTCCCAGAGATTAGCCCTTCTTCCTCACTGGAGCACTGCCAGACACTGAGCTCTGAAACTTCAGACTCTGCTTTCCTGTTTATAGAAAACTGACAGTATTGAAGCCCTATTCTTTTCTCCCCAGCAATGGTTTTGGGGAATGGATTTCTTGTCCAGTCCCCTGAAAATGTCCAGTCCTCGTTCCCTCTCTCTTTATTTCCAGCTATTTTCAGGAAGAATGCTTTTCTTGTGCAATCTCGATATGCTGCATTCTTTCCCCCTTTCTCTTTCTCTCTCATCTATCTATGAAAACAGCATCCTACCCTCCGAAGCACAGTGGCTTTTCTCTCCCCCAATTCACCTTTCCACACCATGTACCTGCCAAGATGTCTCCCTCGATTTATGCAGATTTTTGTGTTAATCCACAGATCAATTTCCTTAGTGTTTAAAATGGTTTGATGTTGATCTACCTGTTTCAGGGATGAGACAAGTTCAGAGTCACCATACTCCTCCTCCGTCTTACCTCCTCTCAGAGTGAATTTTTTTTTAAATCAAGAGGTAGAAGGATAAACAGGCACACATACATTAAAGAAAACCATTAAAAGAAATTACAAGCAGAAAATTCTGGAACCACAAAGCATTAGTACAGAAGAAGCAATGTGAAGGTCTAGTCTCAACTCTAGACACTACGATATTTTGTAAGGTATCCAAGTGGGATACCGGCTAGAGTGTCAGGATGTGGAAGTTCCTGGGATCAAAATATTTTTAAAAGGAGAAAAAATGTAAAACCACCTTTTCTATGTGCATATGGAATATTTATTCATTTCTGTACTTATAATTCTGTAAGAATCTGTAAGTGGATAACAATATTATGGCACAAACAGCTCTTGAAATGGATCTCCTGGATCTAATTCATAATAAAGAATCATAGCTCTCACACTATAAAAATAATCATTTCTAGCTAGATTTATTTTAGAAAACAACACTTGGAGTGGCAAAATGCCCAGGGTAAAACAACAATTTTATAACTCTGGTACTAATTAATACTATAATACCAAATTAAATAAAGCTAAAAATCATTTCTTGGAAAGCAACATTTTATATTCAGAAATTTATTGCAACTAATATCACTTTGTAATGACTTAGACTTTGAAATTAGCCAGGATATTTTTCATAATGATAAATGTATTCACATTCGAATGAAATAAGGTTTGGACCCTTGCTAAAAATGACCATTATTCCTTGTATCATTGGATTATTTGAAGCCAAACCCTGTCAAAACACTAATTCTTTTACTCAGCATGGAAGTTAATGTGGATTATTAATTTCTTTTCTGTACTCTGTGTAAAACTTTGTATACTCCTTATATTCTTCCACTGATATTGGTTGAAATATTAGACCTATCCCAAGATTCCTTCTTTCATTGACTATCCACACTCTATTTGAGATTGTTTACTTTCTCTATTTAATACCTAGATTTCTGTCTACTCTTTGATAGAAAAATATGTATTGAATTTTGGCTACACCTACGATTGTGATATTTAATCATTTAGAATGCATTATATACAAGGAAACAAAGTATTAAATAAATACAGCAAGCATCTTATATATTTTTGTCAGTGTTACATAAAATGTAATTTTGAAGATAAAAAACTGAGTTATTAAATGTATCTGTTATTAAGTTTGTGTATAACACTTGGCATTTTTGGACTTGTTTTCTTTTTAAGAAAAATATTTGCAACTTTTTTGCAGATACCATGAATCAGCTTGCTCAACAATTATTCTAATCTCCTCTTGAGGTGTCCTCTTTACCCACCCAGGTTTAGAAAAACATAAATCTCTTTTTCCACAATCTCTAATGAATCTAGTGTTCCAGATATGATTTGGGCTCAGCCAATCAGATGTAGTGTGAGACTGGAAGTCAAAACTAGCGTAAATATAAAAAGAAACATTCAAATTAGCAGGTCCTATACAAGTGTTAGCAAAATACAAATCATTGAATAAATCTGTATGTGTTTATGTATGTATCTATGTATCTCTCTGTATCTATCTATCTATACTCATAATACTTCCATTCAACGAAATTTTTCAGTAAAACTGGTGGAAAGAATAGACAAAATTAAAGAAAAATTAAAACACATTTGAAGGAATTCACATATCAAGCTTACACATACAAGAAGAGGAGAAGTTTCATTAAGAATTAGTATGCAGAAAGCAAAAGAGAAAAAAATGTTTAATGGAAACTTTAATTCATAATCCTATAACATTGTAAACAAGTATCACAAATATTTTCTAATTTATTCTTAACAGCTAGAAAGGTGCCTTCTAATAGGCAATTTTTTTTTCTCCAAACCCAATATATAGGTGAATCATTTGTCACTGATCATGAGTCCACTAAAACTAGAATGTTGCCTTCAAAATGTCACCCCTGCCACTATTATTAGTGCCTCTTCCACAGTCTATTACACTAATCTTACAACACTATAATTAAATTTGTACTAAATTTAAAATCCAGTTTTGACCTCTAATCAGATATGAAGAATATTAATTTATTCCATGCTACAACACAAAATGTCACAACAAGATAAATGATACCTCTTAAAGGTATTTTCTTTAAAATAATCAGGGAGTAATAGTTTATCCCAAAATTTATATCTATTTTATGTATCTTTTCTTCACTGCTAGGTCTTTAAAATACAAATATTGCATTAGATTCATGCATTTTTAAGCAAAATTCATGGGATAAGCCATATCCAAATATTACTTGAACATTTTGACATCATTTGCCTAAAATATGTGAGTGATTAAGGTAAATATTTCACTTTCAATAATACCTCACACATTATCCCATGTAATATGTAATCTGCAATACAACTTTGAGAAATATATATTGTAATTATTTCCATTTACCTTGTATCCTTGCCAATCATTACCTAACCCTAACAAGAGTGAGATGGAAGAATAGATCTGTTTTCTGTATCCACTCTTGAAAGATGTTCAAATTAAAATATATTAGCAATAAATAAAATGATCTACCTTTATATTAAAAGATTTAAAAGGGGCACCTGGGTGGATCAGTAGGTTAAGCATCCAACTTTGGCTCAGGTCATGGTCTCACAGTTTGTGAGTTCGAATCCCGTGTCGGGCTCTGTGCTAACAGCTCAGAGCCTGGAGCCTGCTTCAGATTCTGTATCCCGCTCTCTCTCTTCCCCTCCCTGGCTCATTCTCGCTCTCTCTCTCTCTCTCTCTCTCTCTCGCTCGCTCACTCGCTCGCGCGCGCTCTCCCCCCTCCTGCAAAAATAAATAAAATTTAAAAAAAATTTTTTTTAAAGGAAAAGGTATAAAGTCTTGACTTAATTTCTATTCAGGAAACATGAGGATGACCAACTTCCCAAGTTGTTGGAAGAACGAAGTGTAGAACTTTAATTTTTAAAAGTTACCAATTGTTTCCTTTGACATTTTTGACTTATCTTCCACAGACTCCCTCTTGCTTTTCAGGCTCATTTCCAGCCCTGTTTTCATCTGCACAAAATCTAATAATGCTTTGCTTCACATGACTTCAAAGAATTTTTTCTGTATGTTGTTCTGTATCCTAGCAAATACTTATCGGGTTTACGCTTTATGTATAAAGTGTACATAATTTCTGTAAATAGTCTAAAGATGTAGACAAACAAGTCAAAATACTACTTTGGGTAAGAACATGGGTTCTTGACTCTACCACATACTGTATGATCTTTGGAATGAGTTACTTTCTCTGTGTCTTGGTATCCTCATTTGTATAATGGGGTTTATAATAATGCCCACATGATGGGTATCATATTAGCAATACTAATATCCATAAAACAATTAGAAACTTCTGGTACATAGAAAGTTCTCAGTAAATATTGCTAATGTTGTTGTTGTTGTTATTGTAATGCTTATTCTGCTCTGTGTCAACAAACTACTCTTCCTGAATAACAGTCAAGCAGCTTCCTTTTACTTAGATGATGACTCCTCTTCCCACACCCTGACTACTGTTAACTACTTGCAGCCATCTGCTAAATCAGTGAATCTCACCAGCATGGTAGAAGATCCTCATTTACCTTGGATTGGGTATATTAAATATTATTTTATTTCATTTGTCACCAAGTTCTATATTACATTCCCAGAACTTATTTATCTTATAATAGAAAGTTTGTACCTTTGGACCACTTTTACTCATTTTATCCACCTCCATACCCTGCCTCTGGCGACCACAAATCTCTTCTCTGAGTTTGCTTTTTTAGATTACACTTATAAGTGAGAGCATACAGCATTTATCTTTCTCTGCTTTTTAAACTCTTAAAAGTTTCTTGAATTAATGTTGCCAAGGGACACTTTTCTTCCAATTATATATGCTGCTTTTAAGATCACTATTTTTTATGTTTAAGTACAGAGAAAAGCCAATTTCATATAACTCATTTGAAACATGCAAATTCATAAAAATGAAATACCACTAAAAGCTCTATTTTAGACCTTAATTTTAGTTAATTCAAAACTTACTATATAATATCAGTAATTTAATAATTCTTTCCTATTATTAAAACACTCATAGCAACATGCTGTGAATGCTATTAATGCTAAAGTCCTGAAAAAAATCATGTATTCTAACTGCTGAAAGAGGAAAATGAGAAAAAAAGATCAGCTTGAGACCCTAAATGGTCATATTTTAAAATTTCCATATAAACAAAAAACCTTATTATCCACTTAATAAAATGCCTAAATGCTCAAAAGTCCTGCCTATTAGTTATGCTTCTAAAGTAAATATTCCCTCATTGAACCTAATTCAGCCTTTTTGCATTCTCATCCCCACTCATAAGTCAGCATTTAGAGGCTGCCTCTAGTCTTTCAGACCAGCAAGTGCTATTTAGTGCACTGAAGCAGTAACTTAATACTATCCTGGTGACCTGTAACAGCTGATGCAGTTTTCAGAGGTAGTTAACTTCCAAATAGACAGTATTTTACTGACTATTTAATAAGCACTGCTTCAGTAGACTAGATAATACCTTGATGGCCAGAAAGAGCTAATGCTCCTTCCAAAATTTGGGGTATCTATGGAAATAGAGCAGTAGTGTTATTCTACCAAAGCATAATAATATTAAGACTACACACTTCTACCCTGACCATAGCAACAATAATATAAAATGTTTCAAAATATAGTTTAAACTCATTTTATATGAACTAAGAGTATGATAATATCAAAATTCTACTTTAGTTTTAGAAATATATATGTATTAATAACCGATATATATTAATTAACCAACAGTTGGTTAATTAATAATGTAATGAAACCCACATCCTACCTTAAAGATGAAGTTATATGGTTTAGGTTTTAATTCCAAGAAATTTAGAATTCCTAAATTCTTTCTTTTTCTCATTTATGCACTATCTAATATGTGCTTTTCAGTTTTTACTGGTAATGTTTACTAACAGAAACAAATTTAGGATAACAACCTTGAAAAAGATTTACTTTAATTTTGTATATTCAAACTAGGGTCTAATAATGTAACTCAGTCAACCATGATTTACATTAACATTTGAAATAATTTTATCATTTTAATAAAGTAATTTTATAAATAATTTCTATAACTCAAATGCAGTTAAGGATTAGCACTACCCCCAAATTCTTCTAGTCTTCTTTGCTAATTCATGCAAAAAGTTCTCAGATGTGCACAAAGAAACCACTACTAGTCCCCCAGATCACCCTCCAGATCACCTTCCATACCCAGAGATTCAATTGATCTATAAACATAGTTTGAGATCTAAAGCCATACCATGACCAATATATTTAAATACTCTTTTATTCTTTTATCACTTAACATGTCTCTCCCTTAGGCCTTTCAATAATATCGATTTCAATAAAATTCTAAAATATATACATTTATATATATATATAAGGATTTATGTACATAGGTATGATAGTCACTGGTCTCAGTCTTTGGGGAAAGATGCACTTTGCGTGTATGTATGGCTACCTCAGAAGGTGCCCATGAAGTGCTTCAGGCCCCAAAGCAAGACATTTTGTTAATAGTTATTCTTTCAATATCATCTCCCACAAATTTTTCAAAGGTGTCTTTACTTCTCACCACTAGCTCATTCCCATGGAATGATTTTCCCAGTGGTTCAATGCCAATGACTAAAGTAATGTGCTAGAGAAAGATTCTGAAATAGATTTTTTTACAGTGATTTTACATTAGGCAAAAGGAAGGATATGTTTTGGCATTCATTTAGAAGCTATAGACTCTCTGCCTGCCAACACACACATACACACACACACACACACACACACACACAAACACACACTCACACAAAAATTGACTAATCGGTTGTTCAAGTGATTTGCCAAAGCCAAAGATATGGATCTTCTAGGGGGACTCCAATCTTAGTTTAACAAATCCTCAATACCCTGGTCACACTCTTCAGTCTAACAAATTAAATTTGACTGAAAGAGAGGTTGATTGAATATTTGAAATGTTTCAAAAGAAGAGATGAATTTCCACTCTTTAAATACATTAACAGCAGTTTACAACTGCATGCCTTGCATCTTTTAACAATGTCTTGAAGAAAAGAATTCAACCAATATTCTCTGAGTGAATAAATATGATTACATGAATCAATTATTGGATAGCATCAAATTTCTTGAAGAATTTTAAAAAATATTCTCTTTTATATTTAACTTATTTCTTTTGTATGGCTATATAAAAGGAGATAAATTATAATCACAAGAAAACTTCCTGGCTTGAAAAAAGGAGTGGGGGAAAAACTAATTTATTTATATATTTATAAAATGAGGTAGTAAAACTTGGTTCAATTGGCCACCATTAGTAACAATACTATAAATAAACATCAGATTCCTTGCTTAAATTTTTTTCCAAACTCTCCATATCAAAGTGTATTAGTAGTAGACACAATCTATGATATTTAAAATAGCATGAAATAAATGACAGATTGTCATCATTAAATGGATCTTAACATATTAATTTTCAATGTGAACATTGCTGAAGCCCTTCCAAAATGCTATCAATAGTTTTAAGCTAAGCCATATTTTGTATATTATACAATCAGCACAAAAAGTCTTGAGAATGAAGGATAGTTTCTGTGTGTGTGTGTGTGTGTGTGTGTGTGCACGACTATGCAATTCAATTCTGCATCTAAAATGCCGCCTCAAATATGTAGATAGCATATATTTCAGAGCTTATCATTCAAAGGTATTTTTTGTAGCATTAGAAGAAGTTGTAGCATATCCTCTGCATATGAACTTTCAAAGTAAATGGTCTGGCTTATCAAATTTAACACAGAAGCTGAAGAGTTTCCTGTTATTCACTCAGGTAATGAACCTACACAATAGGTAGTCCTCTCCCGGGTAGAGTTGGGTTTGTATCTTGGCCTTTTACTTACTTAAATTTTAAAATACATTATATCAGCTGCCATGCAGCCATATGAGCTTCTAATATACCCATAAATGAAACCTCCAGCTCAGGCTCTCAATGGCAAATAAGCAGCCATAACATTTTGTAAATTCTCCCTCTGAAATCACAGAGAAGAAACTTGATATGCTCATCAATGACCCTTATCAAATAGCAACTTTATGGAATGCTCTTTGCCTTCACAGTCTCTCTGGAGGTTACTATCTCTAATGGGAAGGCAATGTACCATTGGCTATTATTCTTACCAGCAGTGCAAGTTGAAGAAAGATGCTTCCATTAATTCTGTGTTCTCATTGCATGGTTTGAGATTCCAGTAAAGCTATCTTTACTTCCTTTTGAGAATTAATTGTAGTTTTTGGTATTTATTTATAGCAGAGGCTTTCATCCCTGCTTCTCAACTTCTTATGAATCTTAAGCCATCAATGTGAGTGATGCTTCATTGTATTTTTCTCCCAGAATTAATCTCACAATGTTCTTTATATATTAATTTTATGAATGATAAAGGTTTTATCAGCTTTTGCTGAAACAACAAGACAGATTTCATACTGTGTCTGAAATCACCGTGTCTGGTAAAACAAATAATATTCTGTTAAGAGATAGGAAAAGAAGAAGAGTTTTACTAAACAATATTTTGGGTAGTTGCAGATGCTACACATTAAGCTTCTTTTGTCTCCTGCAAGTCAGATTAGTTAATGAGGCATGTATGCAATTGCAAGTAACAGAAACATGGCCACATTGGACTAAACACAAATGGTTTAGTTTTCTTATATAATAGCAAGTCTAAAGAAGGCAATTGGTGATAGTGGTTTAGATGCTCAAAAATGTCAGAATGAAATCTTAGAAATCCGTGCTGCTGCTCCATTTCTGCTATCACATCTATTCTAGAGAAGCAGAAAATAGAAGGATAAAGAGCATAAGGCCAAGTTCTCTCTCTTTTAGGAACTTTCCGTTAATGCCCACATAAACACTTTTTGGAGTTCACCAGATATCTTAAGCTGGAATGGATTTGTCGATTTGTCGCTATTTAACTGAGCACGTCACTTCACTAAACCACAAATGTAGGTTTGGTAGTAAGGATGTAAAATAGAATGGATAGTGGATAAGCAACCACAAGTCTCTTCCAGAGGTACTTGTTTTTTTAAGCAATGAGATTTTACGACATGAAGTTTAAATAAATTTCTTCTTAACTATTTACAATAGTAAGAATCATAACTAAAATTTGTTAAATATGATATATATGCAAGTAATAACCAGATCATAGAAATTTTCTGATTTACTCTTCATAACAATCCTGAAAATTAAGTCTGTTGCAGATACAGACCTTAGTATTTCTGATTCACAGGCCTGTAATTTGCCTTATTTAACAAAATAATCTTTAACTATAAACTAAAGATTCCTGTAAGTTATAGGATTCAAAGCTCCATGCTCTAAGGACAAAATTTCATCTTCTTGTTCTCCTCTATTTGTGACAACAAACTAAGAAGATTCTGAGCCCAGTTAGACCTGTAACTTTGAGTCGATGCCACTATTGTTACTCCACTGTGTCTCTAGGATTTCCTTTTTGGATGAAGGAATATTTCTTTATGCTTTAGATAATAAAGAATTTTTCAGTCTTACTCGTAGCCCTTGGGATGTTTCTAAAATTGTCACACTGGAATTTTTTTCTACAAATTGACTTCTCCCTCTTGGAACAGACATATAATACCTATCAACTACTCAAATATGTTTTTTTTTAATTTTAAAAGTTTTTATTTATTTTTGAGACAGAGAGAGACAAAGCATGAATGGGGAAGGGTAGGGAGAGAAGGAAAGCCAGAATCTGAAACAGGCTCCAGGCTCTGAGCTGTCAGCACAGAACCCGATGTGGGACTCAAACCCACAAATCGCAAGATCATGATCTGAGCCGAAGTCGGACACTTAACCGACTAAGCCACCAAAGGGCCCCTCAAATGCGTTTCATAATAATTGAATTGTTTTACATATGTTTCTATAATAAATAGTTTTCACTTTTATATTTAATGTAACATTATTTACTTGTTTATAATGTGTCTCTCAAACAATTCTTTGAAATAAGGGGTTTAATTTATAGTAAAATGTGTATACTAAAAATATGGTATTTGAAATATGGAATCAGAATGAAAAGTTAAATTAAAACAAACTAAAAATTTAAGTTGATATTGCCATGAAAAAATTGAACTAAATGAATCTCAAATAAGGGAAATATAATTATTCAACTGGAAGAAGAAAAGTTTTTTAAGTTTCCTTAAAACAAATATTTAAAGATGTTTTTGCTATCTATTTTTCTGAAAGAAAAATATGGGCAAGATTTCAACAGTGATTTGGCTGGAAATATTGATAGACTCAAACAAATTGCACTGTTTTCTAAAATGTTTCATTTGTCACGATCATGAATTGTGATCATTATTTGAATAGTGTATGATATTTGTAACTAAAGGATGGAATTTAATCAATATTGTAAAGATTATAAATGACTGAAAATGCTGATTTATAATGTTAATTCTGATTTTATTCTCTTAAAATTGTATTACTTCTTATAGATAGTCCTTTTTTTTAGAACTCATCATGTAGAAATGTTAATTAAACTATTATTGATGTGGAGGTGGCTGCTTCTTGAAAGAAGAGGAGGACTACATCACAAAATACTCAAAATAGTTAATTTCCTACACAAATCATTCTCTTATGTAGATTTCCCTTTTTAAACTTTTTAAAAAATGTTTATTTATGTTGAGAGAGAGAGAGACAACACGAGCAGGGGAGGGTCAGAGAGAGAGAGAGAGACATGAATCCAAAGCAGGCTCCAGGCTCTGAGCTGTCGGCACAGAGCCCAACTAAGGACTTGAACTCACGAACTGAGAGACCATGACCTAGCCGAAGTTGGACATTCAATCAACTGAGCCACTCAGGTGCCCCTGTAGATATGCCTTTCTAAAATGTGTGATTTAAATCCTAGGGAGAGAAAAAAATAATATATTCTATTATGATGGGGGGGGGGTGAAAGTCTTACCTATTTGAATATTGTTATTTCATGTATGTATAAGCAGGTTGATCTACAAATGCTACAATATCATCAAGCATAATTTTGACTAAAAATTTGTAGCTAAAATGTGATTATTATTCTGCATCTATATTCAAAGTTATGTTTATATGTACTGAGCTTTCTCAGAATTTAGGTACTCTTCCTAACAGAATGATTTATAAGGTGACATATACACACTTCAGGAAAGGATTATTTTTTCTCATACATTGAATATACAGTAAAATAATATTTTCCAAAGCACTGTGAAAATAAATTGTAAACAGGAAATATTAAATAGGAAAAGATGCATACCTATGCATTAGTCTAAGCCCATTATGTTTCATTTTAGGAACTTATTAACAGATTTCATATTGTATCAGTACATAATGAATTATGCAGGTTCACACTTTCTGACAAGTATTCTTGAAGTTAAATGTCTTATAAAAATTGCCTAAGCTTTCTATTATTATCCTCCATAAATGGCTTCCTAAACAAGTTTTTTTCTGTGTGTATTTTTCCACCATTACTGAGAAATAATTGACATATGTCATTGTATAAGTTTAAAGTATACAGCATGATGGTTTGATTTACATATATTGTGAAATGATTACCACAATAGGTTCAGCTAACATTCATCTTCTCATATAGATGTAATAAAAAGACAAGAAATAAAATAGGAAGGGAAAAAATTTCTCCTTGTGATAAGAACTCTTAGGATCTACTCTATTAACAACTTTCTATATACCATATATCAATGTTAGCTATAGTTATGTTGGATATTACATCCCTACTACTTATTTGTAACTGGAAGATTGTACCTTTTGCCCACCTTCCTCCAATTCTCCTCATCCCACTTCTGCTAACCACAAATTTGATCTCTTTTTCTATGAGTTTGATTTTGTTTGTTTTAAGATTCCACACATGGGTAGTGCCTGGGTGGCTGGCTGTTAAGTGTCAAACTTCAGGTCAGATCATGATCTCGTGGTTCATGAGTTCAAGTCCTGGGTTGAGCTCTGTACTGACAGCCCAGAGCCTGGAACTTGCTTTGGATTCTGTGTCTCTCTCTCTCGCTGCCCCTTCCCAACTCATGCTCTGCTTTTTTTTTCTCTCTCTCTCTCTCTCGCAAAAACAAATAAACATTAAACATAATTTTTAATTGTTAACGTATGAAAATAAAGAGCATTAGAAAAACATTCCCAATTTTTACTTGTAGTGTTGCCTGAAAAATAATGCCCATGTTGCCATTTGTAGCAGCAAAAGGAGTAATAAAGTTTATCTAATTACTAGATTATTGACACAAATAATCTTGTGATAGTAATAGATGAAAACCACATTCCGTGTTTGAAATAAATTAGAAAATATTAAATATGAACTAAAGGAGTTCACATTTTAAGTATCTTGCTTTAGTAAATAATGCAGATGTGATCACTTTTATAATATTTTAATATTGGATTATTTACCTCACTACATCTAAATTCTGAGATATTAAATAAAATGTTCTCCATTGAAATTGTGAAGTGTTAGACAACGTAAAGTAAAACATTGTGAAGAGAAATATTTTCGCATTCTTTCACACAGAAGCAACTTTTAGAGTTTGTGTATAATTGTAAAAGGAATAGTAGCCTAGATAATGTATTCAGAAACAAGATACTGAGTGGAATAATAAAGGAGGAAAAGTTTAAGTAGCTCAGAAAGAAAAAATCCAACACAAAAATGTGACTATATTAAGCTGCCTTTCTTATAACTCCCAATAAATTCTAATAAACAGAAATTACAAAACTTATGTAGAAATTAATCCAAGTTAGTCAGGCTCCTTATATTTATAGAGGCAAGCAATAGTAAATGCTGATAGGTCTTTGTGACCTATCTCTTTTTTTCTTCTTTTCTTTTGTTTCTACCTGAAGCTCTCTTGTCTTTATGTTTTAAAACCCCAAAGGAAAAATAAGTATCTCTAAGATAAAACACTTTAAAGATGACATATCATCTTTCATGAAAAAAATTTCCATTAAAAGCAATGCTTTATGTATATTTAAAATTATAGTAAACTAAGACACAAAAATGTTAAACTTCCCTGACCAACAGATTTACATGAAAGGATACTGACTAATAAATACTGAATTGATAAAATATGGTGACAACACTGATAATAACCAACTTGATATATCCTATCTACATAGTAAGAATGTTAATTAGATAACAGAGGTATGCTAGTGTAGCAAGACCTTTACAGTAAAATTATGGCCTGTCTCTCAAGTATCATTTTTAATAAGGACTTTCTTGTTTTTCACTATTTTTAGGTACTTAAACATATTTTTATTTTTTATTTATTCTTTTTTTTTCTGGGGATTCAATTCTGCTGGCAACTTTATAAATCCCTTTGTATTTTTAAGGCAGATACCTTATTTGCTTATAAATGGGAATGACTATTGAATATAATGTTAAGAAGCTGTCGTAGAGCTTTCTAACTTAATGTCAGCCCTGAGATGTGTTTTGATAAAGTGTTTCTCAAGGATAACTATTATGTATGTTCTTTCTTTTCATACTACTTAATTTCTATTTGCATTAAAAGACCATTTGTTGGAATTTTCTATGACAAGTAAAGTTAGTCTTTGGATATTATGCATTTTTTACCATATACTTATTATTAATTAAATGTCCCCTAACTAATATTCACATGCTATGGAGCCTTTACATACAAACATTTTTGTGGAAGGTGAAGATTATGAACATTATGGTGTGATAATGCAGATTCTTAAAAACAGACTAAGTTGTTTCTCTGTGGAGAATACAGAACAGTATTAAAACAATCATTCACCAGATATAAGTTGGGGTTTTGAAAGTCAGTTTGAATAGTAAAAGTAAAAATTAGGAAATTTCCAACATTGTGTAATTAAACAACTTTTGAAAAAAGAAATGAAAAAATATCTCTCAATATTGATCATCAGCTAGGTTATCTAATCACGTTTTAAAAAGACCTGTGATGAACAGAGATGCAAAACTTCTCAATAAAATACTAGCAAATCGAATCCAACAGTATATTAAAAGAATCATTCACCGCAATCAAGTGAGATTTATTCCTGGGTTGCCAGGGTGGTTCAATATTCACAAATCAATCAATATGATACACCACATTAATAAAAGTAAAGATAAGAACCATATGACTCTTTAATAGATGGAGAAAAAAGTATTTGACAAAGTACAACATCTATTCATGATAAAAACCTTCAACAAAATAAGAACAGAAGGAACATACCTCAACATCATAAAAGCCATATACAAAAAACCCACAGCTAATATCGTCCTCAATGGGGAAAACTGAGAGCTTTTCCTCTACAATCAGGGACAAGATAAGGATGTTCATTCTCGTCACTCTTATTTAACATAGTACTGAAAGTCCTAGCCACTGGAAACAGACAACACAAAGAAACAAAAGGCATCCAAATCTTCAAGTAAAAATTTTTACTATTCGCAGACAACTGGATACTCTATATAGAAAACCCAAAAGACTCCACCAAAGAACTGCTAAAACTGATACACGAATTCACTAAAGTCACAGGATACAAAATCAATTACAGAAATATGTTGCTTTTGTATACACCAATAATAAAGAAGCACAAAGAGAAATCAAAGAATTTATCTCATTTATAACTGCATCCAAAACAACTAAATACCTAGGAATGAACCTAACCAAAGAGGGAAAAGGTCTGTACATTGAAAACTATAAAACGCTGATGAAAGAAATTGGAAATGATATTTTAAAAAATGGAAAAACATTCCATGCTCATGGATTGGAAGAACATATATTGTTAAAAATGTCTGTACTACCCAAAGCAATCTACACACTTAATGCAATGCCTATCAAAATACCAACAGCACTTTTCACAGAGCTAGAACAAACTATCCTAAAATTGGTATAAAGACCCCAAAAAACCCTGAAGAGCTAAAGAAATCTTGAAAAAGAAAAACAAAGCTGGAGACATTACAATCCCAGACTTCAAGTTATATCACAAAGCTGTAGTGATCAAGACAATATGATACTGGCACAAAAAAACAGACACATGGATCAATGGAGCAGAATAGAAAACCCAGAAATGAATCCATAGCCACATGTCAATTAATCTACAACAAAGCAGAAAAAAATATCCAATGGGGGAAAAAAGAGTCTATTAAACAAATGGTGTTGGGAAGACTGGACAGCAAAATGCAAAAAAATGAAATTGGACTATACAAGAATAAATTCAAAATGGATGAAAGACCTAAATATGAGACAGAAAACCATCAAATCTTACAGGAAAACAGGCAGTAACCTCTTTGACTTCAACCACAGCAACTTCTTACTAGACATGTCTCCTAAGGAAAGAGAAACAAATGTAAAAATTAACTGCTGGGACTTCATCAAAATAAAAAGTTTCTGCACAGCAAAGGAAAGAATCAACAAAACTAAAAGACAACCTGGGAATTGGAAAAGATGTCTGCAAATGACACAGCAATAAAAGGTTACTATCCAAATCTATTAAGAATTTATAAAACTCAACATTCAAAAAAACCAAATAATTCTGTTAAAAATGGGCAGAAGAGGGATGGCTGGATGATTCAGTTGGTTAAGCATCCAACTCTTGGTTTCAGCTCAGGTCATGAACTCCCAGCTTCATGGGATTGAGCCCCACGTTGGGCTCTGTGCTGACAGTGTAGAACCTGCTTGGGATTCTCTCTCTCTCTCTCTCTCTCTCTCTCTCTCTTTCTCTCCCTCCATCCCTCCCCCCCCTTTCTCTCTACCCCTCTCCCATTGCGCTGTCTCTATCTTCTCAAAAATAAATAAATATTTTTTAAATGGGCAGAAGACATGACTAGACATTTTTCCAAAGAACACATACAGATGGCAAACAGACATATGAAAAGATGCTCAACAGAACTCATCATCAAGGATATACAAATCAGAACTACAATGAGCTATTAACTCATACCTGTCAGAATGGCTAAAATTAACAATGCAACAAACAACAAATATCAAGGAGAATGTGGAGAAAATGAAATCCTCTTACACTGTTGGTTGGAATGCAAGCTGTTGCAGCCACTCTGGAACACAGTGTGGAGGTTCCTCAAAGTTAAAGTTAGAACCACTCTAAAACCAGGCAATTGCAGTACTAAATACTTACACAAAGGATACAAAAATACTGATCTGAAAGGACACATGCACCCCAAGGTTTACAGCAGCATTATCAACAATACCTGAAGTATGGAAAAATCCCAAATGTCCATCAACTAATGAATGGATAAAGAAGAGGTGGTATGTTTATATATATAATGGAATATTACTCTGCCATCAAGAAAGAACAAAATCTTGCCATTTTCAATGATATGGATGATGCTAGAGAGTAATATGCTAAACAAATTCAGTCAGTCAGAGAAGGATAAATACCATACTATTTCACTCATATGTGAAATTTAAGATACAAAACAAATGAACATGGATGGGGAGAGAGAAACAAACCATTAAACAGACTTAACTATAGAGAACAAGCTGATAGTTATCAGAGGGAAGTTGGGAGGCGGGAATGGGTAAAGTAGGTGATGGGAATTAAGGGGTGCACTTGATGTGCACCAGGTATTGTATGTAAGTGATGAATCACTAAATTCTATCCCTGAAATGAATATTACACTGTATGTTCACTAACTGGAATTTAAATAACTTGTGATGAAAAAAATGCAAAAAATAAATAAAAATATCCTTTTTCAAAACTTTTTTTAAAGTTTATTTTGAGAGAGAGAGAGTAGAAGGGCCAGAGAGAGAGGGAGAGAGAATCCCAAGCAGAGTCTTCAGTATCAGCACAGAGCTCTATGTGGGGCTTGAACTCACGAACCATGAGATTATGACCTCAGCTAAAATCAAGAGTAGGATGCTTAACTGACTGAGCCATCCAGTCTCCCCGATAAAAATATCCTTTACTCACATCTTTATTGAGAATATGCCATGTTTTAGGTATTGTTTTAAATATTGAGGGTGTAAATAGCCATGACAGAAACTGTAACCTTTTCCCTAATGTAGTCCCCTTTTAAAATGAGGAAACTGATAATACAATACATAAGAGAACTAAATAAAGTACATAATATATTAATCAATTATAATTGCTAAGAAGACAGAAAAACATATTGGATGTTGGTGGAGTTAAGATTTAGTGGGGGTGGCCAAGAGACTTTCAGGAGAAGGTGACTGTTACATAAAGAGAAGACCTATGAAAGTGAGTTGGTGAGCCTAGTGATGCTCTAAGTTTTTTTTGTTTTTTTTTTCAGAGAGACTAGCAAGTGCAAGTATTTGAGGCAGAAGCTTGAGAGGTGTATGGGAGCTACAGGAAATCATAGTGCCCGGAGTAGGATCAGTGCAAGGAAAGAATGGCAGAGTGATCAGAGATGGAATGGAAATCAGGCCATGCAGGCCTAGGTTGTGAACAATCTTTGCTTTTACTTTAAGTGATTTGAGAAGCCATTAAAATGTTGTGAACATGAGTAATATGTATTCACTTAGTTTTAGCAGACCATTCTATTGCACAGACAAAACACAGAATAATGACAAAGGGAAGAGAATGATACCTTTTAGGAACCTATTGTAATATTTTAAGACAGAGATAACTGTGGCTTAAGCCAAGTTTGTGGCATGTTGGGTGCTAGGTTTTGTTTATTCAGTTTTTTTTTTTCTGGAAAAAAAAACCCCAATAGCATTTCCTAGTAGAACATCTGTGAAATATGAAATAATGACAGAGGTCAAGAATGGATCAATATTGGGGCGCCTGGGTGGCTTAGTCGGTTAAGCGTCCGACTTTCGCTTCGGTCATGATCTTGCGGTTCGTGGGTTCTAGCCCCGCGTCGGGTTCTGTGCTGACAGCCAGCTCAGAGCCTGGAGCCTGTTTCAGTCTGTTACTCCCTCTCTCTCTGACCCTCCCCGCTCACGCTGTCTCTCTCTCTCTCTCTCTCTCTCTCCTAGAAATAAATAAAACATTTAAAAAAAGAAAAAAAAAAAGAATGGATCAATATTTCAATATAAGACTCTAAACAAATGGAAAGTGGAGTTGTCATTATAGAAATGAAAATTTACTGCAGGAGGAGTCAGTTTGAGAGCGAATATCACATTAGGGCATCAAGGTTGCAAACGTTAAATTTGAAATGCCTCTAATATACCTACATGGAGATTTAGGTAGCTGGATGCATAAGCCTACAATTTAGAAGAAAGGGTTTGCTGACGATAAAAGATTAAAAGTCATCAGCACTCAAATGGTACTTAGAAATCACAGTAATTATCCTGTGCTATTTTACAAAATGGCATAGTAACTTTATCATTTACTTAAATATTTTGCTTTATTAAAGAAAAAGTATAGGGGCGCCTGGGTGGCTTAGTGGTTAAGCCTCCGACTTTCGCTTAGGTCATGATCTCGCGGTTCGTGGGTTCGAGCCCCGCGTCGGGCTCTGTGCTGACTGCCAGCTCAGAGCCTGGAGCCTGTTTCAGTCTGTGACTCCCTCTCTCTCTGACCCTCCCCTGCTCACGCTGTCTCTCTCTCTCTCCTAGAAATAAATAAAACATTTAAAAAAAAAAAAAAAGAAAAAGAAAAAGTATAGTAAGTAACATAAAAAGCATCTGACACCTAGAATTGTCACTTTAAATTTTTATTATAATTGCTTCTGTATGTCTTTTAATAAAATTAAAAAAGTGATAGGAATAAAGTAAAAGTCCTTTTGGTCCCATCCTAAATATTATGCCTATTTCTACTCTCACAACTTTATTTCTTTCAATTGACTAGTTTTTTAATTCCATCAACTATATATTTCTTGTCTAGTGCCATTGCTTATCATTACTATTTCTGAAAGCACTTTATTTCAAGAATTTCTAAACATCTTATCCCTCTCCAGTTTCATTTTTTATATGTAGGGAATCTGGATTTATGTATTTCTTATATTCATGTACTTTTATTAGTGATGTCTCGAGAGGAATACAAAATAAATACATATTTTAACTATACTGTTTTAAATTTATCATTTCTTAAAACTATTTTCCATTTAATCAGTCAATGTTATGTCCAAATCACAATGAAGAAAGACTACCTAGAGTATATGACTTCTGTACCCAAAAGTTTATAATTTAATGGAGAAGAAATATATAAGCCAAAAGTGAAATGCTTGTACATTTGACCCTTGAACAACCCTTATAGGGCTGGGCACTGAACTTCACACAGTACAATATCCAGGTATAATTTTTGATTCTCCAAAAGCTTAACTGCTAACAGCCTACCGATGACTGGAAGCCTTACCAATAACATAAACAGTGGATTAATACGTATTTTGTATGTTATGTGCATTATGTACTGTATTCTTGAAATAATGTAACCAAGAGAAAATAAAATGTTATTTAAAAAGTCATAAGAAAGAAAAAATACATTTATTATACTGTGCTGTATTTATTGAAAAAAAGCTGAGTATCAGCAGACGTGTGCAGTTCAAATCTATGTTGTTGAAGGATCAACTAGACTGTAAGACAGATATCACAGAGAAGACTAATGCTGCTCATTTTAACTTATGTTTGGATCTTTCATATCCATCACATCCTCAAATCCTCCAAGCCCCAAATTGTAAGAAAGGAATAAACATTAAAACCCAAAGAGGAAACGCTAGAGAAGGCTCTTTGGACAAGAGAACACAATTTTGGAAAATGGAAACAAATGAGAAATAGCTGCTCGGCAGTGTGCAGTGATTTGAAATGCAAATGCTTTCAGACCGATAGTCAGAAGAAAAGGAAGCTGATTCTCCCTACAGAAATCAGGAGTATTTCAAGAACCAGAGATAACTAAGCTCCATTGTTTCTCTATAATGGAAGATATATTTAATATAATAGTATTACTTTATATAATTATTGAAGAATCACTTTAGTTTTAAGATAGGTAATCATTACTCAGCATAATGTCTGTATATTTACATTTTTAAAATGTTTTCCCTCAAGCAAGTTATTAGTTTCAAAAAAGACTGCCCAGTTTGACATCTTACAACATTTCTTCTCAAAATAACTGCAACAGCAAACATAACTGTCAACAGGTCACATTAAAATGAAGGGACATAACAGAAAATAGTATATAACAATGTAGATTTTAGGAGCCACGTTCTGCTCCCTTGCTCCCATGTTGGCGGGAGGGGTTTTCCGTCTTCCCCACAGTCCTGGCCACAACGAGCCAGTGCAAAGGCCTGGTCTCCACTCCTTCACCCGTGCTGAGGAGGGAGACTTGGAAGGTCGGTCAATTAGGAGGCGAAATCTAGGGAAACTGTTTGGTTGGGTGTGTCCTAAGCTTGTGTGGTGTCTCGTGTTTTCTGTGTGGCCTTGTAAGGGGGAAAGAGACAATGTAGTTGTTGATTAACAGGAGTTGCCCCTTCAGTAAGGCCTTCCCTGAAAAACAAAACTTCCTTAATGATATTTATTTTCAGAAGTTGCTTTTCTCAACGACAACCATTTTTGTATCCTTTCATTTACTGGCTGAAGTAGAAGACTTCAGGAATTGTTATTGTTTTTTCTAAAAAAAAAAAAAAGTCTTGGATTTTCAAGGAAAACATCTCCTTGCTCTTTACACTGGTGGTGGCCGCACTACGCTCATGATTGGAACTGTCGTGCTCACCTTTTCCAGGAGCTCAGTGTCTTTATGTTGTCAGCTCTTGATGACAGTTCACTTTCGAATTTATTTTATTTTTCTTTGATGTTTTTAATGTTTATCTATTCTTGAGAGAGAGAGAGAGCATGAGCAGGGGAAGTGCAGAGAGGAAGAGGGAGACACAGAATCAGAAGCAGTTTCCAGCCTCCTAGCTGTCAGTACAGAGCCACTTGGAGCTCGACTTTGAGATCAAGACCTGAGCGGAAGTCGCATAACCAACTGAGCCACCCAGTCACCCTGACAGTTCACTTTTTTAAATGAAGAAAGGGTAAGTTAATTTAACTCTTGCTAAAATATTTTTATTTTATTATATTTTATTTAACTGCTAAAATATTACAGCAGTTCTGGTCTAATTTTCTTCTTACAAACCTTTGTTTGCTTATAAAAAAAAAAGACATTATATGCTTCCACTAACCCCTTATTTTTACCCAGAAATATTCCTCATTCACTTTTTTCTTACCTGCTGACTGTTGACACTCAAATTACTATTACATTTTTCAGTTTAATTACTTCTGAAATAACCATATTTCGTTTTTTTAACATAAATAACTAGATACACAAAACATTTTGAAAATATTTAGATCACACTATTTAGAATTTTCTAAATATTCATTTTAAAATGCTTAATAATTTTAAAGATTTTAATAAAAAATAATAAATTTCACACCAATAAAATAATACAAGAGGATTTAAAAAAAAACTGAATGAATGCCAAATGCCTTTAATATTGGAAAGGAAAATAATGCCTATCACTCACCAGTTAAGATCTAACTTTTCTTAGAGGTATTTCTTAGTGGTGTTCCTACTGCTTCCTCAAATCATGCAACAAGGATTTATATTCTTGAAATATGTCATATTTATTCTAGATCATAGATTATAGCAGTGAGTAAGCAAATATGTTTGCTCTCATGAAGCTCTTAGTCTAGTGTCAAATAATATTAATTCTATACTTTAATTTGAAACAACATAAGTAACAGATTTCGTTATCATTTGTTTGATTATGTCAAACAATTTTTGTGTGTAGCCATAAATGAATATAAATAACCAAAATATCATTCAGTAGTAATTTATTAAACTCTAATTACTGAAAATTTAACAGAATATATTACATTTAGATTTTTACATTAGAGTGTGAAATAAGTAGGTTAATTATAAAAATATATTGATCAGCTAACTAAAAGAAAAAAAAACTTTAATACTATTCTATTGCTAAAGATATTTTTGACATAGTAAAATTGGAGAAAAATTCTTTCATGATGAAGAGCTTGTCATTGATTTTGTCAGCTTTTTCAGTACAAGTTTTTCCCAAAACTCCATAAAGCAATAATTGACATCAAAGGGATTCCTTTTGATGCCAAAAGCTATCAATCATATAGCTTTGCTGTGTAAATATGTAATTCACTTTTTTCCCCCAAAGCATCACAGAGAAACATAACAGTGGTTACTATATATTTTTGGACATTTAAAAATTTTAGCACATTTTAAGGAAATGCAGCTGATAAATTATGCATCTCTTTTAGTAGGTCTTTTCGTGTTCCAATTATTTGGATTATGAAGAAAAACACTTCATTGTAAGAGCTTCCAATGTACTCAAGTGGAAATATATTGTAATGAAAAAGATAAGTCCATATGCTATGAATTGGCAACAGCTGTTCCACTTTCATCCTATGGGATGAGAGAGGAACAGAAACTGGAACACCTTGATGAATATTAAGATGCCAAGAAAGTGGAAGCTGGCACGATAATTCTACAAGTACCACATTCTTTGTGGTAATATCATTAAACCTAATGGCAGAGTGACAACATACTACATCCACACATTACACTTATCTCAAAATTGAAAAATGTCAATCAGTATAATAGCATGTATGTGTATATATTAAGGCAACTTCAATTTCTTTGAGTTATTTTACTGAATTAGCCAGGTGTCCCAAAACATTAGAGATATAATCTTAGCAAGGGCATATGTGTAAAACTTAACATTAGCCAATAAAAAACTTTTTTAAAAGCTAAAATAGACTTTAGTTAGGGTCTTTATCATGTAATGTAATAGCTAAAATTATATACCTAATAAAACAAGGTGCTTGAGGAAGTACAGAAAATTACATATTATGCTTTTTTTAATGAAGTAGCTTTGTGCTAAGTCTCAATTCAATTTGCAACTGCCTAACAGTACCTATGAAGCTGCTTTGGTGGTTAAGGGCACAAAATTTCAAGCCAGATGCCAAGAACTAAATACAAATTTTACCATCAACTAGTTGTATAGCTTTGTGCAAGTAACTTAAACATTCTATGCCAAAGTTTAATCATCAACTCTATTTATGATTGGAGATTTATCTGGCTAAGTGCCATTAACCTCATCTGGTATATATTGGTGAATACTATATTTATGTATATATATAATTTATTGTCAAAGTGGCTTACATACAACACCCATTGCTCATCCCAACAAGTGCCCTCTTCCAAAACCATCACCCATTTCCCCCTCTTCCCCACATCCCATCAGCCCTCAGTTTATTCTCTGTATTTAAGTGTCTCTTATGGTTTACCTCTCTCTCACGCTGTTTGTAACTATTTTTTCCTCTTCCCTTCCCCTATGGTCTTCTGTTAAGTTTCTCAAGATCCACATGTAAGTGAAAACAAATGATATGAACTTGTCAATAGATGCAGAAAAAGCACTTGACAAAATTACATCTTTTATTAAAAACCCTCAAGAAAGTCGGGATAGAAGGAACTTACCTTAAACATCATAAAAGCCATATATGAAAAGCCCACAGCTAATATCACACACAATGGGGAAAAATGGAAAGCTTTCCCTGAGATCAAGAACACAACAGGAATGTCCACTCTCACCACTGTTGTTTACATAGTTTTAATAGTCCTAGCATCAGCAATCAGACAGCAAAATGAAACAAAAGGCATCAAAATTGGCAAAGAAGTCAAATTCTCACTTTTCACAGATGACCTGGTAACTACATGGAAAACTTCACAGACTCCACCAAAAGGCTGCTAGAACTGATACATGAATTCAGTAAAGTAGCAGGGTACAAAATCAATGTACAGAAGTTGGTTGAAGTTTTAATACACCAATAATGAAGCAACAGAAGGGGAAATATAGAAACTGATCCCATTTACAATTGCACCAAAACCATAAAATATCTAGGAATAAACATAACTAAATATGTAAAGATCTGTATGCTGAAAACTATAGAAAGTTTACAAAAGAAATTGAAGAAGACACAAAGAAATGGAAAAACATTCCATGTTCATGGATTGGAAGAATAAATATTGTTAAAATGTCAATATTACCCAAAGCAATCCACGCATTCAATTCAATCTCAATCAAAATTGCACCAGCATTCTTCTCAAAGCTAAAACAAACAATCCTAAAATTTGTATGGAATCACAAAAGAATTCTCCATATATATTAGCTGTAATACTTCAGCTGTAGGAGACATCGGTTGAGTAAAAATTAAAAAGATGATGTCTTAGCTAGAGTTTATGAAAGCAGCTTATAAAAGCCTTTAGTTATATATTTTGGAGTTTTGGTAAGACAACTAGTTATCATGGAGTGTTTTAGGTCAGGAAAATGTTATAACTTGACTTGATGTTAGGAAAGAAAATCAGTGAATTTATGAGAAAACCTTGGATTAAAATGTAGCTAAAAGAGAATTAAAACAAGACATCTGGAATTTGACTGCATGATATTAAATTAATTTAAGCCAATGGGAATAAGGACTTGCTTTAAGAAGAAAAGAGAAGAAATGGAAAGGCAAGCCAGGAGTTTGTTATGTACCAGGATGAATAGGGTTTGATGACTGGATATGAAGAGGATAGCTGAGTATAAGGACTATAAAATTTAGTAATCAGTAGAACAATAGCTCACTAACAGAATCAGTAAATGCATGGGTGAATAGAACTGAGCTAAATGGAAAGAAGTAACTTAAGGGCAGTTAGTTTTATGCATATAGTCTTCCAATGTGAAGATTCTAGATAATAATTTTTCTACTGTGTATATCATCTAGATAATTTTAAACTATTATATGCATGTTTCTCTCTGGAAATAAATTTTTTACAGTTTTTCTAATGAAGAATTTTAAAATGATGTTAAAGTTAGCTCTACCAAGTATCAGTATGATTAAAGTTATAGTAAAAAGCACAATACCAATTTTAATTAAATAATAAACTGTTTAGCATTTTTAGCTGTATCATTTTAACTGTAATTTTTGTGATGATTGAATCTTTTCTAATTCTCTTAGCCATCATTATAACCACCCAAATATTATTTTAATTGTTCTTCCATCACTATATGTTAAGTGATTCTTAACATATAGTACCATTATGTCTATTAATCTAAATTTTCTTTTTCTTTTCAGTTTTTTAATGTTTATTTTTATTTTTGAGAGAGAGGGAGAGAGAGAGCACGTGAGAGAGAGAATGAGTGGAAGAGGGGCAGAGAAAGAGAGGGATATAGAATCCAAAGCAGACTCTATGCTCTGAGCTGTCAGCACAGAGCCTGATGCAGGGCTCAAGCTCACAGACCGCAAACCGACGCTGAACCAACTGAGCTACCCAGGCACCCCTATTGATCTAAATTTTCAATAAAATTCATTTTATTATGAAGACAGGCATTATTTATATATCATGGCATTTACATATATAAACATTTTTTTTAATTCTCTCTTTGGGAGAATCCAAGCAGAGATAGAGAGGAGATAAAATATGTTTAATTTTTAGCTTTAAATATTCCACTGTATCTTCTCTACTCATTCTAGTTATGAAGTAGTTGGATTAGGTATGAATAGTTTGACAAGTCTTTTTTATTTTATTTTATTTTATTCTATAATTTTTGATAAGACATTTTAGAAAAAAAGAAATTCAAACTGTATTGTCAGGAAAACTTTCAGGGAGAAGATTGAACTTACAGGTATTCTTGTAAGAGGGCATATTGGAGATGGATAAAATGGAAAGAAAAATTTAGACAGAGGAAATGTGTATATTTAAAAGAAGATGAGTATTTCCATCCTTTTAAAACTATTACATAATAATATTGCTGGAATACAGTTTTTAGGTAGGAAAATACTGGGGTATAAAGTAAAAAATGCATTGAATTAAGAACCTTGAACAATACTGTGCCTATTATACTATGTCCATCATTGTTGTTATTCACTGGGGAGTTTCCCTAGGATTAACCTAATTCTGCCATGTTCTTCATTCAGTGTAACTCTTCACGTACTCACATACACACAACATATCCAAAAACCCTCACCTTGTTTCAGGAGAACTTATAGTAAACCAGGATTCTGGACCAATTGGTATTTGAAAAATGAGGAGTTTGTGGAGTAAGATGGGGGCAAAATTCAGAAACCATCCATCCTCTGAGTTCCTTCCATTCATCTCTTTATCCTTCTGAAACTGATATTCTTGCCCTTCTCTTCCTTTTCTCAATCATTTCCGGTGGCCATTTTGGTTTCTTTTACCCATTTACTTAAGGAATATCTTATTCTATCTCCCAAAAAGAGAAAAATGATATCACTGGAAAGTCTATTATTTCGGCAGTAAAATTGATAGGTTCTTTGAAGTCTCAGTTTCTGAAAAATGGGAAATACCTCTTAGTCTAAAAGTGAGAAAGAGTAAGAAAAGGGACATTTACACTGAAATATACAATAAATACAGCAAGATATAATCTTGTTGCAGTATAATAAAATGATTAGACTTTGTCATCTAGGTAAAATGTATTTTTTTCTTGGATTATACAGTGTCCCTAGCCCTAAGTGATGTCCCGACAAATCCTGAGAACCTGTTAATATGTTATCCTACACATCACAAAAAGACTTTCCTGATGGATGTGATTAGGTTAAGGATACTGAAATAGGAAAATTATCTAAGAATATTGATGTGGGCCCAATGTGGTCACAAGAGTCATTATAAGAGGAGATAGAAAAGGCATAACTAGAGAAAAACTGCTATGACAATAGAAGCTAAGGGAGAGAGAGAGAGAGAGAGAGAGAGAGAGACTAGAAGATGCTATTCTAGTTCCTTTGAAGATAAAGGATGGGACTACACACCAAAGAATGATGGTAGCCTCTAGAAGTTAGAAAAGTCAATGGAACTTGTTATTCCTTAATTTTAGAGAATAAATTCAATCCTGGTGACCATTCTAGACTTCTTCCCTTCAGTACTATAAGAGAACTCATGAGGGAGAACAGTTATAATTAGGTACAGATTGAGATGCTGCTATGAAGTTATCAATGTGGGATTATGAAATCCTAGACTAAAGAGATTACAATATAAATAACAAGAAAGGATTATTTATAAGGGGAAAATTTATGCAATACAAATTATTTTTCAGACTAAAGAAATAGAAATAGTTTCAAACATATTCTTCATTCTCCCAGCACCATCTGTTAAAAAGGCTGTCTTTTTCCATTGGATATTCTTTCCTGCTTTGTCAAAGATTAGTTGGCTGATGGTGAACTGGACAGCAACATACAGAACAATGAAACTAGATCATTTTCTCACACCAGATACAAAAATAAACTCAAAATGGATAAAGGACCTGAACTTGAGACAGGAAACCATCAAAACCCTAGAGAAGAAAGCAGGAAACAACCTCCTTGACCTCAACCACAACAATTTCTTACTTGACACATCCCCAAAAGCAAGAGAATCAAGAGCAAAAATAAACTATTGGGACCTCATCAAGATTAAAAGCTTCTGCATGGCAAAGGAAACAATCCATAAAACTAATAGGCATCTGATGGAATGGGAAAAGATAGTTGCAAATGACATATCACATAAAGGGCTATAAGGAACTCACCAAACTCCACACCCGAAAAACAAATAATCCAATGAAGAAATGGGCAGAAGACATGAACAGACACTTCTCCAGAGAGGACATCCAGATGGTCAACAGACACATGAAACGATGCTCAGCATCCCTCACCATCAGGGAAATACAAATCAAAACCACACTGAGATATCACCTCATGCCAGTCAGAGTGGCTAAAATGAACAAATCAGGAGACTCTAGATGTTGGTGAGGATGTGGAGAAACGGGCACCCTCCTACACTGTTGCTGGGAATGTAATTTGGTACAGCCCCTCTGGAAAACAGTGTGGAGGTTCCTCAAAAAATTAACAGTAGAACTCCCTTATGACCCAGCAATAGCATGGCTAGAAATTTATCCAAAGGATGCAGGAGAGCTGATTCATAGAAGCACATGGACCCAATGTTCATAGCAGCACTCTCCACAATAGCCAAAACATGGAAAGAGCCTAAGTGTCCATCAAGAGACGAATGGATCCAGAAGATGTGGTTTATCTATACGATGGAATACTACATGGCAATGAGAAAGAATGAAATCTGGCCATGTGTAGCAACATGGATGGACCTTGAAGGTGTTATGCTGAGCGAAATAAGTCAGGCAGAGAAGGACAGATACCATATGTTTGCACGTATAGGAGGATTAGGAGGAACTTAACGGAGGACCATGGGGGAGAAGGGGAAAAATAATTGGAGAGAGAGAGGGAGGGAAACCATGAGAGACTCATGAATGCTGAGAACAAACTGAGGACTGATGGGTGTAGGGGGTGAGGGGAGAGATGGACATGGAGGAGGGCACTTGTGGGGATGAGCACTGGGTGTTATATGGAAACCAACTTGACAATAAACTATTTGTAAAATAAATAAATAAATAAATAAATAAATAAATAAATAAATAATAAATAATAAAACATATCCTTCGTTTGTGTTTTGAGCATGGATGAGTAGGGTTACATAACTGAAAAATAGAAATTGCGAAAAACAAATGACATGTATGTCATGTCAAATTAGGATAAAAAATAATGGTCAATACTATTTCAGGTAATCATAAAATATTACATTAAAGATTGTGCTTGAGTATTATAAAAATTTTCCCAAGAATTCTCTATATTTTCCAATCATCCTATTCTCTTTATAAATGCTATAGACAATGATCCCCTCTTTTTCTTGATTTCTGTGGAAAAGGAGGAATGTGTATAATCCCCAAATAGTGATAAAAAATTACAAAATTTCAAGATAAGTATTTGTAGTATATCCATCTTGACCATGGAGGTACAAGACTTGATTTAAATTCCTTAATGTTCAGGTAAGTCCACAATGCCTTCCTAGCTTCTCTCCAAATGTATGTAAGTCTTAGTTTAATGCATAATTAATATAACTCTCCAGTATAAAGTGGCACTGACTGGCCCAGCCTGTAGAACATGTAACTCTTCATACTGGGTTTTTGGGTTTGAACCCCATACTGGGTATAGAAATTACTTAAAAATAAAATTTAAAAAATCTCTATTATAAAAATAGATAAAAAATTAACCTCAAAATATATTTTTAAAGGGAATATAAATAATATAATAATTCCTTACATAGCTAATGCCTTATTACAATAATGCACTTATAAATGCATGAACTACAAAACAAATTTTTTATAATACTACTCACAAATGAAAATGCAAGTATCCAAACTTATCCAAATATCTGAACGTATATTATTTATATTAAATCTCAAAATAACTTAGTCCTTCTTATGTTAGTCAAAACACTAACAATTATTACATTCTCAATAATTATTACACCAGGATTCCTTCTCAATTACTCATCACATAATAACCATATAAAGTCTTTTCTGTCAGAAACCTTAACAACTATACATATGATAGAGGTTTATTTTCAAATTGTTTTAAAATAAGGACATTGAAAATAATGGGATTATAGGCTTTTAACTTTGCAAAATTAAATATGAAATAAATGCTTGCTACTTTTAGAAAGGATATATAAGCATTATCAAAATGTTCATTAACTTTCTCTATTGTCTTATTTTATGAAACTGCTTACCAATTCTCAATGCAGCTAATTCTAGCTTTCCACTAAAATTATCAGGAAATAAAAAGAAAATAACACACTAAAAATAGTATTGAAAATTTCTATTGAAACATGAGCCAAATTTAGAGTGAGATTTCAAAATAATTTGGATTGATTAATGATTTCTTATACCCAGGCTTCTCCTCACCAAAAATAAGTTATCAACAATAAAAAAGCTAACATTTGTTTTAAAACATTAAAAAAGAATTTGGAGAAATTATAGCAAGTTTTATTTTTTTTCTTTTCCTATATCCTTCCTCTTTTTCCTTCTCAAATAATGGACCTCAATGCTCTCATGACAATTTTTTTTTTTTTTTGGCCCACTATGAAGAACATACCAAAGCACCCACAGAGAATAAATAAATCAATTAGGTGTTTAAATACATTTTGGAAACATAATGGGACAACTAGATTTTTAAAAGCTAAGTTTTTAATGGGTACATTATTTCGTTGTTTGTTCTTTACTCTCAACGTTAGGTATCAACATTTAATGAACAAAAGAAGCTGAGTAAAAAATCTACCCACAATCCTAATTGACTTGGGAAAATATGGTAGAAGTACAATACTGCATTCACCCAGGAAAATTACTGTTTCAGGGTTAGGATTTAGGGAGCCAGAAAGTAAGCAGTAAGGATATGTATAGATCGACTAGATTTATAGAACTGGACTACAAGAGACAATTTATATAAGAACAGGAGAGGTATTGAACAAGACCTTAGACTTTTGGGAAGGGTAAGCGTTTCATCACAGGGAAAAGGTATATTTATTTTTTAAATAGGACCTACGAATCACTCTGGTGAGCTGGAAAAGAAACATGATAATCAATGTTAGTGTAGGGTTCCTACCACCTCATCCCCTGAGATTAAGTCCCTAAGTGGGCTACTTTCACTCATTAGCTTACAAAAAAAGTTGTTACTTTTTTGAATTTTAGCAAATTGAACATAACTCTCTTCCTTCCTTTTTTTCTTCTCTCTCCTTCCCTCTTTCTTTTTCTCTATTTCTTTCTTTTTTCTTTCAAAAGATATCTTTATGTCTTCAACAAAGCCCTCTAACTGTTACTCTCTCAGCTTGTATAACCCACATTTTCTGCAAGGATGAAACCCACATCCTTCAGCATTGCCTAATTTACTTCTTAAAGGAATTACAAGTATACACCAAAGCTTGCTGCTCATCCGTTTCAGTGCTGACCTACCTCAAGTCCAGGGTGAGAGGACAATGAAATGCAGAGAGATGACAGACACTCAGGGGTACTCCTGAGATGCAGGAACACCAGCATTAAGGGAAATAAAGCCAGCTTTGGATAGGATCTCAGAAGTTACATCCCAGAGGTACTTACTGGACACAACAAGTCACCTCCTCACACTTTCCAAACTTGGGCTTCCCCCTCCTCTGATCCAACATCAAACAGAGTGTTGTTTATCCATGATGCACTTCCAGCCCAGGGTCCCAGGAGCCTGTGCATATGCCTCCTTCACATCTTAAATGCCACCTCATTAAGAATGGCAGTTGACAATAGAAATTAGCCAGTGATGTGGAGTCAGGCTCATGCTGCACATCTGCACACTGCTTTTTATGAATTCTGCTCTGTCGACTACACACACGTGATAGCAACTTTGTACATAACTTTATATATAAAGAGAATATAGTGTGATCAAATAATTTATACAAAGTACTCAAAATTAAATAATTTAATGCACCAAGCACCAAGTTATTGATTAAGAGCCTCAAAAGACATCTTGAATCAATAAAGCAAGGTCACTGTCCTTAAATGACACAACAAACAACTGGATTTAGTCTGTCTCTTACATACGTGTGTACCACCTTGCTTTCATGTCTATGTCAGCACGTTTTCTTTTTCTTTTTTTTTCTTAAATAGTTTAATGTCAAGTTGGTTTCCATATAACACCCAGTGCTCATCCCCACAAGTGCCCACCTCCATGTCCATCTCCCCCCTCACCCCCTACACCCATCAGTCCTCAGTTTGTTCTCAGCATTCATGAGTCTCTCATGGTTTCCCTCCCTCTCTCTCTCCAATTATTTTTCCCCTTCTCCCCCATGGTCCTCCGTTAAGTTCCTCCTAATCCTCCTATACGTGCAAACATATGGTATCTGTCCTTCTCTGCCTGACTTATTTCGCTCAGCATAACACCTTCAAGGTCCATCCATGTTGCTACACATGGCCAGATTTCATTCTTTCTCATTGCCATGTAGTATTCCATCGTATAGATAAACCACATCTTCTGGATCCATTCGTCTCTTGATGGACACTTAGGCTCTTTCCATGTTTTGGCTATTGTGGAGAGTGCTGCTATGAACATTGGGTCCATGTGCTTCTATGAATCAGCTCTCCTGCATCCTTTGGATAAATTTCTAGCCATGCTATTGCTGGGTCATAAGGGAGTTCTACTGTTAATTTTTTGAGGAACCTCCACACTGTTTTCCAGAGGGGCTGTACCAAATTACATTCCCAGCAACAGTGTAGGAGGGTGCCCGTTTCTCCACATCCTCACCAACATCTAGAGTCTCCTGATTTGTTCATTTTAGCCACTCTGACTGGTATGAGGTGATATCTCAGTGTGGTTTTGATTTGTATTTCCCTGATGGTGAGGGATGCTGAGCATCGTTTCATGTGTCTGTTGACCATCTGGATGTCCTCTCTGGAGAAGTGTCTGTTCATGTCTTCTGCCCATTTCTTCATTGGATTATTTGTTTTTCGGGTGTGGAGTTTGGTGAGTTCCTTATAGCCCTTTATGTGATATGTCATTTGCAACTATCTTTTCCCATTCCATCAGATGCCTATAGTTTTATGGATTGTTTCCTTTGCTGTGTAGAAGGTTTTTATCTTGATGAGGTCCCAATAGTTCATTTTTGCTTTGATTTTCTTGCCTTTGGGGATGTGTCAAGTAAGAAATTGTTGTGGTTGAGGTCAAGGAGGTTGTTTCCTGCTTTTTCCTCTAGGGTTTTGATGGTTTCCTGTCTCAAGTTCAGGTCCTTTATCCATTTTGAGTTTATTTTTGTGTCTGGTGTGAGAAAATGATCTAGTTTCATTCTTCTGCATGTTGCTGTCCAGTTCTCCCAGCACCATCTGTTAACGAGGCTGTCTTTTTCCATTGGATATTCTTTCCCACTTTGTCAAAGATTATTCGGCCATACATTTTTGTATGATAAGGAAGCAATGCTTAGATGCATACATAAACATTTTCATTCATTGTGAAAACACATGGAATATATGCTTTCAATTTAGACTCCCTCAAATTGAAGACAGGAAAGTAGTCACAGAATACCACTGCATCACTTATATTGCCCTCTTTGCTAGCAGATCATTTTAGAGTGTTTCCTTTTTTAAAAATCAATAGTCAAAATTTATCTTTTTTTCCAAGATAGAAAAATGTGCTTGTGTTCTATTTTTACTAAAAAACTTCTCTAATAAAATTGAAAGTAGCCAATGTTCATTTATATGATATAAATAAAAGAAGCATATATTTTAACTATGAGAGAATACAAAATGGGTAAACAAATTGGGTTTCAATGCAAATACAATGTATTTGATTTCTAAAAATGTAACACATTACTATGTTAGAAGTATGTAGCTTCGTCCATCATAGTTTTTCAAAAAACTGTGGATATGGATCTGTCACTCTTCTTGACATAGCATTGACAACAGGCCTATCCCACAGAATGATGAAAACCTAACGCAATAAGAATTTCTAATCTTTGCGATCACATATCCTTTCCTTGAAGCTCTGCCAAGAGTGTTTCCTCTGAGAACAATGCTCAAACTTTTCATTACAAAACTCAAAACCACTTAAACTCACAGAATTTAGATATCCACATTTGCATTAACTTGAAAGA
Organism: Proteles cristata cristata; assembly: GCA_017311185.1. Taxonomy (NCBI): domain Eukaryota; kingdom Metazoa; phylum Chordata; class Mammalia; order Carnivora; family Hyaenidae; genus Proteles; species Proteles cristata. The sequence goes on along the minus strand of JAESUZ010004098.1, from coordinate 101,011 downwards.
TTGGACTTGAATTCATACGGGGAAGTCTCAATCTAACGAAGAAATTTTAAATCCTTTTATTTTTCTGTCTTGAAAATTAAATGCTCCATGGATGGAGATCATTGGTTTTGTATCAAGTTTGATTTAGCGTTCCCATTTCTTTTGGGATTCTGTGCTTTTATGGGATGTCATGAATACCTGAGTAAGATACAAGAATACAGACAGAAGTACTTGCTTAGGGCTCACGGCTCATAGGGGAAAAAAATGTGCTTGAGTGTGTGTGTGTGTGTGTGTGCGTGTGTGTCTATATGCCTGTCATTCTGTAAAAATTGATTTACCCACTATATTATTAGGTGATGACATATAAGATTTATTGTTCTTTTGAGATCACTTGAGTGCACTCAGGGACAGTGTTGAACTCTAAAAACTCTTTAAAACAAACTGAACTAAACTCATTTTAACATGTTTCTGCCTGCCTTGAAAATCGTAATGGAAAGTGACTTCCAGGAAGTTGCCATTTAAAAAAAAAAAAGTTCTTTTGTAAAAATCCAACATCGCGAATGAAAAACTAAAACCTAACTCTATTTCCTCAAAGAATCACTTAGTTTTTTACTTAACATTCCAAAGCAAGATTTTAGATCAAGGCTTATCACAAATTTTCTGTAAAATCTCAACTAAAAATAATTTTATGCTTTGTGGAGCAGAGGTCTCTGTTTCACCTACCCAACTATGCACCAAAACAACATGGTTATATAAAGCTTTATTTACAAAACAGGAAGTGAGCTATATTTGGCCTGCGGGCTCTAGTTAGTCCACCTTTGTCTTAAAGTATGAATATATGTAACTTACAGGAAAATTTAAGGTGTTAAATCTACATATTTTACATGCATAATAAAGAATGCGTGTATAATAAATCTATTCTTATTAATGATTGTATATATTCACATGGAAGATCGTTACACTGAAAATAACTCATTAATATTTTTACATTCATTAGAAATCACTATAACAATTTTTCTATTTCACTTTTCAGAAAAAAAAGAGCAAAATGACATGGATAGAGTAAGAGTGTATTATGCTAAGCAAAAGAAGTCAGTCATAGAAAGACAAATACCATATGATTTTACTCGTATGTGGAATTTAAGAAACAAAGCAGATGAACACAAGGGAAAGAAAGGAGAAAGAGATGGTTTTGACCACCATATACTAAAAGTGAGGAATTTAAAAGAAGAGAAATGTACATAGGCATGTATAGACAAAATTGAACACTGTTTACATATACTCACTCTCCACTTTATCTTCCTCAGTGAGGGACATCCTGAGCTTCCCACAATTTTATAGGTACCTAATCTTTTCTTAAATCATTTCCTACCCTTAATATTAAGAATGGTTTCTATCTCCAGCACTAAACTCTGACCTTTGTTATGTCATCACAACACATTTTCAAAACTATAACCTGTGGTAAATTAAAAGGAGATTCTGTTTCAACAGATGCTGTAATAGTAGCAGAACTGATTGGGAAGAGTGAATATTGATTTGACTGGATGTTGAACTCAGGTTTCAGCAAAGCCCGACAAGAAAAGATAAAGATGGAATAATTTTGAGTGGCTGAAGAACAGTCTTTGTAGAACATAAGTTTTTAAGACTCTCTCAAACATCTTCCATTAAGACATTTTGGCCAGACAGGCAGGAAAGATCAGTTAATTTTAAGGCACTTCTTTTGAAAATAAGCTAATTGTATCAGATGGCTTGAATGTGGCTACAATTAAGTGGGAAGAGGTGCTAAAGTGAATACTGGGATTAGTAAATAAATGACAGGTTTTTAATTTAAGAACTGTATCTAACAGGAGCCTTTGTGGTTACTTTCAAGCAGAAATAACTGAATGCTAATAGATCAAAAAGCTCAAATGTTTCCAAGGGAACTTGAGTCAACACTGTGGCCTATAATGCCTCTAACTTTTTATGTGTGTTAAATAGTTAACTACAAGTGAGATTGAATTACCAGGTCATATTGTAAATATATGATCAATTTTTAATAAACTGTCAAACTATTTTCTATTTTATACTTCAGTCAGTCAAGTATAAGAGATCTACTTTTTTGGAGTGCTCCCTTACAATTGATATTGTTAGTCTTTTTCGTTTTTGTTATTGAAGTAGTCTTTTTCATTTTGCTATTGGAGTGCCTGAGTGGCTTGGTCGGTTAAGCATCTGACTTCAGCTCAGGTCATGACCTCTCAGTCCGTGACTTTGAGCCCACCTCGGGCTCCATGTTGACAGCTCAGAGCCTGGAGCTTGCCTCAGACCCTGCATCTCCCTCTCTTTCTGCCCTTTCCCGACTCACACTCAGTCTGTGTGTGTCTCTCTCTCTCAAAAATAAATAAACATTAAAAATTTTAAGGAAAAAAAAGTGCTTTTTTCATTATGAAACTTTTCTCTTAAAATTTATTGGCTATAATGTATGTAAAAAGAGCACATATAATGTATGTGCCATTCCAAGGCAAGTTTTGTGCTATTGCTAAACATACTTTTGAGAAATCAGCTTTATTGAAGCATTTTGTATAATGCAATGCATACATTTTTAGTCCAAATGTGAGTGACTTTTGATAAATCACTGAAATCATGAAATCACTACTGTCAAGAATATCAGGCATTTCTATCACGCCCAACAGTTTTCTTATCCTGTTTGCTCACTGAAATTTTATCCCTATCCACAAAATCATGGTCCCTCATGCTTCTTTTGGAAATGTTACAGTACCTTCTGGAAGTTATGTTTTTTTCTTTTTTAATTTTAGCTATTGTGGCTAGATATATGTGCCATTCCAAGGCAAGTTTTGTGCTATTGTTAAGTTAGGGTCACAATTCATTTTCTTCCATATCTACTGAAAAGACTATGCTTTTTCCTCAGAATTTTATCAGCACTCAGTTGTGTGGGTTTATTTCTTGACGCCAATTCTTTTAAAATCTTTGGTCTATTTGTCTATCATTACACCAATACCACATGGTTGTAAATATTTTAATGTTATAATAAGACTGAAACCAAGTAATGTGAGACTCACATTTGTGTTGGAAATGGTGGGTTTTTTCTTAGTCTAAAATTCTATGATTTTACCAATTAATTCATTAATTCAACTAACAATTATGGAATGGTTACTTTTATCACCTACTTTGTTTCACACTGAGGATAAAAAGAAGGAAAGCTTACTTGTCAAGGCTTATATGTAACGTAATAATGAGCTAGAAACTGTTAAAATAGTTCATATACATATATATATATATATATATGAAAATGGAAAATAGAAATAAAAATTTATACCAAAAAGAACAAAAACAGAAATACAGGAATCAAATTTATGTGTAGAGGGCAGAAATTCTCACAAGACTAATTACACGTAATATGGGATTGTCCATTCTCTTCCCATCACATGGTAACTCAAAAGCACAATAATACAATAATAATGCTAGGAGAGCACAGAGCAAACACATTTGTGTCAATATGCCAAATAAGATAGCTTCAGGTTTATTTTAATTCAGTGGTGGGCCAGTGAAGAATAATGACCTATGAAAAATATCTATGTAGTAAAAATTCATAAACAGTAGTGTGCTATTGGATATGTATGTTACAATGGTGAAGGAGAGTGGTTGCCAGAGAGAACTGTAGGATCGTAACTGGGGTGACTAAGTGAACTGAGTTATCATAAATTTAGATTTTAATATAAGAAGAGAAGACACAAGTAGTTGGTAATTTAGAACCTCATACAGCTGAGGTTGTTACAGATATCTATGGAAAGGCCATTGGGTCATCAGAATTAAATGTTTGGGAAAGATAAGCAGCCTTTTAAATACCAGTGATGCATCCATAATCACATACTCCAGGAATTATCTCATTAAACAAGTGAACTGGATCATAAATGTATTGTGTCCATATTAAAATCACAGTCTTTGAAAGACTTACATGAACATTCAGATGGACAGTACTCCATAATTCTATCATTTATATATTATTATTATTTAATTTGAATGCATATTTTGTAGTTATTTCTGAATATTCTGAGAGATAAATTTCCTCAAAACTGATTCAGTTACAAGAGTTATGTAAAGATGAAAAACAGTTTCATGGTTCTTCACAGCATCTACCCCAAGGTCAACTTTTTCATCATTTATAATTATTATTTCAGGGATTCAGTTAAGTAATTGCTTGTATACATGCATGAATAAGGAATAACTTTAAAATATTTTAGTCCTTTGAAGGTATCCATATACCCAGTATTTATGAATAAATGGAATAGCCTCTTAGTAAAACAAATATATAATTCAGGATCTTTGATTTTCAAAAAGCAACACTATTTATTTTTCTACAACCTGTTACTCAGAAAATATAAATATTACTTCAATGAGTAACACTGAATATCTTTGTATCTGATAACTTCTAGTAACAACAAGTATGATTTATCTGCCATGAACCTATTCTGGATACTTTAGAAGATATAAAAAATTATAATGGCAGTTCAACAATATCTTTCAAGTTGTGTCAAACTGTGCAACTAACTCAATCTATATCATCAGAATGCTGCATAATTATGTTATTTCACTATTTTACCTTCTCCATCCTTGATATTCTAATAAAACCAGTTTTTATTAATAATAAAAGTTGCAAATACTTATTCAAAATGAATGATGTGCCAGATGTTTGGCTCAACCTATGCATTGATTAACTCATCACTCTCCAAAATGGGTTTGTTTTATCTCTAGAGGTATGGAAAGCTTTCTAAAGAAAGTGTGTTTTCCATAATTTGAAAAAATTCAATTCCAGCCACACAACTTTCAAATATAATAGCTTCTAAAACTTATATTTCTTTAAGTGTTTATTGATGCTCATTCCCCTCTCTTTTTTGCTCTTTCATAATAGTTTTTCCCCCATATTTGAGGGGAATAGCAGAATTTGTCACTTACTGTTAATCCTACAATGATTCACAAACAGAATATTAAAAAAAAAAACTTTTATCTATTTCAGAAAATTAGAATATGAAAACTACTGATTAAAATAAATTTCCAAGTAAGATGATGTGTATTTATTGTTTTCAGGATATTTTGAAGGAAGACCTAAAAAACTGTCAGCTAATAGGTTATTAAAAATGATAATTGAGCACTGAAAAGAGCATTTCCCCCACTACACACAAATTTAGATACTCAACAAAATCATGACTTTTCCTTAACTCATTTGAGAGTTAAACTCTTGTGAAGCAATCTATCTAGAAATTGAAATAAAGTCACATCCGGGCAAGGAGAGGTAGAAAGCAAGCATTTACTCCTGTAGGGCAGAGCATTGGAGAAAGAGATGCCAGGCACCATAAAAGCTGTTAAGAATAATTCAGTTAATATTGTTAACATGTTACTAACAACTGAATGCAAGCCAGCGCATGAGATTACAGAAACCCTTGGAGCAAGAACAAAAGGGAAATTCACATCTACTCAAAGGACCTTTTCCACAAACCTCACCACTTACCAGAAACAAGAGGGAGAGAATCTCCCCCTCTTGGTGTGGAACTGGGAGAGAAGAGCATCAGAGACTCAAAGGGAGAAAACAATCTCCACCCTGTATCCTTCACCCACATCTTCCCTACAGAGCTTTAAAGCACTAGGAAGCAAACTCTGTCACCTTAAAGGCACAGTGGAAAGGTCTATTTGATGGAAAGAAGAATCAAATAAAACACTTCTACTTCCTGGAAAGGGCAGGAAACCCTCTTTGGACCAGATAAATTGGAATATTCAACCATGATGTAGGTGCAGGGTAAATTAGAGCTCTTTTCCAAGACTCAGAGGCATGGGCTGAATACAATTGAGGCTGAATGAAACAGAAAACACTCTGTTCCTCCCATCTTACCCCCAAATGCCTAGCACGCACCAGGAAACATTACAACAGTAGTTCACCACTAGTGGCGAACTAGTGACAAGAGAAAGAAGAAAGAATCTTTCTAAAGAGTAAGCTTATAAGGAAAGCCTAAAGCAAAGGATAAGATGGGAAAATTCAGTAAAACTCTCAAGCAATGAGCCCCCAAACAAAACACAAAGTAAAGCTAGAGGATTTGATCTGGTGGTATACTAAGGATAATCATAGAAACAACGAAATCCACATCCAGAAAATCTCTCTTCTGGTATTCTCCATATAAAGTGTCACTTAATGTTCAAGGGGTACCTGGGTGGCCAAGTTGGTTAAGCATCCAACTTCAGCTCAGATAATAATCTTGTGGTCCGTGAGTTCCAATCCCACTTCTGGTTCTGTGCTGATAACTCAGAGCCTGGAGCCTGCTTCCAAATCTGTCTGTCTCTCTCTCTGTCCCTCTCCTGCTCATTCTCTCTCTCTCCCTCTCTCTCTCTCTCTCTCTCTCTCAAATATAAATAAACATTAATAAAATTTAAAAAAATAATGTGGCACTTATTGTTTGAGTCTGGATACCCAGGACATTAATGATCCATTACAGGGAACTGGAATTGAGAGAATCTTTATGAGTCTTTAAGGAAAATGGAGCAAATCCAATAGCTTGTCTATATTCTTTAGCCAGTCCACGAGCAATTATAGCCAGCTAGTAAATTCAGAGTGGCTAAGGAGGCAAGCATGAAACTAAGAATTAAAAATTAAATTAAAAATAGAAGCTTATGCATGCAAAGATTTAAAATTTCTGTAAATCATTTTTAAAGAAGAAAGATAAGAAAATAAACAAGGGTTCCTGGTGCCTCAGTCAGCTAAGTGTCCAACGCTTGATTTTGGCTCAGGACATGGTATCACAGTTTATGAGTTTGAGTCCCACATCAGGCTCTATGCTAACAGTGTGGAGCCTGCTTGGGATTCTCTTTCTCCTTCTCTCTCTACCCCTCCTGAGTGTTTTTGTTCTCTAAATAAATAAAGCAAATAAATAAATAAACTTAAAAAAAAGAAAATAAATAACAAAGAATACAGGTCAAACCACAATAATCTATGATCTTGTCTCAAGGATGTTGGTAGAGGCTGTTTCCTTTTGAAGACCTTCTGCTTTCAAGGGATGGGAGTAAGAACCTCTACTTGGGTTCTAGAAGTAGAGACAATTTTCCAGTACTCTATTATTTATGCCTCATTAATTGGGAAAGATGAGCCCAAGAATAAACTCCCACAGGCTTATTACTGTCTTATTGCTATCAATACATGACAGAGTTTCAGAGTTCAATTAAGATCTGAAAACTTTCTCTGATGCTTCTTCCAAAAGACCAGGTCTGGATTTTAGGCCATTCATAATTGCCTAGAAGATTGAAGAAAGATCACTGGTATGTGTTGAAAAGTGAAAAGCCAAGGTGTATTGCATGCCTCCTCTACAATATTTGACTGTGTCTACTTGTTACAGTGTAGAGTGTAGAGTCAGAAGTGATATTCCTTCAAGGGGCCTGGGTGGCTCAGTCAGTTAAGCATCCAAACCCAGCTCAGGTCATGATCTCATAGTTCATGGGTTTGAGCCCTGAGTCGGGCTCTGTGTTGACCACTCAGAGCCTGGAGTCTGCTTCAGATTCTGTGCTTCAGATTCTGTGTCTCCTTCTCTCTTTCTGCCCCTTTCCCTCTCTATGTCTCTGTTTCTATCTCTTTCTCTCTCTCTCCATCTCTGTCTCTCTCAAAAATAAACATTAAAAAATTTTAAAAAATCAAAAGAAGTGATATTCCTAGATGCATAGGCCAATCTGTCACTAACTCATAGGGGAAAGGTTGAAGAACCCAAGAATTGGATCTCCTCGTTATTAAATCACTGAATATAACATACTAAACTAGAATTCAATAATAGAAAGATACTTAAAAGCCCCATATATCTGGGGGAAAATAAAATATATTTCTAAGTAATTCATTGATCAAAAAGAAAATAGAAAAGATGGTTATATTTGAATTATAGAAGAATACAACTGTAGTGTATTAAAATTTGTGTTGTGAAGTAAAATGGAAGCAGGATATACTTAGAAGAGATATTAATGCTTACTTAAAAATCATATTAATGATCTAAGCTTATTTAAAATCTAGAAGAAAACATGAGCAAATTAATCCTAAAACAACCAGAAGAAATAAATACTAAAGAACAATCTATTAATGAAATAGAAAACTAAACAAACAAACAAACAAAAAAGCCCAGATATCCGTAGAGAATCAATGAGACTAAAAACTGATCTTTTGAAAAAATCACCAAAATTTATTAATTCTCATCATAGTAAATAGAAATACATACACAAATTACAAATATTAGAAAAAGAAAACACATCATACTTAAACAATGTTAAAAGGATAATATTATATATGTGTGTCCATAAATATTAAAATTTAGATGAGATACTATAATTACTGAAAGATCCAAACTACTAATCATCATCTAATAAAAATAATCTGAATAGTTTTATATTTATTAAAGGTATTGTACATGCAGTTCACAATAAGAAAACTCCTGGCCGTTCTGGTCAATTTTACCAAATTATTTTATTATTTTATTTTATTTTATTTCATGTATTATGTTTTATTTAAATTCCAGTTAATTAACATACAGTATTATATTAGTTTCAGGTGTACAATATATTGATTCAACACTTTCATACAACACCTAGTGCTCACCACAAGTGCATTCCTTAATCCCTATCACCTATTTGACCCTCACCCACCTCCCCTTTGGTAAACATCAGTCTGTTCTCTACAGTTCAAAGTCTGTTTCTTGGTTTGCCTCTCTCTTTTTACTTCCCTTTTCTCTTTTGTTTTTTTTTCCCCTTAAATTCCACATATAATTGAAATCTATGGTATTTTTCTTTCTCTGACCTATTTCGCTTGGAATAATGTTCCCTAGCTCTATCCATGTCATTGCAAATGGCAAGATTTCATTCTTATTATAGCTAAGTAATATTCCACTGTGTGTGTGTGTATGTGTGTGTATAGATGATACATAGATGTAGATAGATAAATAGATGATATTAGATAGATGATAGATAGATAGATAGATAGATAGATAGATAGATAGATAGATAGATAGAAGATAGATGATAGATGATACACATACACACCACTTCTTTATTCATTGATCAGCTGATGGACATTTGGGCTATTTGCATAATCTAGCTATTATAGGTAATGCTGCTATAAACATTGAGGTGCATATACTCCTTTGAATTAGTATTTTTGTGTTCTTTGAGTGAATACCTAGTAGTGCCATTGCTGGATTGTAGAGTAGCTGTCTCTTTAGCTTTTTGGGTAACCTCTATATTGTTTTCTAGGTGGCTGTACCAGTTTGCATTCCCACTAACAGTAAAGAGGATTTCCTTTTCTCCTTGCCAACACCTGTTGTTTCCTGTGTTATTTGTTTTAACCATTCTTACAGGTCAGAGATGATATCTCACTGTAGTTTTGCTTTCTATTTCCCTGATGACGAGTGATGTTTAGCAACTTTTCATGTGTCAGACATCTGCATGTCTTCTTTGGAAGAATGTCCATTCATGTCTTCTGCACATTTATAATTGAATTTTACCAAATGTTTAAAGAAGAAACAGTACCAATTCTGTAAAAATACAAACATTTCCAGAAAACAAAAGAGGTAATGTAAAGCTATAGTAGACAGTTTGTATTGGCAAAAGGATAGACACATTGATCAATAGAATAGAACAAAAGGTGTAGAAATAAAACAACTTATATGGTCAAATGATTTCCAACAATTTTGCCAAATTCTGTCAAGAATACAAAGTAACTGGAACTCTCATACATTGCAAGAAGTGGGAATGTAAATTAATACAACCATTTTGAAAACAATTTAAATGTTAATTAAAAGTTAAATATCGGGGCACCTGGGTGGCTCATTCAGTGATCTCATGGTTTGTGGCCTCAAACCCCATGTCAGGCTCTGTGCTGAGAGCTCAAAGCCTGGAGCCTGCTTCAGATTCTGTGTCTCCTTCTGTCTCTGCCCCTCTCCTACTTGCACTCTGTCTCTCTAAAAAAATAGGAATTTTTTAAAAAAGTTAAATATCCACCTAACATATGACCCAACAATTCTTCCTTTAAATAGTAATCAAGTGAAATGAATCTTTATGAACACACAAAATATCTGTATGACAATGTTTATAGCAGATTTAGTAATAATTGTCAAAAATTGCAAACCCGCCAAATACCTTTCAACTGTTTAATGGATAAACCATTACGGTATATCCATAAAACAGGATTATTCAATAATAGAAACAGCAAACTACTGATATATACAACATAACTAAATTTCAAATATATTGTGTCAAATGACAGAAGTCAGACTAAAAATGTCTGTATATGGTATGATCCATTTATATGACATTTAGGAAAAGGCAAAACTTTATGTAAAGAGATCAGTGCTTGTCACAGTCTGTGATTAGGGGAATGTTTTATCTGCAAAAGTACACACGGAAATTTTCGGGAGTGAAGAATAGAGTTGTTCTATATCTTGTAGTGGTGGTTACATGATAGTATATATGTTTCAACACCCACAGAATTGTACACTAAAACCGGTGAAATGTTATAATCTAAATTATAACTCAATTAAAAATATTAAAAAAAGAACTTTCTCTGATAAGCTAATACGTCAGCTTAGAAATAGCCATGGAAGAAATTCAAAGAATTATTTGGGGGTTGCTATAATGAAATCCTTTTTATTTCCATCTTCTTGTTTATTTGAATGTTTCTTAGTGCTTATATTAAAAAATAAAATACAGCAAATAGAATTTTACCTAAATCTATTGTCTTCTAACATTAAGTGATAACTAGTCACAAATGCATGAATTAATTGTAAAGCACCAATTTTACTCCATCTATTCACTAATAGATGTGTTCCCAAATAGTTTATTCATGTATAATGTTTATCAAAAAAGCAATATATTAATAATGTGATTTAATATATTAACATCAATGATACAAAAGAAATTATTTTGTATTTGAGTTTAAAAAATAAGCTTACATATAATTAATATATAATTATTACTATGGCAATATTTAAGTAATATGCAATATTATACATTGATATATAATATAAAAGACATAAAAGTGTTGATCATATTATGGATCACCATACCAAATTCTTTACAATTTTATGATATTTTAATACATAACATTTATGATACATAACACATATTATGATATATAAATACTAACTATATTATATCATTAGAAAGGTATGCTGTTATTATAAATGAAAGTATTGATCACAAAATATGAAAAGGTAACATTTTATTTAAAGAGTGGAATGCAAGAACAATTTTCACTGTTTTGAACTTAAAGCAAAAAAATAAAAAATCAAAACAAAAGCAGAAGATTAGATAATTGATTAATTTGATCATTATCAGTTAGTTGGTATGAGTAATTCCAGGTTTAATCCAGATCTATGTAATGTTCTCATTGTCTTCTGTGATATGCTGGCAAAGTTTTTACAAAGAATCTATGTAGAAAACATGTAGGTATTTTGGACTTTGCTGCTAAAAATGTTTTTATCAATTATATACTTTGCATTATCTTTCAATGTATCTCCTTCCTTCCTTTATTTTTTTATTTTTAGGAGAGAGAGAGAGACAGTGTGAGCAGGGGAGGGTCAGAGAGAGAGAGGGAGATACAGACTCTGAAATAGGCTCCAGGCTCTGAGCTGGCAGTCAGCACAGAGCCCGACGCGGGGCTCGAACCCACGAACCGTGAGATCATGATCCAAGCTAAAGTGGACGCTTAACCGACTAAGCCACCCAGGCGCCCCAATGTATCTCCTTCCTTTAAATAATATTTATTTATTTATCTATTTGTTTGTTTATCATGTATTTATTTATTTTAGAGACAGTGAGGGTAGGGAAAGGGGCCAGGAGTGGGGGAGAGAGAGAGAGTCTCACTCAAGCAGGCTTCACACTGAGGGTGTAGATCCAATGTGGGGCCAGATCTCATGACCCTGTGATCATGACCTGAGGTGAAATCAAGAGTTGACCTCCCAACTGACTAAGCCACCCAGGCCCCTTTCAATGCATCTTTTATATAAAGTCTTCCACTGTTAATTCTTTACACAGTTGACCTGGATAAAAAGTTTCTTGTTTTAATCAATGTGTTGCCTCAACTTGGCTACCTTTCTTTTTTAAGCTTACAACTGAGATTATGTAAACTTTCATTTTCATTTTTGCCTTTTCTTATCATTAATTTGAAATGAAACATAATGATAAGTTGTTAACAACTGCTTCAGCTTAAGTTGTAGATGTTCCTCTCTGTATAGGTATTTAATATGTGTACATGTGTCTTTTTGCGTTTGAAAGATTTATAAGAAACATATATAGTATTGTATATACATTTCTTAATAGATTTTAATTTTGTTATAATAATCTATAAAGGAAGTATTCTTTTATATGTTAAACAGTAATTAAATCTCAAGATGATTTTTCAATGTTCTCCTTTATTAAATTTTTTAATGCTTATTTTTTATTTTTGAGAGAAAGAACACGTGCACAAGCACTGGAGGGGCAGAGGGAGAGCAAGACACAGAATCCAAAGCAGGTTCCGGGCTCTGAGCTGTCTGCACAGAACTCGACACAGGGATAGATACCAGGAACCATGATATCATGACCTAAGATGAAGTTGGATGCTTAACAGAGCCACCAGGTGCCCAATGGTCTCCTTTATTAAGTGACCTTTTAATTAACTATATTGCTTGGCCAACCTTATGCTGATGGTTAACTACGCATTATCTCTAATTATTTTGAAAGTGAGAAACAAATAGGCAAAAATAAAAAGATCCTGGAATCCTTAAACTGCAACTGAACTTTGAAGCCCTGAAAGTGGGTAGAAGGAAAGAAAATACTTCGTTGTCCAACATTATTTTGTTTTGTACAGATTGTAATATGCTATTGTAACAGACTGAAATGAAATCTGTTGGTTTATGTCAAATCTGAATTTCAAAAATAGACCACTTGCTGAATGTTGGAAGTTGATATGAAACAAATGTGGAAAGGTCTCTCTAAATGTCAAAGCTATTCTTTTCAAACTAAAATTAGATTAACTTGTCATTAATAAACTGATGACATTTTGCACAGCAACAATTTGTGTATGCTGTCAAAGACTCCAGTGTATAAATAAGTAGAAATATAATTTTACCTTTTTTTAAACTGAATAGTATTACTTATTAATTGGCTCTTAAATACTTACGTGAATAAGAAGTCCCATAGGCAATAACTTCTTTAAAGTTACATATCCCAACACATAAACTTTGATAGAAAACAGTCATTAACACATGCAAAAATTATTTTTAGGAGAACTTTAAATTTCTTGTATTGATTCTATTTTTGGAATGATTCTAGAATTAACATTTTTCATATACTCAAAAGCATTCTAAAATAATTTGCTTTTATTTGCCAAGTGCTTTTAAAAAGCATTTAAAGCAAAAGCTGTCAAAATTATTTAAATGCATCATGGCTTGTTTTACCATTTGTAGAGTTTTACCAAAAATTACATATCACAGGTATTAGCTGGAAAGCTGAAAGATTTTGACATAATGTTATACAGAACTTCCCTGGACTTTTAAAATAATGGTACTATTTTAATTCATTTTTATAAAATATAACCAATATTTTAGGTATTTTTTTCTACAGAATTTATTATTTTTCGGAGAAATATATTATCCCAATATAATTTACAGTTTTTAGGAAGGAAGAATTTTTATATCTCCATCAGTCAATCTAAAACCTTATTATTACAAAAGCAGATGATTTTTCTAAGCAAAACTTTTATTGAATGCAGCTAATTTCCAGGATAAAATAACAACAATAGAATCAGAAGTAAGAAGGGACTTAAAGGTCATCGTGAGCATCTCAAAGGAGCTAATGACTTTACAGGCATTTTTCCCCAAGTGAAATCAATCTCTAATTGATCCACACATTTGTGTGCACTTGATACAAAACAATCATTCCTATCTCTATTTTGTAAATGACAAGCCTGATTTTCATGCTTTTAAACATTCAAAAAAAAAACTATATGTGAATCAACTATATATTTTAGACCCTAATTTTCATTAGATTTCTTATTTCAAATACTTATATTTATAGTGAATACTTATCATAGCCTATGATTATGAATTTCTTACAGGTAGTTGTAGTTGAATTTGGTTTTATTATTTTCTATGCCCTATATGTAAACTAAATGCCTATCAAAGGTCACCTCCACTTATCATATCTAGAAAGAGAGGAGGACCCAAATGGTGCCATCTACTAGATCAATGTTGTCCAAACTTTCTGTCCTTCTCTACAAGTAGTCATTGGTGTTTATAGTGTTCATTATGGCACAAAGTCACTCCAGGCTTATTAGGCTCAATGTCACTGCTTACACAAGTGTCCCCTGAGGTTAGAGAAGAAAACACTTAGAGCAGGCTCCACCTCCTTTTATGACTACCTTTCTTACTTTTATGCACATATAAACTTATTTAGGTGTTCAGACTTCACATATAACACCAACTCAAAGAAGAAGAATGAACACTGTGTAAAATGTACGGTGTCTTTGAGAAAAAAAAAAGTGTAGTGTCTACTCTGCCTTCATAATAAAAGGCAAACACCCTCAAAAAGCAAAAGCCTTAAAAAGCTGTTGTATTGGGTTGTTCTGTAAATTCTAACCACATCCTCTGGCCCTAAGATCTTCACCTATTTGTATAAGCATGTTTGGCTTTAACCCAGTGTGAGTTTCAATATCTGTAAGAGTTGGTCTTGGTCTTGAATCCATCACTTGGAAAGGTAGAAAATAATTCCTACAAAGATTCTGGAGGGAGGAAAAAAGCTTGTGGTCTTTGGAACAGAAATCTCCAAATACTATTGGGATGGTGAAGGAGAATGAAAGACAATTTGTTACTGCATGTTTTACAGAATAATTCCAGCTGGGCTCCATGATCCAAAGTGTGTGTGTGTGTGTGTGTGTGTGTGTGTGTGTGTGTGTGTGTGTGTATACACACTTTATGTGTAGTAAGCGAAATTCCAAGATTTGTTTCCTTTGGAGTCTCTTCACCAGGCTGATCTGCAACTACATTTCCTTATTCTTTGATTATTCTGCAAGGTTAATTTTAAACACACACACACATAAACATGTACACACACACACACACACACACACACACACATGCAGATACTTACAGATTCCTCAAAAATATTGCAATTTATACTGTATTGAAGTTAATAATTTTTATAAATGAATTATAGCTTACCACATTCACAACAGAGGTGATACTTAACACCATTTAGATTGTATGGCAATTAGATACCAATGGATTCATTTTATAAATCTTCCAACAATTGCCCAAAAATATAGTATTTCTCTCCATTCAAATCTTATTTCATATAATGTACTCAGTATCAAAAACACAGCTCACTGCTTAATATTAAAGATTATAGTTGATATTTTAAATGCATATTTTCTATGAGGAATGCTAACTATTTATGGTAAACTAAGTATATAAATTGAATTTTTCATAATTTGTTTGGTAGATTGTTACCTCAGTTACCAAGAGAATGTCAATTCTAACACAATGGTTAAGGCTACAAACTTCATAGTGAGATAGCATAGATTTAAATCCTTTTACTCCTATTTACTATTGTGGTTCAGAGCTTCCATGTGTCAGTGGGTAGAAGAATAAGGGAAGGCCCACACTGAAGCTGGAAATAGATGGAGGATTAGATAAGCTAACATCTATATTTATAGTTTATCAGTGAGCATTTGATCACAGAAATAGAATCATGAGAAATGGTATAAAATAGAGGGTTGACTATGGAGGTCTGACCTTATAAATACGTACTCTTACAAATCTTAACACAGGTTACATACAGACTTTGCTTCTTCATCAAGTGCTTGGCCCAAGGTCAGGTGAGCAAATGGCTACGAATGAAACATGAATGTGAAGTGTGGAAGAGCAAGGACAAATGTAACATGCAAGCAAGAACTGGAGCCTGTGCCAGGCTCGCATTCCCTCCCAGCCTCTGTCCTCATGTTGCAGGTAACCTGCAAGAGAAGTTTTTGCACAGACAAGCACCTGTACTAGGATCCAGAGAAAACAAGAGACCCAGCAGGACAAAGAGAAGATGAAAGCCTGGATATAGCTGATTTGCATACCCTGGCCTAGGACTCAGAAAAGCTAAAGAAAGAAACCCAGTGGGAACTGGGAGCTATAAGTTGAGGTCCTGTCCCAGCAGATCAGTGACAATATGCTTGAACTCTAACAGCACACAGTACTGCATGTCAACCTTCCAAGCATAAGAATATGGTGTACAAATAATGACAAGATGTCTTTTGTGGCCTATACTACACTGGGACTATGCAGTAAAGGTTATTTCTGGAAAATGCAGAGCTAGTACAATTAATTGACACATTTTAAACCCATCACAGCCCATGCTACTTCAACGTGTCATCTATGTACTCATTTTTTAAAAAATACTTCCAAATAACGACAATGAAATCACACCTCCAGATAAAATTAATACAATTATTTGCTGCAAACCAAAAACAAGCTAACTCTTCTCCCAAAAGAACATTCAAAACCTTTTTATACATCTTTGGTGATGTTTATTAATTCAGCCTCTGAAGGGGTTCTAACTGAGCTTTAAAAATCATTTCATAGCGGATTCTTGGGCTGGGTCAGCAGAAATACAAGATGAGCTTGGCGCATCCTATAGTATAAGAAAGGAAGTGCTAAAAATCCAAAAGGGTGAGGGTACGTCAAAGAGATCTGGGTGCTAACATGACAGAACTCCCAATGGCCAGAAGTGTAATATTTTAAAAAAACAAATGGAAATTTTAGGCTGGATTATAACCTATACTATAAGATAAATATACATGAATTCAAACCGTTATAAATAAATGGTAAAATGAATAAATAAATGGGGAGAAGAAAGAACTCTACAGAAGAATTCCAAATAATATATGTAGATACTCTCTCCTCCAGATGGTGAACCTTACTCATCTCCCACAACTTTAGGGTGGGCCAGATTTAAGTCCAAATATAGGAAAAATGGTAACTTTACAGTAAGGAAATATGTCAAACACTATTTTAACCAAATGATTAAATGTAACACCACCAGTGATGCCATATGGTTATCATGTGTTCCTGATATGATGTAATAACAGAGGCACTCCATTTCTGTAACAGTCTTTACCAAAACCCATCATAGCCCCAGTCTAATCAAGATATGAACATCAGACAAGTCCAAACAAGGAGTACTTCTACAAGATAAGCAGCAAGTACTATTTTTGATTGCTAAGGAAAACCAAGAAACTGTCACAGAAGAGATTAATGAGACATGACAACTAACTGTAATGTGGTAACTGTGTCGAATACTGGGCCAGGGAGGTGGGGGAAGGTCATTAATGGAAAACCTGATGAAATCCAAATAAAGTCTGGAGTTTGGTACATTGTAAATGTACCAATATGGATTTCTTAGTTTTGACAAATGCACCATAGTAAAGTAACATAACACTAACGGAATGTTATATTGACTGAAACTGAAACTGGGTGAAGGATATATGAAAACTCTCTGAACTATCTGCAACTTATCCATAAATCGAAAATGTACCAATGAAATCTTATTTTAAAAAGTAACCATCCCCTGGTTCTTTTAGGCTAGCTAATTCACAGTAATAGTAAATATGGTAAAACCAGTAAAACCCATAAACTGGAGACCATTGTCACAGTTTGTTTGATACAAAATGAGTTTTGTGGTCATAAGTAATGCTGTGTGAAATGTCAGATTGTGAGTAAAACATTCTAGAGATCCACAGGTGGTGGTTTGGGCAGAAGCACTGAGTATGAAGAAGGCAAATCCATATCACATAAGGTTCTATTTCATGAGGATGAAAGTGTTCATAAGTAATTAGCCTGCTACCAGGTTATACCAGAATTAATTACGCCATATTGGAAAGTCATTGTTGATCTCTCCTATCAACAGGTTGGAAGTCAGAGTGGTTCTAATCAGACAAACCTGAATGACTGCAAGTCCATGCTGTTGAACCCATGTGCCCATTGATCCCTGTTGCCCTGACAATTTTATTCTTAATCTTATTGAGGATAGACATTTTTGGCTGAGGAAAAAAACTTACTGATACTTACAGATTTGTCTTTGATGAATATTCACATAAGATTTAAGCATCAGCATACTCTTTGCCCATTTGGAGAGTTCTGCTTACATACCTATTTCTCCCATTTTGTAACTATGTTCTTTCCATATAATTGACCGCTTAGCCAAGCCATTAGCCATTGTATAGGACTCAAGGTAAATCTACACCTCTATCTCATCTTCTGCAGAAAACAAACACCTTTTACCTCTTGTTGTTCTACCCACTGAGAAGATTTTACTTCACAAGGGCCACCTAAGTGTGTTATAGTGCTTTAACTGTACACTTTCATATATTAACAATAAATCAGAAACATTATTCTTCATGAATCTATAGAGGCAGTTGATAGGGAATAAGCGATGTAGCAAGAATGGAAATCATTTACTTCTGGGCAACATGCTCACGCATCTTGTGCCTTCAACTCTTGCTAGAAATCAAACTCATATGTACAATACTCAGTTGATGATGCAGTGTTATTAGCATACTCAACATTATGACTTAGTGTGTTACCCAAAATGCAGTTCAGGGTAGATATCTCAGATAGCATGCTAATGTGGAGGTGCATAACCTAGCATTCACTATCATAGTCAAGATACAAAACAGTTACATCACCGTAAGGATTCTTCATGGAGAACTTCTGAGTATATACTTTTAGAAAAACAACTTTCCAAAAGCAAGTAGAGTTATTGTGATAAACTATTTCAGAGTATATAATACTTTATTGAGCAATATTAATGAAGATCTTTTTTAAAAAATTTTAATGTTTATTTTTTTGAGAGACAGAGAGAGACAGAGCATGAGCGAGGAAGGGGTAGAGAGAGAGGGAAACAAAGAATCCAAGGTAGGCTCCAGGTTCTGAATGGTCAGCACAGAATCCGATGCAGGGCTTGAACTCACAAGGTGTGAGATTGTGATCTGAGCCGAAGTCGGATACTTAACACACTGAGCCACCCAGGTGCCCCAATGAAGATCTTAATAAAGGAAAGTATATACACTGAACATGGAAATAAAGATTCACAATTTTAAATATGACATTTACGTCACATCAATCTAAAAATTCAATGAAAAACCAACATAAAGTCCGTCAGAGTTTTGTTTGTTTTGTACATTGAATGTGGCAAAAGTGATTCTAAAATTCATATGGGAAAATGAACTCCAAGAACAAATAGTATAACTTTAAAGATTTATAATGAGTTTGCAGGACTTGCACTAGGTATTAATATTGAGATTGGCTGCTTGGCTTACTGAGTAGAGCATGAAACTCTTGATCTTGGAGTTGTAAATTCAGTCCCCATGTTTGGTGTACAGATACCTCAAAAGTAAAATCTTTAAACAAAAGATTAATATAAACCTGCATTAATTAAGAAAATATGATATTTTGAAGAATTGGTAAAGATCAACAGAACACAGGAGAAATTCCAGAACTATAACTGAGCACATTATAGCTCAATGCTTTGCAGATGTGTGTATGGTTCTGCATAAATTGGTAATTCATACGGGAAATAAAATTGCACTCCTACTGTGAATACTTCCCTAAAATCATTACCAAATATAGTAAAGGCCAAATAGGAGAGCAAAGATTCAAACTGTTTAAAAGAAAACATTTGATAACTGTATAGGAATACATTTTTAAACAATTTATAAAATGCAAACGTTTCAGGAAAGTATTATTAGTAGGTATGATTTCATGTGCTTAAAATACCTCCTCTTCCAATCATTTCTGAAGCGAAATCAAAAGACACTGAATGACAGAATATACTCACCATGCATAAATCTGAATCTATGACATATATTTCAAATTGTATTATTTATTGAGGTGGGTTTTGATTAAACAGATGTTCATTATGTTATTTTTGCATATTTGCATATCACAAGTATTTCATACATAAACCTAATATGCTAAGGTATTATATTGGGTCTTAACTCATCACACTGTTTTCATTTCAATTTTTCCAAATATTTAATCAGAAATAGTAATAGATTATATCAAGATCACCTTTGGCATCTATTAATAGGTCATTAGTTTTTTAAAAAATATTTTTAATTATTTCTAGGAGAGAGAGAGAGAGCATGAGCAGGGCAAGGTCAGAGAGAGAGGGAGACAGACTCTGAAACAGGCTCCAGGCTATGAGCTGGCTGTCAGCATAGAGCCCAAAGCAGGACTTGAACCCACGAACCGCGAGATCATGACCTAAGCGAAAGTCGGACGCTCAACCGACTAAGCCACCCAGGCACCCCAGGTCATTAGGTTTTCTAATTGACTTGAAGACATGAAATACTATATTAATATGTTGGGAGCCATTCTGAACCCACTAGTTGAGAAAACTCCTGGTGAGGTTAAAGCAAGTTTGCACGGTCTCTTGCCAATCAGATGATGACCGATATCTACTCCCACTCAATTATTTCTGCTTGAGCACTGACCCCTAGGGTACCCTGTTGATCAATATCGGGAGTGACTTGTCCCCTTATTCCAGCCCTGGTATGATGATTGCACCTTGTGAAGGAACTTATTGTGGGAACTTCTTTTGATTATGGGAACAGACATCGTGTCTCCAGAAGGTCCTGTTTCCCTCCATACTTTCCCTTGAGCTATGAACAGGCTAATGACCCCTAGTCATAAAAGATTGACCTTTACATGTACAATTCTGTTTCTACAGTTGCGTTAGTCCAAGATGTTCATACAGCTCAACATGTAAATCAACTAACCAAACATGTCTCTCATGCCCTAGCTATCAAGAAATCATAAAACTAGACAAATTGGTAAATGCCCTTGAAGAGGCTATTCTATGTATTAGAAATGAGCTAAACTCTTTAAAGGTACGGTTGGCTCTCCAGTGCAGTAAAACATATAACTGGAAAATCAAGTCTTGCCTGGAGACAAAGAGCCTAACTTAGAGAAAAGGAACAGATAAGGGCAGAAGATAAGTTAGTACATACACCTTTGCTAACTGATGGTGTATAGCAGCCCCTTCCCTAAGGCCTACTTTCCACAAACACCTTCCCTTACCCTGGCAGCTGTGATGAGGATGGATAAGAGTATCTACAAACCAACTGGTACAGCCCCTCTGGAAAACAGTGTGGAGGTTCCTCAGGAAACTAACAATAGAACTCCTCTATGACCCAGCAACAGCACTGCTAGGAATTTACCCAAGGGATACAGAAATGCTGATGCATAGGAGCACATGTACCCCAATGTTCATAGCAGCACTCTCAACAATATCTAAAACATGCAAAGAGCCTAAGTGTCCATCAACAGATGGATGGATCAAGAAGATGTGTTTTATCTATACCATGGAATACTACATGGCAATGAGAAACAAAGAAATCTGGCCATGTGTAGCAACACGGATGGACCTTGAGGGTGTTGTGCTGAGCGAAATAAGACAGGCAGAGAAGGACAAATACCATATGTTTGCACGTATAGGAGGATTAGGAGGAACTTAACTGAGGAACAAGGGGGAGAAGAAGGGGGAAATGGTGGGGGAAAGGGAGAGAGGCAAACCATGAGAGACTCTTGAATGCTGACAAAAACTGAGGACTGATGGATGTGGGGGGGAGGGGGATGGGCATGGAGGAGGACACTTGTGGGGATGAGCACTGGGTGTTATGTGGAAACTAATTTGACAATAAACTATTTGTAAAAAAAAAAAAAATCCAAAAAAAGAAATAAATAAAACAAACAAAAAAAAAGAGTATCTACAAACCTATGACTTAATCTTAGTGTTATTAAAATGTGAACACCTTGTTATTTTCTTAGTTACTCAACCTTACTATAATTGGGGCAGTTCTGCAAGAAGACTTCTGTAAAACCTGTTTCTGTACATTTTCCAAAAACACCTTATTACAAAGAGCTATCCATTGTAAAAATTCCATTCCCTGATGCCATGTTAACATTTGACCTATAAATAAAGACACCAAAACCTACAGGACAGAGATGCTTGCCTGGTGATCAGAAAGGATCTCGGGGCTCTCTTACTCTCTCTCGCTGACACCATCCATCCTTCAGGGACCCCTGGACCTGTCGGAGCCAGCATGGCCTCCGACATTAATACATTGTCTAATTTTATATATCTTAGAATTCCTGAAGTATCTTATTTAGTTAGAGTAGGAAATTATTTTTTAATGCACTATTGACTACAGTTTTCTATTTTCGTCAGGGCTTTTATATAATAAGTAGTATTGACTAAATTTTTTCTAAATCTGATATTTTCTAAAATCAGAGAAATTCTACATTTATAAAACATATTCAGTAGTTTTCTTTGTTTTTATGTAACTTGAAAAATAATATAGCATGAAATATCTCTGAACATTGAAATTAGAAATAATACACTATTATTCTCTTATTATGTTTTCTGCTTTTAAATTCAATTTAGAAATAAATCTTTCCATGCCAGGCATCCATTTCATCCTGTAAAATGTGTAAGTGAAATGTATGACCGAGTTTGTTAACTTTTTCTGGTGCTTGAAATAAGATATATTATTTATTTTATATTAATAAACGCAATAAATAACTACTAATTTGACTATACAATAGCAATCAAGATTTCTGAATACAGAAATATTTGCTGTCTTTAATCTATAAAAGAAGATTAAAGTCATTGTAAAATTTCCAACACTTTCCTTAGTTTCTACTTGGTTTTGATTTATATATTTTACTTTGATAGATGATGCCTAAAGAAAATAAGTAATATTTATGTAATTGACCTTTTTCTCAAAATAAATTGACCATCTATTTCTGTTTAATGATTATTACCTTGTAATCTAGTATTACTATAACAATATTTCTTTATGTTTGTGCATTTGCCTTATAAATCTTTATTCATATCATTATATTTGACCTTTCCTTTTATGATGTGTTCTCTTGTAAAGTGCACATAGATAAATGTTTTAATTCAAGCTGACAGTCATTGATTTAAGGATTATTAATATGGTTTTTCATTATGTTAATTGCATACATTCTCTTGGCTTATATGTTTGATATTCAGCCAATTAGTATGTATACTCTGCTTTATAATCTTTGTTCTATGCTTGATATTTCAAATAAGAAATAATTTTGGAACAGAATAGAAAATCCAGATATAAACCTGTAATTATATGGTCAATTAATTTTCAACAAAGCAGGGGAGAATATCCAATAAAGAAAAAAAAAAATCTCAGGGCTCCTGGGTGGCCCTGTCGATTAAGCATCTGACTTCGGCTTAAGACATGATCTCACAGCTCATGAGTTTGAGCCCGGTGTTGGGTTCTGTGCTGACAGCTCAGAGCGTAGAGCCTGCTTCAGATTCTGTGTCTCCCCCTTCTCTGCCTCCCACCCCCGCCCGTGTTCTGTCTGTCTGTCTCTCTCTCAAAACTAAATAAACATTTAAAAAGAGAAAAAATCTCTTCAGTGAGTGGTATTAGGAAACTAGTCAGCTCCACACAAAAGAGAGAAACGGGAGCACTTTCTTATACCATCACATACAAAAAAACTCCTCAAAATGGAGGTGAGACCATTTATTATTTCTCACATTTAGAGACCTGAAATAATAAAAATTCTAGAAGAGAGCACAGACATTGGCTGTAGCAACATTTTTATAGATATGTCTCCTGAGGCAAGGAGCAAATATACACTACTTATACTATAAAATATATACAAGTAAAAGTGTAAATTATACTACTGGGACTACACCAAAATAAAAAGCTTCTCCACAGTGAAGGAAATAATCAACAAAAATAAAAGGCAACTTACTGAGTAGGAGAAAATATTTGCAAAGGACATATCTGATAAAGACTTAGGATCCAAAATATATTTTAAAAAAAACTTATACAAATCAACACCCAGAAAGTAAATACTCCACTTAAAAAATGGGCTGAAGACAAAGAAGACATCCAGATGGCCAACAGACATCTAGCCTCATTATACTCTTAAGGAATGCTGCGGGGCTTTCCTCTGGTCCCTAACTGACATTGTAGGCTTGCCGAGCTGCAACCTTGAGACCTGCCAATAGAGTCTGGCTGTAGACTCCAAGACTCTCCTTACCTTCAGCTGAGTTGTAGTCCCAATCTGGCCATGCCAGGGGAAATCCAGCATCAATTCGAATCTGATAGCCCTTGTAAAAAGGAGGTTGTGTAAGGACACAAGTCTAAACCAGATGGACTCCATAACAGGCTTTAAGTTTCCCATCTAAAACAGAAGGCCTAAGTTTCAGTTTCCCTGGAATTATCAGGCAGCTACACATTGCCCAAGGCCAAAGAAACTGCCCACCACATCATTCCACCACACTACCTTGGCAACACCCAATCAAGAAAGGCCAACAACTGTAGATAAAACTCTGTTACCTAATGTTAAAGTTAACCCGTTAGGAGCCGAACAAGACCCTAGGCTCGCTCTGTAATTGGTTGAATTTAAAAGTACTCTAAATGTTGTAATTGGATCCCGCCAAAAGTAACAAATACTCTAGACAATGTGTATGGTTAAACCCGCTGTCAATAATGTATAATTATGATTGGATCACTGTTCCTATGTCAACAACTTCTGTAACTCCCCCATCACAAACCCCATAAAAACCCTACTCTGCCTTTGTTCGGGGCTCACAGCACGGATCCACTGCACTGGTAAAGTCTGTGAGCCCGAGCTCAAGCCCATAATAAAGCCCTTTGCCTTTGCATGCGTGACTCGGTCTCCCCTGTGGTCTCTGGTCGTTGAGGATACTGCAATCTGGGTATAACAGTTGCAACCTGTGAAGGAGAGACAAAGGTAGAGGATGCATTAATAGCCTGAATCTGTTCATGAAGCGTTTGGACATCAATGCTAAAATTAGAATGATTCCACATACCAAGTAGGTGATTTTGGATATTCTCCTAAGTGTGGGTGGCATCATTATCTTGGAGAGGAGTAACACAGATCCAACTGTACTCCCTGTGACACTGAAGAGCCAAACGAGGTTTTAGAAAACTTAATTCATTTCCGGTAAACAGTATTGCCTCTCTAAGGCATTAACCTTAGTGTCCAATTTCCTGTCAATTATTTCTTTAGTGGCCAATGCAAAAGAGACATTTCTAGTTAATTGGTCAACGTGTTGGGCTGTATGTACTTCCTGGACAAGAGAGACAGTGGAAGCAGCTACAGACCCTATGATGACAATCAGTGCAGTAATGCCCAATATTTGGCTTGTGAGAGCATAATTGATCTCCTGTAAGACCTGTAACTCATAATCATCATACTAAGGAAGGGTTAGTTTAACAGAATCTTCCATTGAAGGTGCCCTGCTCTTACAAATTGGGTCTAGATTAGAGACACTTAATACCAACAGAACACAAGAGGAAGGTGAGTATAAAGAGGAATTTTTTGCTGTTCCCCCAGCTTTCTGAACAAAGAGTAAGGACAGTTTATCTTATCAGACCGGTGATTCCTCAAGCATCTTCTGTGCGTAGACCAGCCAGCTTCCCGGGTGTAGCTGAAGCAGGGCTAGAGATCCCAGGGGTCAGTGTCTTTTTGAGCGTCAGTTTAAACTAGTTGACTGGATCTGGATTATCTCACCAGGCTGACAGTTCTTCTGAGTTGGCCTACTTAACTCCAGAGCAATTGGTCCATGGGGTGATGCCTGAAACTTTAAGATCTGAATCCTTTGGTTATATATCTGTGAAGTACACCTCTAAGTTTTTGAAAGGGGTGAGTGACCCCATCCTTCAAATAAACAAGATACCCTGGGTTTATTTGGGGTGGGTTTAGGGAGGATATCGTTTGCATATTTAAAGATCTACTCTGTTTTCCTGTTGTTTCATGCATTCTATTTAGTTTCATGCATTCTATTTAGAAACAGGAGGAGGAGGGGAAGGCAGAAGAGGCAAGGTGACAGCAGAAGGCAGAGAGAGAGAATCAGCAGTTTAAAATTTTGTGAGCTCAGACAGAGGAGTAGGCTTAAGGTTTGTTAGGCAGTCTATGTCAGTCTGGAGAAGACAAGGAATTTCCCCAAAACAAAAAGAGTTTCGGCAGCTGCTTGGAATATTCCTTAAAGTCCCCATCCCGAGGTAGACTAACCACAGTTGGCTCCAACTGTAGCCATTAACCTGGGAAATGAGTGAGAAGCCCTTGCATCTACTAGACAGAGGAACATAGAGTTAACATCTCCTACAGTCTGATTTTACCTCAGCCAGACCAATAACCCCTTCACAAGGTTTCTCCGGATATCAGCTGGGTTTTGGGGGCCCTTTCTGATCAGGTACTCATTCTGCTGAGGCAACGCCACAAAGACAAAAGGTTGGGGGTGCCTCCTCTAATGAGGAGACTAGTCAGATGCCAGCCAGTTTGGCCTTGTACCAAAAGAATTTAAGGGATGCTTAGCTGTAGCGGTCTCAGCTTTGTGACATAAGATTGGAAACTATTCCGATGCCGCCATAGACTGTATGGTGTTCACAGAATCACAGACAGGCACACTCAGACTTGGTAGGCTTTTTGGGACCTTAAGGGTGCCCACCCGTGGAGCCACAGAATCGAACCCAGCAGGCAAGCCAGACCAAATTGCACATTCACACTTACATACATACCAGAGGTTACTATATTCCCCTCACAGAATTCCTACAGATAAGACTAAAAACAATGACAATGACAAACAGGACAAAACAAATACAGAAGTGGCCACAGAACAAGTTTATGAGTTTGCTGAAGGGCCAATTGATGTCTCGGTGTGCCCTGGGGGAGGGAAGTAGCTGTGTCCAGCCTTCCATTTAATCCCCCAGACAGAAGCACATGTGCATTTAGAATCCAGATGATAAGCTTATTTACCTTATTTTTTCCTAATAACAAAAATGGGAGTATTCATGGACTATTGGAAGGCTCGGTATGTCCTTCTTTAAGCTGTTGTTCCGTAAGTTGTATTGCTGCTATTTGTGAAGGGCCATTGTTCTACCTGAACAAGGGTATCTGACATCCAAATTATTGGGTCAGCGGCAAGAGGAACAACGGCCCCTTCTACAAGTGTGGCTAGCCAATCCCTTTTTTGAGATTTATATTTATGGGAGTTATTATATCCTGTTGTGTCCGACAGCCTTTTTTTGGGATGAAGCTGCATTTGTAACATCTGATTAGTGACCTTGTCATCTGGAGTGTAAAGTGGCATTCCCATTTGGGTTAAAATGTCACATCCCCATAAAGAAAAAGGGATGGAAGGAATAACATAAGGACAAAAAGGTCCTGAATTGTGCTTCTCATCTAACCATTTTAGGATTTGAGAGCTTTTTGCCACATTAGAAGCCTGTCCTATGCCCACGAGAGTAGCAGGAGCATTCTGAGTTGGCCAAGCTGAGAGCCAGTCTTTTCCTGCAATGCAGGAGACATCTGCTCCAGTGTCTAGAAATCTTTGAATAAGAATTCCCTGAACCTGTAATACTTCATGGACCTAGAGGCTTTAATCTCCTGTATCCAAAAGGCCATATCGCTAGAGCCAAAGCCTCCTTCTCCTCCGGGTGCATCAGTAGCATCTTTTCCTATGTGATAATAAGGCAATAATAGTAACTGGGCAATTCTCTGATCTTTAAAATTTTGCTTGGTGGAAGGAGGAGAGACCAGCACCTTGATCTCTCCCTGATAATCAGCGTCAACCACTCCAGGTTTTATAGTGATCCCCTGAAGGGAGATGGAGCTCCGTCCCAAACTTAGTCCCACTACCCCAGGGGGCAGGGGCCCCTTTACACCGGTAGGAATAGTTATAGGAGATGAATCAGGGGTTAGTATTGTGCTGGTGGTGGAACGGAGGTCCAGTCCTGCGCTGCCTGGGGTTTCTCTGTAGAGATTAGAGACTGACTGGAATTGGTGAACGGATGGAGAGGGCTGAGGGATATTGCCCCAATTACTGTCGGGGCCTGTGGCTGGCCCCTCAGTCCATTTCCCTGGTCCTGAGATTTTTGGAGATTGGTTCCCAGTGGCTGGCCATTTTTGTGAAATTTAGATTTACAGTCTTTGGCCCAATGAAAGCCCTTTTCACATCTGGGACATATAGTCCTGGATCTGTTGTTACTGTTTGTCACCTGAGCAACAGGTGCAGTTGGCAGAGAGGTATTTGCCTTTTTTGTAGGGCAATCCCTACTGAACTGTCCCATTTGCCTACAAGAATAGCAATTAAACCTTGAGGAAGGTTTTTCGCTCTTAGTACCTTCTGACTGCCCTAAAGATCTGACATATTGAGGGTATGTTTCTTCCTTTAAAGCTGCTGTGATAGCCATGCCCTGGATAAAGGCAGGACTTACATCTGCACATTGTTTGACATAATCAGTTAAGGTGCCGGGTTTTCTTATGCATCGTAATAAAGACTGGCAGGTAGAAGAGGAATTTTCAAATGCTAGTTGTTTAATGAGAATGTCTGCTGCCTCATCATTAGTTATTACTCTTCTAACAGCTTGTATAAGTCTAGATACAAAATCCTCACAGCTTTCATCCGATCGTTGTCAGATTTCTCCCAAGGTAGTGGCCCTGCCTGTTGCAATTGGCAAAGCTCTCCACGCATTATAGGTACAATCAGTGACCTGCTGTAAGGTGACCTTGTCAAGATACATCTGAGCTTGCAGTGTCAAAATCACTCACCTAGGAGTTTATCTAGGGTAAGGCCTCTCCTATCCGTCCTTTTATTTATGGCTACTCTTTTTCTAATGAGGTCATCATATTCCGCTTTCCATAGCAGGTATTGGCCTCCTGATAGGCATGCTTTTGCAACCTGAATCCAGTCATAAGGGGTCTTCCAGCGGGATACTAGGGCCTCTAGTAATGTGAGTGCATAGGGAGCAAGTGTCCCATATTCAGTACAGGCAGTTTTTAGTTCCTTAACAATCTTATAGGGAAGAGGTTCCCAAGAAGGGTCCTCATTAAATTCTCCCCCAAGAGCAACAGGGAAGCAGCGAATAAAATCTGTATCTCCCTGTTTTTCCACCTCTCTAGTGGTGGCTCTGAGCCCTACTCCTTTTTTTTTTTTTTTTTTTAATTTTTATTTCTAGGGAGAGAGAGAGACAGCGTGAGCAGGGTCAGAGAGAGAGGGAGTGACAGACTCGAAACAGGCTCCAGTCTCTGAGCCGGCAGTCAGCACAGAGCCCGACGCGGGGCTCGAACCCACGAACCGCGAGATCATGACCTAAGCGAAAGTCTGACGCTTAACCGACTAAGCCACCCAGGCGCCCCTGAGCCCTACTCCTTTTGAAGGTTGCATGGGAGGAAGCGGCCCACATGGAGGGAAGGTCCCTGTAGTCTGAACAGGGAAAGCCCAATTGTTTGATGTTAAATTTCAAACCTTCATAGTGGTGGAGTCAGGGACAGTCCCGGAGTCCACCTTATTATCATTTGGGGGGGGAGGGGCGCTGGGCTTAAAGACTCCAGAAGTATCTTTTGAGGGGTCTAACTCCCCCTTTATAATGGTCAATAGAGAAAGAATTTTGACCGGTATTTTTTGAGGACATTGTCTTATTTCGTCCCCAACTTTATTCCAGATATCTATATTAACAGTTCCTTCCTTGGGGAATCAGGGGCACAGTTTATAAACAAAACGTAAAAATAGATCAATTTGTTGAGAGGCTACCTCTGCCCCTTTTTTTGTAAGCACATTTCATATCACATCTATAAAGAGTCTGTTTTCCTTAGACTCTTTATGGCCCATAACTTCTCAAAAACAGTTCTTTGTTTATCCACCAACTAACCCTACTTATCTTATGCAGGGGGGTCCACAGCACCCTACGGTGGAATCCTAACTGTCCCGACTAATGCAGTGAAAACAACATAGTTTAAAGAGATTACCTTCATGTCCGCTGTTTGGTCGCCACTTGTCGGAGGCCGGATCCGGCAGGTCCAGGGGTCCCTGAAGGATGGTCAGTGTCAGCGAGAAAGAGAGTGAGAGAGCCCCGAGATTCTTTCTGATCACCAGGCAGGCATCTCTGCTCTGACTGGGGCTCAACTTTATTTTATCATTAAGTGTTTGGGGGATGGCACAGAAGTGTCATTTGCCTTAGACAATGATTTCTGATAACAAACTTCTTTGATATGTAAGAATTTCCCAGAACAAGGATATGTAGAAGACTCATACATAACGTTTACAATAGTGATTGAGGTAGGGGATTTAGATGTCTATCCTATGGGGAAGGAAGGCGTCTTTAGCATACCAGACAAGGTTTTCAGCATAAAAAGGGTGAAGTTACTTTTCTGTGGGCTTGGGTCAACAGCTTGTTTGTTTAAGGTGGAAGTATCAAGACAAACAGGTCTTTCAGGGAACACCTTTGCTCTCATAATCACAAAAGAAGTTCCTCAATAGGTTCCTTCACAGGGAGCAATCAGCATATACAAGGCCAGAAAATGCTCCAATCAGAAACAAGTGCGTGGGGGTGGATATTTGCCCTTAACTCTAAATTAGGCTCTTTGTCTCAGGCCCAGACCCAAGCCCTCTTTATTATGTAAATCTTGGATCTGCAAGGCCCATAGGAAGAGACTTTTGACAATCATCCACAATGTTTTCATCTGAAATCTCCTTGGAAAAGGCAGGGACACGCATTTCCTTATAAGCAATCTGTGTGGGGAATATAGGTCTGATCCGGAATATTGTGAGGCCTGGTCAATACCAGCAGCCTCATTTCCAACATGAGCGAGTAGTAGCAAAAGGAGATACCAGTTTTCATTTCTCATGGCAGGAGCTGTGCAAAAGCTACCATATCCCTGCTGTGACCTACGGTGGAATCCTAACTGTCCCGACTAATGCAATGAAAACAACGAGTGATGACTGAGCTGTCATCCAGCGAGGTCAGTGTGACTCCCAGCAAGAGAGAGAGAAACCAAGAAACAGACTCCTAACTATAAACAAACAAACAAACAAGCAAAAAACAAAAAAAAAAAACCCTGATGGTTACCAGAAGGGAGGTAAGAGGGATGGATTAAATGGGGATTAAGGAGTGAGTGCACTTGTTTTGATAAGCACTGTATGACATATGGAATTGCTGAATCACTATATTGTACCCCTGAAAATAATATAACACTGTGTGTTAACTATACTGGAATAACTTTTTTCAACAAAGAAAAGAAAAAAATAAATGATTTAATCTCATATTCTGACTCCAATCATTTACTTGTAGTTTCATGAATGCTGTGTTGAAAAGGATTCTGAAGCAATGAATGGATGAATACCTGAGTCACTATACCAGGCAAGCAATACAAACTATTTAACTTGCTGGCAAAGTGTAGGAAAATCTAAAATGGGTGATGGAGAAGGAAGAATGCAAATATTAGATAAGGCCACAGGACCAGTGGTAGTTTACAGTAGATATGATAGCTTGGTTTGATTATCTTCTTTGAATTATCTAATTCTAACATGTTGCTCTTTTTAAGAATCCAAATTTCACTTTGACACTTGAGGGTAAAATGATGGCAGTATGTTCTCATAGAAGATCAGGTACAATAAGGTGCAATGAGACTCAAATAGTGCAGGGATTGTCTATGCACATCTCAACATTTGGCCAGTCCTACTCTCCCATTGTCTTTGGCCAATTGAAGTATTTCTTGGCTAATGATTGACTCTATGGTTGGAATCCTTGTCACCAAAGCTCTACACCTAACACCACTGCCACTTATACTCTTTTCATATAAAGAGTCAGGTTTCAGTATAATTGTCACTATCATAATCAAGATGGAAGTCATAGAAACTCCAACAACAAGGTCTAACTAACCTAACTCACAGATACTGGATTTTTACAGAAATGCTGAATAACATAATTCTAAAGTGAGGGATTTTTCTCTGCTAAGAGAGGCCCGATGACGAGAGTCAGGATTCTGAAGCAATGAATGGATGAATACCTGAGTCACTATACCGGTGAAGTTAAAGTGCCATGAAGTAAACATTTAACACTGAGATGGAGGAGATAAAAAGGACACGGTAGATTATTTGCTCTTTCTTCTGGCCCGTATGGTTGGTTCTAAGGTTTCATCAAAGATGACAAAGGTGACCATGAAAACAAGTAAGTTTCATACGAAGCCGGGATGAACTTCATAATGCAACCTATTGTATTTTCTCTCCTTCCTAGTTTATTGTACTTCCTTTTTTCAATCGTTCTTGTAACCAAGAAAGATGACGCATATAAGCTTTGCATAAAGTCAGGCTTTAGGGAACCTACGTGAAGAAGACACTTGATTGTTTACTCAAAAAAATGACACTTTGACAGATATCTATTTTTAAATTCAAATATTCTTATCTTACATTTCTAAAGATATATCTTTTTATTTGTGATGTGTTTATACTGTATTTTGCTTGTTATATTAACCCCACTTTTTATTTTTATTTATTTTTTTATTTTTTTAAATATTTTTATTTATTTCTAGGAGAGAGAGAGAGAGAGAGACAGCGTGAGCAGGGGAGGGTCAGAGAGAGAGGGAGTCACAGACTGAAACAGGCTCCAGGCTCTGAGCTGGCGGTCAGCACAGAGCCCGACGCGGGGCTCGAACCCACGAACCGCGAGATCATGACCTAAGCGAAAGTCGGACGCTTGACCGACTAAGGCACCCAGGCACCCCATTAACCCCACTTTTTAAATACATTCCCTAATTTGGTCAAAGGATCTATCCTAGCACCAATGAATATCACCGCTATTGCTTTTACTATTTTATTTCTAAGTTGTTTAATTTTCTAATTGTTTTTGCAATATAGTGCCCCATAAAAATATAATTGGTAATGTATGAAGCTAAATTAAATAATACATATCAATGAGGTAATATATTTAAAGTACTTAGCACAGAGCATTGCACATAATAAACATTCAATAAATTTAGGTATTATCACATTTTTCTAGTACCATTTGTGGTAGGCTAAAAATGTCCCCCCCCAAATATCAGATACTAATGTCCAAAATCTGTGACTATTACATTATGTAGGAAAAAAATGTTATTAAATTAAGGATCTTGATGGAGGAGATTATTCTGGAATATTTGAATGGGCTTAAAATGCAATCATATGTATTCCTCATAAGAGAGATGCAAAAGGAGATTTCACAGAGCTGGACAAGAAGACACAGACAGAAGAGGAGAAAGCAGTGTGATACAGATTAAAATGATACAAGCAAACACAGTCAAAGAATGACAGCAGCCACAAGAAGTTTTGAGAGGTAAGGAATACATTTTTCTAGAGCCTTCAGAGGAAGCACAATGCTAATATCTACTGTTTTAAGTCACCAGTTTTGCAATAATTTGTTATAGCAGCCATAGGATACTAAGACACTATAATAATTATTACTATTTCAGATTACAGGAAATATTCCATTTAAAATGTATCTCTGATAGAGAAACATTAAAGTATAACAATAGATGTACTATAATATGACAATAGGACTTTTAAGACATTTAATTTTTTAACTAAAAGATTTTAAGGAACAGTGATATTATTTAGTTTCCTGTGGGGAAATTAAAGATGACTGAATATGTTCAGTTTTTTGGCCACATTTAGTAGTAATGATAGAAATGGAAATATACTAAATTTATCAAGGTAACCTCTCTTGAATAACTCAAGATATACTCTCAGAATCCTTCTTAATAAAGCCTCCAAGAAAGCGAATATCAAATGATAAAAGTCAGCACATGTGTAAAACCTATGTACTATCTTAAGCAAAAAAACCGTAAAATGAAAAAACAGAAGAAAGTAGAGTTGCTATATTTTCCTGAGTAGAGTTTTTATTTCAATTTTATCCTAACTTCACTATTCTTTTTATTCTTTTTAATTGTTAATATATTTGAGACAGACAGAGACAGAGCATGAGTGGAGGACGGTCAGAGAGAGGAGACACAGAATCCAAAGTAGGCTCCAGGCTCTGAGTTTTCAGCACAGACCCTGACATGGGTCTCAAACCCCCCAACCGTGAGATCATGACCTGAGCTGAAGTTGGATGCTTAACCGACTCAGCCACCCAGGCGCCCCGTGACTTCACTATTCTTAATTTTTACTTTTTATGTCTCTCTTAGTCATTGAGATTACAATAGTAAAAAATGCTTTCTAGGAAAGCTACATCATTAATATACTGTTTTGTTGAATACTTGGGATTTTCTTTCTGGTTTTTCATAAATAATGTCTTGGCTGAATATGCATTTCTAGGAAATGATATCTTCTTTTGAAAGTAAGGTATTATATTATTATTTCCTATGTTAAGAATTACAGAAAAAAACAGCTATTCAGCCTACATTTTATTTCTTTATATAAACTATATTTGCTTTTTAAATACTTTCCCTTTATTGGGTTGATTATAGTATATATTATCAATTGCATAAAATGTCAAAAAAACCCTCAAATACTCTGTGTGTCATGTGGATATATGAACATTGTGAATCCTAAAATTATAGTGATTGTATAAAACTGAACATTAAACAATTAAGGGAGAATTTTAGGTACAATGTGCTATATTTTGTTCAAAAGTATTTGGTTACAACATAATACAGTGACTAGGATCCTGAAGCTAAGTTCCCTCCATCAGTATTACTCTTTTGCCACTTACTAATTATGTTTCAATTTTCTCAATACTTATTATAATATATAATGCATGTAAAGCTCTTACAATATTGCCTGAAAATATAAGAAATGTTGGATAACTTTTGTTGGTCTTATTGTTACAGCAAGCTTGAATTTCTGGGAAAATTTTTGTTTTAGTTTCCAGAAGTGTAAAGTGTTTTTTTTTCTTTCTTTCTTCAAATATGTATTTAAATTCCAGTTTGTTAACATATATTGTAATGTTGGTTTCAGGAACTGGATTTAGTGATTCATCATTTACATATAACATTCAGTGTTCATCCCAACAAGTGCTATCTGAACATCCATCACCCATTTAGGCTATCCACCAACCAGGACCCCTTCCTCAACCCTCAATTTGTCCTCTATAGTTAAGAGGAAGTCCTTTACAGTTGACTTCCCTCTCTTTTTTATTTCCTCCCCTTAGTTCATCCATTTTGTTTCTTAAATTCCAGATCTGAGTGAAATCATCGGTTTTTGTCTCTCATTGACTGATTTCATTTAGCATAAAACACTCTAGCTCTATCCATATCATTGTAAATGGCAAGATTTAATTCTTTCTGATGGCTGAGTAATATTCCATTGTGGGTATATATACCACAATTTCTTTATATATTAGTCAGTCAATGAGTTTTTGGGCTCCGTCCACAGGATGGCTATTGTTGATAATGCTGCTATAACATCAGGGTGCATATTCCCCTTTGGAAGTGTTTCTGTATCCTGTAGGTAAATACCTAGTCGTGTCATTGCTGGGTCATAGGGTAATTCTATTTTTAACTTTCTGAGGAAATGCCATAATATTTTCCAGAGTGGTTGCACCAGTTTGCATTCCTACCAACAGTGTAAGAAGGTTCCCCTTTCTCCACATCTCCGTCAACATCTGTTGTCTCTTGTGTTGTTGATTTCAGCCACTCTGATAGGTGTAAGGTGGTATCTCATCGTGATGTTGATTTTTTTCTCTAATGATGAGTGATGTTGAGCATATTTTCATGTGTATGTTGGCCTCTGGATGTCTTTGGGAAATTGTCTATTTATGTCTTCTGCCAACCTTTTAATTGGACTATTTATTTTGGGGTATTGTATGTAGTGTAGTTTCCTTATAGGTTTTGGATACTAACCTTTTATTGGATATGGCATTTGCAAATATCTCCTCCCATTCAGTCAGTTGTCTTTTAGTTCTGTTGATTGCATTTCACTGTGCAAAAGATTTTTATCTTGATTAAGTGTCAATACTTCATTTTTGCTTTTGTTTCCTTTGCCTCTGTAGTAAGTGGCTACAGCTGAGATGAAACGGTTTGCTGCCTGTGTTCTCTAGGATTTGCATGCTTTCCTATCTCACATTTTGGTCTTTCATTATGTTTGAATTTTTTTGGTGTGTGTATGATATAAGAAAGTGGTCCAGGTTCAATCTTCTGCATGTTGCTGTCCAATTTTTCCAACGCCATTTTTGGGAGAGATTGTCTTTTTTCCACTGGATATTCTTCGATTTATCAAAGATTAGTTGACCTTATACTTTTGGGTCTATTTTGGGTTTTGAAATTGATCTATGTGTCTGTTTTTGTACCAGTACCATACCATCTTGATGACTACAGCTTTGCAATATAATTAGAAGTACGGATTTGTGATGACTCCAGCTTTGTTTTTCTTTTTCAAGATTGCTTTAGCCATTCAGGGTCTTTTCTGGTTCCATACAAATTTTAGGGTTGTTTGTTCTAGCTCTGTGAAAAATACTAGTGGTTTTTTTAAATAAGGATTGCAGTAAATGTGTAGATTGTTTTGGGTTGTATGGACATTTTAACAATATTTGTTCTAATCCATTGGCATGGAATGTATTTCCATTTCTTTCTGTCCTCTTCAATTTGTTTAATCAGTGTTTTTTAGTTTTCAGAGTATAGATCTTTTACCTCTTGGTTAGATTTATTCCTAGGGGTGCGTGGGTGGCTTAGTCAGTTAAGTGTCTGACTTCGGCTCAGGTCATGATCTCACGGTTCGTGGGTTTGAGCTCCGCGTTGGGCTTTGTGCTGACTGCCAGCTCAGAGCCTGGAGCCTATTTCAGAGTCTGTATCTCCCTCTCACTCTGACCCTCCCCTGCTCACGCTGTCTCTCTCTTTCTCTCCTAGAAATAAATAAAAATATTTAAAAAAACCAAAAAGGTTTGTTCCTAGATATCTTACGGTTTTGGTGAAATTGGAAATGGGATTGATTCCTTGATTTCTCTTTCTGCTACTTCAGTATAGGTGTATACAAAAGCAACAGATTTCTGTACATTAATCTTGTGTCCTGTGACTGCTGAATTCAGGTATCAGTTCTAGCAGTTTTTTGGTGGAGTCGTTTATTATATTTTCTACATAGAGTGTGATATTGTCTGCAAATAGCGAATGTTTGACTTCTTCCTTGCTGATTTGGATGCATTGTATTTCTTTTTGTTGTCTGACTGATGAGGCTAAGACTTTTAGTACTATGCTAAATAGTAACAGTGAGAGTGGACATCCTTTCTTCTTCCTGACTGTAGAGGAAAAGCTCTCAGTTTTTCCCCATTGTGGATGGTATTAGCAGTGGGTCTTTGTATATGGCCTTTATGATGTTGAAGTAGGTTCCTTCTATTGATACTTTGTTGAGAGTTTTTATCAAGAATGTATGCTGTATTTTGTCAAATGAATTTTCTGCATCTGTTGACAGGATCATATGGTTCTTTTTCATTCTTTTATTAATGTGATGTATCATGTTGATTGATTTGTAAATATCAAACCACCCCTGCAGCCCAAGAATAAATCTTACTTGAATATGGTGAATAATTCTTCCAATGTACTGATGGATTCAATTTGCTAGTATCTTGTTGAGGATTTTTGCATCCTTATTCATCAGGAATATTGGCCTATAATTCTCCTTTTTAGGAGGGTCTTTGTCTGGTTTTGGAATCAAGGTAGTTCTGGCCTCATAGAAGAAATTGGAAGTTTTCCTTCCTTTTTATTTTTTGAACAGTTGAGGGAAATAGGTATTAATTCTTCTTTAAATACCTTGTATAATTCTCCTGAGAAGCCAACTGGTCCTGCATTTTTGTTTCTTGGGAGATTTTAGATTACGGATTCAATTTCTTTGCTGGTTTTTGGTCTGTTCAAATTTTCTATTTCTTCTTATTTTATTGCTGGTAGTTTGTGATTTCTAGGAATTTATCTATTTCATCTAGATTGCCCAATTTGTAAATATAGAATTTTTCATAATCTCTTGTGACTGTTTATATATCTGTGGCATTGGTTATGATCTTCTTTTCTTCATGATTTTATTTATTTTGATCTTTTTTCTTTTCTTTTTGATAAATCTGGTTAGAGGCTTATCAATTTTATTAATTCTTTCAAAGATACAGTTATTAGTTTCATTGAGCAGTTCTGGTTTATTTGGGGGTTTTTTGTTTGTTTGTTTCTATATCATTTATTTCAACTCTTATCTTTATTAGATTCTTCTACCAGCTTTAGGCTTTATTTGCTGTTACTTTCTTAAGTTCTTTAGGTGTAAAGTTAGGCTGTGTATTTGAGACTTTTCTTGCTCCTTGAGATACGCCTGTATTGTATAAACTTCCCTTGTATGACCACTTTTGCTGCATCTCAAAGATTCTAGACTGTGGTGTTTTCATTTTCATTTTCTTCATGTAATTTTTTTATTTCTTCTTTAATTAACCCATTCATTCTTTAGTAGGATGTTCCTTAGTCTTGATGTATTTATTATCTTTCCAAATTTTTTCTTATGGTTGATTTCAAAGATTCATAGAATTGTGGTCAGAAATATGCACGGTTTTATCTCAACATTTTTGTATTTGTTGGAGCCTGATTTGCGACATAGTACATGGTCTCTTCTGGTGAATATTCCATGTGTGCTCAAAAAAAAAAAAGTGCATCCTGCTGCTTTAGGATGAAATGTTTTGAATATATCTGTTAAGTTCATCTGGTCCAGTGTGCCATTCAAAGTCATTGTTTATTTGTTGATTTTCTGCTTACATGATCTGTCCACTATGGAAAGTGGGGTGTTAAATCCCCCTGTTCAGAATATGCTGATAATTTTCTAGCTATGATCGAGGGATAAGGCAAATAGAGGTCCTCTTATGACTCTGTCATCTTAACCCCTCCTCCCAGAAGTGTAAGTATTATTTATCAGCGCATTACAGATATAAGGCATGGTAGAGTTCCATTCAACAGTTTGTGGGGCAGGAGAAGCAAATCTGTTCAGTCATAGAATCCCTTTTCTAGCCTATTTGGTTTGTTAATATTTTTTAAGGATTCTTATGTCAATAATTAGAAGGATTATTGGTCTATAGTCTTATTTTTGTAATGGATTGTAATATTTTCCTATTAAAGTTATGTTAGTTTTCTAATTGGACAGGTAAATATTTTTCCCTTTCTCCTTACAGGAAAAAAAAAAGATTAATGTCATTTCTTACATTCTTACATTCTGGGCCTGAAGTTTTCTATTAGAAATGTTTTTAGTAATAAATTAAATTTATTCAACAGATACAGATCTATTTATATTTTATGTCTTATATAACTTCTTGTAAATTATATTTTCAATAAATTTAATCATTTGTCTAAATTGTGAAATTGTTGTATTATAACATTCTGGGATTACCATTTTAATGACTGTAAAATCTTTGCTGACAATCCCTTTATTTCTGTTATTGTTGATTTGTGTTTTCTGTGTTTCACAAGAGTAAGGGGAGAAATTGTCAATTTTGTTGATATTTTTAAATAATAAGGTTTTAGCTTTGTTAATTTTTTTATTCTAGTCATATATTTTGGTAGTTTATGCTTTTCATTATTTTCTTCCTTCTACTTGTTTTTGTTAAGCTTTCTTTCTCTCTTGTTGCATCATAAAGTAAAATTTTAGGTCATTAATTTCTTTAATATAGGCACCAAAAACTATAGCTTTATCTCTAAGCCCTGTTTTAGCATCATCCTGACAAATTTTCATACAATTCCATTCTCATATCAGTTCCTTATCTTATGGTTTTACAACAGAATTAATATATATGTAACTTTATACTTTGTGAGAAATTTCACCTCTACCTCCCTTCCTGCCTTAAGGAAACTTTCTTTCTTTTGCCCCATTGGCCTATCTGGCTCCATTTTGATTCTACTCCCTGTATCGTCTCCATAATGTGGAGTTTTGTCTTGGTAGGGTGTTGAGTTGTGTTAGTTTAAATTGTTTATAAGGTTCAAATGTTCCTACCTCTAATTTCTGCATTACTCATGAGATTAATCTGTAATAACCCTCTCTGATTTTCATTACTCTTTCATGTTTCCCCAACGTATTTCCTGGTAATGAGAAACTCCAGCAGAAGGCATGTTTAGTTCTCTGTGCTTCTTCCCATAGTAACTGACACAACTTAAGTCTTGTAGCTGCCAGTGTTTTATCCCTCTCATTTGTACTTATGGGTATGCAGGGATATATTCTGCTACCAAGTTTTGCTCCAGATATTGTCTACGGCTCGTTAATTTTACTATCCAAGTTGCTTTGTTTATTTTTATTGGTTAATTTGGAAAGACAAAAGGAAGCAATAACTATGACCATGTTATCCCCATATACTCCAAACCCCTCTCTTGTAATTCTTTTTATCCCATCTTTATATAACTGACAAGTATGCACTCTAAATTATTGTACAAATTATCTTTTAACCTACAGATATTAAAATGGATATAGACTTCAAAAAACATAGGGCAAAAAAGTATTATTCCAATGAGTAGTCATATAGTAACAAGTCAATTTCTAATCTTCCCCAATGATATGAAGTACATATTTAATAAGCTTACTACATTTCAACTTCTTTTATAAGTAAAATCAAGATGTCAGATGTATAAAATGTTTATAGTGTAAGTCTTGTTTTATATAAGTACCTTGACAGGGTTTTGGGGAATTTCCTAGGTAAACCATAACATTGATTTGGTAACAAATATACAGTTGAGTAATTTCTGAAACTAATCCCTACTCATTTCAATGCTGCAGAAAACCAGTTGGGTCAGTGATGATGCAAAATAAATATGCTGTGAAAACAAAATGGTTTCCTTGTATTGGATCTTAACTGCCTTTAGGGTTTTACATGTTTTGCTAAATTGAAATTTCATACAGTAAGAATAACTCCTGATAGCTCTGTAGCTTCCTAATCCCATGCTTTTCTGATAACGTCCTTTCTAGAATAGAAAAAAAATGAGAAGTTAATTGCTTAAACTCTGAAAAATGCTTTTCTTTGAACTCAATGAAGCACAAAGATAAATAGTGTATTACTAAAGGGAATTTAGCTCTATTTACTACTGCTTGTAGTGTGAAATTGGTTGTTTGTGATCTCTAAAGACTTGCTTTCTTTTCAAAACATTGTATGCTAGCTCCGTCTACAGAGAAAGGTGAAAATGTAAAAAGAATTAAGATTAAGGGACATTACTTAAATTACACAGTTTTTCAATGGTTCTGTTTTGTTTTCTTGTTGTGAATTTTGTTAAATCCTCAATTGATGGCTTCTCAAATAATGATGTTCTATAGTATATTTCACCATGTCTTTTTTTGCTATTCTTTCATTTATCATCCATATACTTATTTTATTTAGCAATCATTTATTGTGTTACGTCTTTCTGATTTATTTATCCATGTGTATTTTGAAAAATTTTAACTAGGAACATAAAACCTCTTTAAGATCAGTATTAGGGTTTATCACAACCCTCTAGACACTAAACATGGCTCCTGACACAGTTTAAAACTGTGTCAACATATTCATATGGTTTTATCATTGAGAAAAATACAAAATGTATTTTACAAATAATGTAATAAAAGTTGAAATATGTTTTGGATTATTTATTTCACTATGAAACAAGAATGATCTCAGAGTACTTACGTAAATTTTCTGTGAATTCTAAGTTCGTGATATATATGTTAAATATCTATATATTTAATTTACTATGAAAACAAGAAATCAGTACATTACATCTTTTTAATCATTTGCATATTGTTGTTCTATCAACTGCAAGATTAAATGTTATTCCCAATAGCTTATATTGCATCATTTTGTTATTGCTCTTAGTTCCTTGAAGAAATCAATTTGCCACATTTGTTTGTTTCCATTGCTTATTTGGAAAAGTTAAAATATGTAATAAAGTTAAAAAAGTGATACAAAGGTCAACCAATATTTTATATGTATACATGTACATATAATAACTAGCAGGTTTATATTTGTCTATAGATATATTGACTCATTTAAAAGTAAATTCAGAACTATGATATATATAAAATGAGATGGCTTCTGACTATGATTGAATAACTGACATTTCTTATAAAGTTTGTATGTTAAGCACACCACAATAAAACTACTGAAAATCAGTGCAAGTTTTATTTTATATACTAAATTGTTATGAATTTTTTATATTGAATTGTTATGAATATATAATTAAAATTTTAATACCACTTTTATAGGTATGACATTTCTAGAAAATAGCTCCCATTTATTATTTTAACCCCTAAGACATTATTTTATGCCTAATCATCATCACCTCTTCATTAACAATCTAAATTCTAAAGTTTGATTTAAAACTATTATTTATCCACAGAACTCTGCTTCTTCTGTTTCTTTTATCATAGGTACTTGCTAGAATTTATCTATTTCAAACATTAAAAGTCTATATTGAACAGCTTTGTTTTGTTTCATAAGTTATTGGCTGTGATGAAAACGAACTTATCAAAAGCAATTTTTAAATAGTAGAGAAAACGTATGACAATATATACTTGTAGGCATTGTAATTGGACAAGTATAATGCATCCACCTATGCAAGTCATCAATTTAAGAACATTTTCAAGTGCAAGAATTCATTA
This sequence comes from Proteles cristata cristata, assembly GCA_017311185.1. Lineage (NCBI taxonomy): Eukaryota > Metazoa > Chordata > Mammalia > Carnivora > Hyaenidae > Proteles > Proteles cristata. Next base: position 58,603 of record JAESUZ010004098.1, on the reverse strand, counting down.
CATTGGCATTCAGAAAGAGCCATTCAAATGTCCACTTCTTTTAAACTCTGAAGCTGAGTAGCTCCTGAGAGGTTTGACAGAAGTGGGTAAAAGAGAAAACTAAAACCAAACAGATACACACAAAAAAGTCACATTCAGGTAGAACATAAATATTATTGGAAAAAATCTAGGTCACCAAAGAAGTATATTTTCCTTAGAGTACTGAGTAGTATTTATATTTTTCCAGTGGTTGTTAACAAGTGATATTACCGAAAGAGTACATTAATTTTCACAAATATATTTGGACTACTTTACTAAATAAATTTTAAGGTGTAAATTACAAAAATAAGCAACTCAAATTTCCAACCTTGAATAAAGTTGTCAAACCAAATAGAAATTCAAAATCACAACTATAAAAAAACAAAACTAATTATAGAATCAAGTGTAATTTTGTTTATTACACTATGTTAGAGAAAAACATTTATTTAAGAATAAACAGATGTGAAGGTGGAGACAACAAACGTAGTGGGATAGGAAAAATGTTTCAGTCATTACTTCATGAGCAATTATTCTAAGCTATGTTTTATTTTTATATTTTGTGTTTTTTTATGTTTGTTTATTTTTGAGAGAGAGAGAGAGAGAGAGAGAGACAAAGCATGAGAGAAGAAGGGGCAAAGAAAGAGGGAGACACAGAGTCTGAAGCAGGGTCCAGTTTCTAAGCTGTCAGCACAGAGCCTGATACAAGGCTCGAACTCAAGAATAGCAAGATCATGACCTGAACTGAAGTCGGACGCTTAACTGACTGAGCCACCCAGGTAACCTTCTATGTTTTATTGATAACACAGCAGTTTTCATGTTAAATAGTGACTTAATCTTTTTTACTGGTAGTTTGAAATACTAAGCTTAAATTTTCTTCCACTGAATAATAAAGTTGATTAACCAATCATTTCAATAAAAAATGTAAAACATGGAAATTTGTGTGATATAATAATTCAAATGCGTGGAAAGAATTTCAGTGTGATAATGAATGGTACTTTTTTGGTATGTTTTGGTTTTAAAAGATTAAGAAGCTAAAAAACTTCAACATGTGTGGTAGAAGTTCAGGAAATATTTAGGCTTTAACTTAGTAATCAAATAAGTGCATTTATACATGCTACCATACGATAACACTGAGGAATACAATTTAACTGAACATTGGAATTAAGAAAAGAAAAATAGAAACAAGATGGATTAAAAAAATTTTTTTAATGTTTATTTATTTTTGAGAGAAAGAAAGACAGAGCCCGAGCAGGGGAGGGGCAGAGAGAAAGGGAGACACATAATCTGAAGCAGGTTACAGGCTCTGAGCTGCCAGCACAGAGCCTGATGCTGGGCTTGAACCCACAACAGTGAGATCATGACCCAAGCTGAAGTGGATGCTCAACTGACTTAGCCACCCAGGGACCCTAAACCAAGATGAATTTTAAATCTGAACTATACCTTGTTCATTTTTTCTTTTTCAAAATAGGGAAAACACAAGTGGTTTTAACTTAAGAAACTATCAAATTGAAAAAAATCAGTCACTGAGAAAGAACAATTTTACCTGAACACAGGACTATACTTTGCCCAATCTATACTTCTTATATGGGGTGTGTGTATGTGTATCTAAGGCCTGCACTGAAAATATAGAGATATGAGACTCTTGGGTTTGAAAAATGCTACCCACCAGTAGCTACCACCAGTGTAGAGAAAGAATTACTGAAAAACAGAATGAAAAGTAGTGTCAAAAGTCAAAAGGGAACCAAATCTGATAAAGTAGAAAAAAATAACACATTTGACTTAAGTGTTTCATCATATAAACATCTCTGAGATTTCCTGTTGTTTCTACTGAGAGTCACAGATCATGCAAGATCCTAAGAGGTTCAACCACCTGTCAAGGGTATATAGCTTCTTTCTGCAACATTGTTGCTTTATATTTTAAAACCTTTAGTGATACCAACTTGTCACTACTCTACCTTTTCCATTAGGATAGAAAACAACTGTCTTCATGGACTGTCAAAAAGTGATTAGTTTCTATATCAAAAATTGAAAACAAGCAGAAAGACAGTTCCATCATGGGAAGAAATCTGAATCTTTGAGAAGATGATTGTTTCCAGTTACACATACAAAGCCTTCTGCCTCTCTCCATATTCAGTTATGCTTGTTTTCTACACCTACTGGTACTCATTCTATTTTTTTTCCATAAAAAGAGAACCAATAGTACGTGTATACCTCCCCCCACACACACACACACAAACACACACATACACACACACAGCATACAGGCCATCAGGTTGGAGATGAGGCAAGAGTCAAAGCTGCATTTCAATTCTGAAGGCCATCTGCTGGTAGGATTCTTTCCTTTTTGAGAAGCAGCCAGTTTTTGTTATATTAAGACCTTCAACTGTTTGGATGAGATCTGCAAATATTATGGATGGTATCTGCTTTACTCAAAGTCCACAGATTTAAATGTTAATTTCATTCAAAATACACCTTACAAAAACATCCAGAAAAATGTTTGATGGAATATCTGGGTAACATGCTCCAGCCAAAATGACAAGTAAAATTAATCATTACACTCATCTTATTCCACTTCTCTTTTTTTAAAAATATTTTTATTTATTTCTAGGAGAGAGAGAGAGAGAGACAGAGTGAACAGGGGAGGGTCAGAGAGAGAGGGAGTCACAGACTGAAACAGGCTCCAGGCTCTGAGCTGGCAGTCAGCACAGAGCCCGACGCGGGGCTCGAACCCACGAACCGCGAGATCATGACCTAAGCGAAAGTCGGACGCTTAACCGACTAAGCCACCCAGGCGCCCCATCTTATTCCACTTCTTATCTTTCAGAATGATAGTTATATGCACATGGGAGTTTGATTTATTATTTAGCAGATTTGGGATATAAGTGAGAATTATTATTCTGAGAATGCATTTTATCTTTTTTCCCAATGGCTCAAACCCAGAAAGCATGTAAAAGTGGAAAACTAAGAGCACTGCCCTGATATCGGCAGTTCTGTTTGCTCAACAGAACAGGAAAGTGTATCAGGACAACTCTGGCCATCTTATTTTTCTTTGGGTCATACCTTGACTTACATTTTTATGATTTCTTTCATATAAAATATTAAACTGGGAAGAGAAAGTAATGTATCTAAATCGTCTTACAGTTAAATACTCGTTTTGGTTTTTCTACATCTTAATATTCTTTTCAAATTTATAATTTTCTTCTTAAGCTCTTTTATGCTAACTTCCATTGAAAAACAACATGTTATTTTTCCTTCTTCCTTCCTGATTCCTAATATTACATGTTAGCCCTGTCTTCTCAAATTTCTATAGATTGAAGTATTTCAGTTTTACTCATGAGCCTCATCTTCCACTCGTCACTTCCTTCATAAGGAATCTCTTTCATGGCCGTCATTTTAAATTGCATCTGAAGAGTAATTCTGATGTTACTGTAGCCAGAATTGTTTGCTTCTTGCTCCATAACCATAAAAGCAATAGCACAGTGGATGTCAGCACTTGATCATCTCATGAATATCTTAAACTTAACATGTCTACATATCAAAAACGGTTCTTCTCCAGTCTCCCAAACCTTAAATAGATGATTCATTTACTAGCCAATGAACGTATTCTTGACACCTCTTCTTTATCCTTCCTGTTCAAACCAATACCAACTTCCTCTGAGTTTCTACATCAGTTTATAGATGATAATAAATTACTAAAACCTGATAGTTTAAAAAATCAGATTTAATTCTGTTACAGTTCCGGAGGTCAGAAGTCTTAAATCAAGATGTTGGCAAGACTTGTTCACTCTGGACACTTCATAGAATTCAATTCCTTGGCTTTTCCAGCATGTTGAGGATGCCTGCATTCCTTGTTGGGTGGCCCCTTCCTGCATCTTCAAGGCCAGCAGTGCAACATTTCAATCTCTCTCACTTCTGCTTTCAACATCACATCTCCTTTGCTGACTCCCTCTTTTCCCGATAAGAATTCTTGTCATTACTCTGAGAAACTCAGATAATCCTAGCTAATTTCCCATCTCAAGACACTTAATTCCATCATATCTACAAAATCTCTTTTACTAGGTAAACTATCATATTTACAAGTGCCAGGAAATTGGATGCTGACATCTGATGAGGAGATCCACCACAGTGCACCACAGTGTCCTTACAAAATATTTCTTTAATTTTCTCCTCTTCATTCCTTCTTACTTATATTTTCCCTGTCCAAGATACCATCACCCTTTTTTTGAATGACTTCCTCACTGGTTTCTGATTACCATTATTCAGTCTTCCAGTATATTTCCCACTTAGTGACCACAATTGGTCTCATTAGAGAAATATATGATCATATTACCCTGCGTAAAACATCCTAACAGCTTGCCATTGCACTTAGGATAAATTGTGTAATCCTCACCATGGTTTTGCATAATCTGACTCTTACATAGAATCTCATACTTCATCTAATGCTCCTGTTCTGTTAATCACTACACAACAGCTACCTGCCTTACCATTTAGCACAAACCCATTATATGCCTTTGCAAATGCTTTTACTCTGTAATGCTTTTCCCTGACTCCTTATAATGCAGTATGGTAGTGCAAGATCTATATTATAAAAACATAACATAAAATTACAAGGTCTATATTATCCAGGAGATTTATACATATTCTAAACTGCACAGTACTTTGAAAAGAGCTCCAAATATTTTCATGTTTCTTCTTTCTTTAAGTTCATTTCAATACAAATATAAATCTTCTAAATAACAGTACTTTGTTTTCTATCTTAATAGATGAGTAGTTCATCTGCATTTGTTTTCCGATTCATTCTCCACTCCTCACTTTCTGTACTGTTTGGTCCTAGAACTTAATTTTCTGATTCCTTTGCAAAATACCTTCCAACTCTCTTCAGCCAACAGGAGGTCCTGGTGGATGTATTAGAGGACAAGAGGAAGAAGAAGCTAAGGGTTCTCATGCATAACATAAGATAGCATGTTTGGCAGAAACTGAGTCTTCTCCATGGTTCTTGTTTCTATATTTAGCACCTCTCATAGTACACTTTTGCCAGGTAGGTTTCCAACTTCAGTAGTGAGGCCCCAAATCCTGATTTCTGTTAACATTACATGTTCTCTTTGTCCTTCTAACCATAGGGATAAGGATAGCTTCCTTACTGATTGTATAAGTTAGGGTTCTCCAAAGAAAGAAAACCAATAGAATGCATATGTATATATAATACATTTATGTACAGATAATACATATGCATTATAAACACTCTATATCTCCTCACACACACACATATATATACATACATATGTGTATATGTATATATATAATGCATATATACACTTTATATCCCCTCACAGAGGCTGACAAATTCCAAGATCTGCAGGTTAAGCTGGCAAGCTGGAGACCCACTAAAACCAATAATGTAGTTCTAGTCTGTTTGAAGGCCTGGAGCTGTGAAACTCAAGAAGAGTCAATGTTTCTGTTTAAGTCCAAAACCAGGAAAAAACTAATATCTTGTTCCAAGTCCACCAGGCAGGAAGAATTCTCTCTTACTCTGAGGAGGGTCAGTGTTTTTGCTTTATCCAGGTCTTCAACAAATTGGGTAAGACCCACCAATTTAGGCAGAGCAATCTTTTTTTTTTTTTTTTTTTACAAATAGTTTATTATCAAATTAGTTTCCACATAACACCCAGTGCTCATCCCCACAAGTGTCCTCCTCCATGTCCATCCCTCCCTCCCCCCCACACCTTTCAGTCTTCAGTTTTTGTCAGCATTCAAGAGTCTCTCATGGTTTGCCTCTGTCCCTTTACCCCACCATTTCCCCTCTTCTTCTCCCACTTGTTCCTCAGTTAAGTTCCTCCTGATCCTCCTATACATGCAAACATATGATACTTGTCCTTCTCTGCCTGACTTCGCTGAGCATAACACCCTCAAGGTCCATCCATGTTGCTACACATGGCCAAATTTCATTGTTTCTCATTGCCATGTAGTATTCCATGGTATAGATAAACCACATCTTCTTGATCCATCCATCTGTTGATGGACACTTAGGCTCTTTCCAGGTTTTAGCTATTGTGGAGAGTGCTGCTATGAACATTGGGGTACATGTGCTCCTATGCATCAGCATTTCTGTATCCCTTGGGTAAATTCCTAGCAGTGCTATTGCTGGGTCATAGGGGAGTTCTATTGTTAGTTTCCTGAGGAACCTCCACACTGTTTTCCAGAGGGGCTGTACCAGTTTACATTCCCACCGACAGTGTAGGAGGGTGCCCGTTTCTCCACATCCTCGCCAGCATCTAAAGTTTTCTGATTTAGAGCAATCTTCTTTACTATCTACCAATTTCTGGGGCACGTGGGTAGCTCAGTTGATTGAGTGTCTGACTTTGGCTTAGGTCATGATCTTGCATTTGTGGATTTGAGCCCTGCATCGGGCTCTGCACTGAAAGGTCAGAACCTGGAGCCTGATTTGGATTCTGTGTCTCCCTCTCTCTAACCCTCCCCTGCTCACACTCTGTCTCTGTCTCTCAAAAAAATAAATAAATAAATGTTAATCTCATCCAAACACACCTTCACAGAAACACTCATAATATTTGACCAAATCTAGGTATTCTGTGGCTCAATAAAGTTGACACATAAAATTAACCATCACACTGCTGTTAGTTATTTTTTGGTCTCCCTCACCTTATACTCTGTATTTTCACATGGAAAAAGAATGATTACCTGATTTAATTCTGCTTTTTTACATATATACTTTCAGTTTTCCTGTATGGGTCTTGTCTGATTAACAGATTTCCTTTTTAAATGGGTAATTTCCTCCTTTTTTATGGTCTAATTACCCCCAACATCTATATTTACCATAATTTATTCACCTTTTTGTAAATGATCCATAATTTGTAAATAAGTGTATAAACAATGTTTACTTTTCTTACAATTATTTTCTTTGAGTATAAATCAGAGTATACATTTATGCACTCATTGCCCTTTCCCTTAATATTCCTTGTTTCTAAAGGAGCACTCTGTACATTGTAAGTAAGTACTTAAAAACCTTTTGCAATAGTTTCTTCCTTTTTTAAAAAAAAAAGTCTATTCTTCTGTTCATAAATTGTCTTGTCAAGGCAATTGTTTTATAAATTGATTGAATGCTAAGAAGAGGCATAAATTCTGTAATAAACCATCAAGTTCATACACCATAAAGACTTGTAAAACCTTAAGAGTTGTTCTATGATATTATTGTTTTATTTAAAGAAATATCTATAAATAAGATTGAAACATGGTAAAGTCACCATATCTAAATTATCTGTTTTGAAAAGATTCAGGTATAGTTAAATAGAAAAATTACTCTTTTAATAATACACTTATCAAAAAATTATAAACAATAAATTACTGCTATATGCTAAATATATGTAGAATGTGAGTAAGAAAATGCAATGATGAAATGTGATAAATATGGCTTAGCTAGAAAGCTTCTAATTGTCAATGATCAAAACCTTAGCTTTACTAGAATTTAAATTGTATCTGGAAGAAGTCACTCATGCTCACATTTCAAAAAAGAATTTGGCAAACAAAACTGTCTGAGTGGTATGGGATCCATAGGATTTAATGAATGTTATCTACAAACAGAATCCTCACAATTATTAGAGGGCCGACCTGGGACTCTGCTAAGAAGCCTCTTTGTATATAACATTCTATAGTAAACCTGGCGATTCATAATTATCACACAAAATAAACTCATTTGAAATTGCAGTATCTTCTTCTAGGCTTAATGCTTTTTGGATTAAATTGCTCATTAGAGATATCTAAGTCCAGATGGGCAGGAAAATAGTTGTTCTATAAATATCTCTTCTTATATAAGAGGTTTAAACACTTCTCAAATATGAAAGTCTTATGATAGAAACACAGAGTTAAATCTAAAGCCAAATCTATTAACATTTGAACAGAAATAATTTGTTCCTTGTTCAATTATAAGATTATTGAAAATAAGTTTTAATATTTTAGGTAATTTAGATCATCTTAAAGACTCCCTGTAAATTTTTTATGAGATACTAATGTGATTGAACATCTATTTTTCTGATAAATGAATGAAATTATCTGATATCAAGAAATCAGATTATAAATTAAATATATTAATATTAATCAGATTTTTTCATTTCTTAACTAATGAGAAATTTTTAATTAAGCTTTTACTTTCTTAGTGATTTAAGCTCCATTTTTCCCACCACATCCCACGAGGTTTATTTGAATGCCTGCCATCATGGTTACCTTTCTGAATTCATGTTTATCTTCCTAAAATCAAGTCTTAGCAGGGAGCATCCATTGCTTCACAATTCTCATACAATAAACACTAATTTTCAGTGTGTTTTTTTTACTGTGGGAAATAATTCTATGCATTCTGTATACTCTGTTTCCTCCTCAACTTTTGCTCATCTTTTATCTCTTTCTCCAGCTTAAAATAAGGAGTCTTTGTGAGACATACAATAACCAGGCTTCATCTTTTCCCTTCCTGCAGAGTACCTGACACCTACTGGCTACACTATGTTCAGATTTTATATCTTAACTTAGTTAAGTCCTTAATATGGACTGTTGATAAGAAAGTCATAATCACTAATGTACTCAATATATGATTTCTGCCTAACCAAATGGTGATTGATATGTGTGAATGAAATGTAAATGACTTTTAAAAAAAGAGAAAGGGAAGCAAATGATTAAACAGACTCTTATAGAGAGAGAATAGAGTGAAAATAGCTGGGGGGCAGAGGGATGAGCTAAATGAGTGATAGATTTTAGTAAGGGCACTTGTTATAATGAACACTGGATATTAAATGTAAGTGATGAATCACTAAATTCTACCTCTGAGACTAGTATTACACTATGTATTCACTGACTGGAATTTAAATAAAATTTGAAACTAAACAAAAAACATAAAGTAAATGCATTTTTAGATACACAGTGTTCCAAAATAACAAGTCACCATGAAAATAAAATAAACGAACAACACCTATGAGTCACACATTTTAATATTTTTAAATATTTATTTCTGAGAGAAAAAGAGAGAGAGAGATTGAAAGGCAGGGAGAGAGGGAGACAGGACAATCCCAAGCAGGCTCCGTGCTGTCAGCACAGAACTTGATGCAGAGCTCCAACCCATGAACCTGAGCTGGATTCAAGAGTTGGGAGCTTGGCCAACTGAGTCACCCAGATGCCCCTACACATATTTTAAGTTTGATAAAAAGAAATACAGAACCAATCTGTTGTAGTTTGTATTTTCATGGATTGATGACAGATTTTTTTTCTCCTATATTGACTTTTATTCTCGATTTGTGCTGGATTTGGTCTACTTTCATAATTTTCCCCTGGAGTATATGATTAACATTTTGTTATCCTTCTACTTCTACTGTACCTGTATTTATTTTATAGTTCCATGATGCCAATAGAAAGTACTTCACATTTTGACTAGCTTTTCCATGAGTGCTTACTATCATTTCCTTCTCTCTCAACCCTTCCATTGTTTTGTTTTTTCCTCTGCAATCTGAATAAGTATATTTAGTGTTCTGCGAACATTTCCCTTCCTCCCTCCCTCACTCTTTAGTATTGCAATAGCTCGAGTAATTCTGTGTCATCTTTCCAAACAAGAAAATTATAATTCATTGTATTTAAAAGACTCTAGTGTAATGGAGGAGTCCCTACCCAATCATGCTATTTAGTCCATTCAATTAACAAGCCTGTGCATTCTACTAGAACTTCTGATTAGCTTCTTATGGAAACCTAAGTAAAAGTGGACAGACATGGATTATCAGCTGTATAAAAAATAACTCTAATCTAAAGAGAGAGAATAAAACTAATAAGGAGAAACAATGGAATTCTAAGTAAATATATTTAATTTAGAAAAGAAAATTATAAATAAATATATAATATTGTTCTATTGATAAGAGAATATGTTGACCATATACACAACATCTGTGATATTCTTATAAAGCAGCAAAGAAAGAATTAAAAATTAAGAAAGGGGCAGCAAAAGTAAAAAATTAATAGAGTGAGAACTTTTTCCAAGAAGTAATTGATATATCTTTTCTTATTCAACCCTCTAAGTACAAATAAAAACTCTGGATATTACCTAAAAGACAAATACGAAAAACCACTAACAGGCAGACAGAATATGGCAAGAAATCTTATGCCCCCAAATTCAATATGGTAGTGACTTTCTAGGTTTTCTCTTTACATCCTACACTCCAGGATTAACACTGAAGAAAATGGAAATACAGAATTGGGAGCAAACTTCAAAAATTTTAAAAACACCAAAAAAAGCCAAAGGATCTGGGAAAGGGCAGTACAGCATATTTTTAAGAATAACTGCTCTAACCAACTAAATACCACTTGTGGTAAAACTGTCTCTCTGCTCATAGCCATACCAGTAAATTAAGGAGGTAGCCTAGATTTCCACACCTACCAAGCTGTAATAAGGAGCCACAATCCGATTCTTCACCTCAAAGTGTAGTGTCAGTGAGGGTAGAGTGGAAAGCTGAAACTTTCATTCCTGATGGGCAATAACAAGATCCTGAGGTACCGGTAGAGACCCTTTGGAAGCCCAGAATGCCACCTACATCTGGTAGTAAGGAGGAGTACTTCCCTCTCCCTCTGGGGTCATGTCAGAGGGGCCTAAAGAATGTCCTCTCACCATCATCCAGAAGGAAGGAGGCCAGTTCTCCCCCTGACTCCTACCTACAGTGTTAGTGGAAGTCATGTGGACAGCTATAATGAAGCACTCGTACCCTTTCCTGTCAGGGAACTTTCAAAGGAAGCCTACTAGTAAACCAGAACTCTTATCCCACTGAGCAATAGTGAAGACACCCTCTTAAGGTATCAGTAAAGGTCAAGTGGGTAAACTAGGCTTTTGCACTGACTTGGCAGTAGTAAGATAGTAGCCTCTGCCTGAGGGGTGACAGAGAGACCAGCTAAAACAGAAAGTTTATATAAGATCCAGAGTCTTAAAACAAAATACCTGAATGTCCAGATTTCAATAAAAAACTATCAGACCAGGAACCAGGAAGATTTCAAACTTTATGAAAAAAATACAGTCAATTATATATGAACACTAAGATGACAACAAGGTTAGAATTATCTGACAAAGATTTTAAAGTAATCAATCATAAAAATGCTTTGGCGAGCATTTATGAACATGCTGGAAACAAATGAAAAAAATAGAAAGTGTCAGCAAAGAAGTATGTGATATTAAGGAGAACAAAATGAAAACAAAATCACCAAAAATAAGGTAAACAAAATTTTAAAAAATCTCAAAAGATGGGTTCAACAGCAAAATGAAAAAAAAAACAATAAATAATAAGTAAATTGGAAGCTATAACAGGAAATTATCCAATCCAAACAACAGAGATAAAAATAGAGGGAAAAATGAATACAGATACAGGCATCTGTGAAACTACAACAAAAGATCTAATATTTGTGTCACTGAAATCCCAGAAGAAGGGCAGAAAGAAGATAAGGTTGATAAAGTCCTGAATAAATCATGGCTAAAAACTTCCTGAATATGGCAAGAGATGCAAACCTAAAGATTTAAGAAGTGAGCAAACCCCAAACATGGGAAACTCAAAGAAATCCTCATAGTCCAAGAAAATCATAGCCAAATTTCTAAAAACTAAATAAAAAGTCTTGAAAGCAGCAAAATGGAAAAGGCATCTGATGTATAGAGGAGTAACATTTCAAATAACAGCATATTCCTCTTTAGAACTATGGAGAATCATCACAGACAGAGAAGTAAGTGACAGAACATCTTTCAAGTGCTGAAAGAGAAAAGCTAACTAACAAATATTTTAGAGAAAGCAGAGAATAGGGAGAGGATAGTTATTTGAATAAATAACTGAGATGTTTACAATTATAATACAGAAGGAAATGTTTGAAACTTTAAAAAGCTCTGAGTAGCTGGGACAGTGAATGTGAAAATACTGACATAACAAGGTGAAACATGGAATGAAGGGATAAAAGGAAATTCTAAATCTTTCCACAAAAAGAAAAGAAGTTTCGTATGTCAATGATCAAACATCAAAAAGGCATGGGATTTTCAACACCTGTTTTCAGCATCTGTGCTTAAGACAAGTAGTTGAAATTCATTAAATATTTTAAAATAAACAAATAAAAAACTTAAATCACGTAAGAATAAGGAGTTCACTCAGAAATTAGCCTTTTTAAAAGTGCAATTTTTAAATTGCTTAAAATTTTTTTAACCATTTTTATTATTGAGAGACAGAAAGAGTCAGCGCATGAGCATGGGAGAGGCAGAGAGAAAGGGAGACACAGAAACTGAAGCAGGCTCCAGGCTCTGAGCTGTCAGGACAGAGCCGAATGCAGGACCTGAACCCACAAACCACGAGATCATGACCTGAGCCAAAGTTGGATGCTTAACCAAATGAGCCACCCAGGCGCCCTGCAATTAAAAAAAAATTTTTTTTAATGTTTATTCACTTTTGAGAGACAGAGAGGGACACAGGGCCATCTGGGAAGGGGGTGATGGAGGGAAAGGGAGACAAAGAAACTAAAGCGGGCTCCAAGCTCTGAGCTTTCAGCACAGAGCCCGAAGTGGCGTTCTAACTCACGAAATGTGAGATCATGACCTGAAACGAAGCCAGATGCCCAACCGACTGAGCCACCCAGGTGCCCCAAAAAAGTGCAGTTTTTAAAGACCATTAACCCAAAGTATTATGGAGTGAAAAAATTTATAATTTATTTTTAAATATGGAAATTTGTATTGCAAATAAGCAATGAGTTATCTTGTACTTTGTAAACAATTAGGTGTTTGCTTATTTGTCAGAAATAATGTAGATTGAATATTAAAAAGGTAACGGGTATGGTAAAAAAATACTATGACATTTACCCTAGGCAAACAAAAGTATAAAAGATTTTAATACTATTAAAATCAGATGGATGATCAATTGTAATACAGTTATTAGAAAAATAAAAATCTATCAGTTGGAGATAAATGTCATGTCCTAAGGAAACAAGAAACATATAACGGCTGAACTTAGTTTATTTTGACTTTGTAATTAGTCTTGGGAACCAAAATTAATGGATTACACTGAAGAAGCCCAAACAAATGCTTAGTCTTAGAGGACTAAACATAGTTGATAATTAACAGAACAAATTTAGGCCAAAAGGCATAGAACAGAGGTACAAGTGTAAATGACATAGCAATACATTAACATTTTCTTATTTTATATTTATTGTTGCAATGATAATATTATTGGCTACAGTTCCTTTATTACACAAGAAACATGTACTCATTCAATGAAAGAATAGCACTAAACATAATTTTATTTAACATTGTTTAAATGATAGAACAAAATAAATTGATAATTTTATTTTTTTAAGTTTATTTATTTTGAGAAAGAACAAGTGTGCATGAGCAGAGGAGGGACAGAGAGGGAGAGGGAGAGAGAGAATCCCAAGCAGGCTCCCCACTGATCATGGAGCCTGAGGAGGGGCTGGAACACATGAACCACAGGATCATGATCTAAGCCAAAACCGAGTCAGATAGTTAATTGATTGAGCCATCCAGGTAACTCTGAATAGAAAATTTCTTACTATGATATTATGTATCTAGTAGTTTTGCTAATTTTCTATTCAAGAATACCTAGTGTTGCTTTAAACACAGGCATACATGTATACATACACACATCAACAGATTAACTTATTGAACAATACAATTGAGTTGTTTAAAAAATATTTTCAAATTATATACATAATAATGAGGTAATATCCAAAATACATAAAGAACTCACACAACTCAATAATGAAAAAGAAACAGTCTGATTTAAAAATGAGCAGAGTATCTGAGTAGGCATTTTTCTAAAGAAGACATACAGATGGCCAATAGGCACATGAAAAGATGCTCAACAGCACTAATCATCAGAGAAATATAAATCAAAATCATAATGAGATATCATCTCACAGCTGTTAGAATGGCTGTTATCAAAAAGATAAGAAATAATAAGTGTTGGTAAGGCTGTGAGAGAAAAGTGAACCTTGTGTACTATTGGGAAATGTAATTGGTGAAGCCACTATGGAAAACAGTTCAGGGGCTCCTAATAAAGTTAAAACTACCATGGGGCACCTGAGTAGCTCAGTCAATTGAGCTTCCAACTTCAGCTCAAGACATGACCTCAGTTTGTGAGTTTGAGACCTGCATCAGACTCTGTGCCGAGAGCTCAGAGGCTGGAGCCTGCTTTGGATTCTGTCCTTTCTCTCTGCATCTCCCTCACTGTTTTTTACTCTCTCTATCTCTATTTCTCAAAAACAAATGAACATTAAAAAGAATTTAAAAAAATAAAACTACCATATATGTTCTAACAATTTCACTTCTGGGTATTTATCTAAAGACATTGAGAATTCTAATCTGAAAAGATATATGCAACCTCATATTCATTGCAGCATAGTAGTCAACATGTGGAAAAGCAACTTAAGTACCCACCAATGGATAAATTAATAAAGAAATTGTGGGGATGTAACATGCATACCTATATAAATACATATACATATATATGTATATATATATAATATATATATACATATATATATATATATATACACATGTATACACACAAAATGAAATACTATTCAGCCACAAAAAAGAATGAAACCTTGCCACTTATGACAACATGGATGACCCTCAAGGGGATTATGCTAATTGAAATAAGTCGAGAAAAACAAATACTATATGATGTCATTTATATGTGGAATTAAAAACAAAAGCTCATAGATATATAGACCTAGATTGGTGGTTGTCAGAAGTGGGCGGTGGGAGATAGAAATAATAAGTGAAGGAGATAATAGAAAATCTTTCATATCTTTGCCAAAAAAAAGAAAGAAAGAAAGAAAAAGAAGAAGAACCCTAGCATAGCATTTCTTCCTCTGCTTTTAATGTTTTTTAACTAATTGATCATCGAATTGTGAAAAAGTTATCTATTGATTTGTCAAATGATTTTAATGATGAGAATTTTAAATAAAATATCAGGTCAACAATCCGTATACACTTAACTTTTGTTTTCATTAATTTTTAAAAAAAGAACACATGATGGTGGTACTTTAAACACAGACATAAATGTACACAGGCATACACACACCAATGAATCAATTTACTAACCAGGGCAATTGCCATGATATATTCCTACCCTTACCTCTTTTCTTTCAGTGAAGCAAAACATACAAAAAGAAACCTGTAAGTAATGCTTAAAAAATAAATAGTAGTGTATCTTTAAAGTGGATTGTCCTAAGAATATTGATTCTAGACATAAATGGAAAAAAGAGAGTAATAACACATTTTCGGTGTCAATACTGCAACAGTCAACAAGATATACCACATACTTTTTTGTTTCAAAATGGTTTATATGTCTTTTTTCCATGGCATGGTCAATGGACTTAGCTGGCATCAACTCAGAGCACAGGGATTCACTGTGCACTGCCTAGAAATCAAGTTTGCCTGGGAAAGCTTGCCTACGAAGGAATTCCCTCTAAGGAAAAAGTAAGTAGAATCTCACAAATTTGGTTCACGGTCGTTATGTCAAGCGAAAACCAGGGTAATTAGAAATATCACAAGTATTTATTGTCTCAAACTTGGTCATCTAGATAAGTTCTCATATTTTAGTCACAGTGTAAAAAATCTAGCTAAATGGAAGTTAAAGAACTAAAACAAGTATTTGGCATATTAAGTGTTGATGCATCAGCACCATTAATATTAATATATGCATAACCCGTAAAAGACATCTAAACTCAGGACATCAGCAGGAAACAGCTGCATCACCGCTTTAAATGGTCATTCATGGCACTGCTGTCATTGTTAACACTAACATTAACAGCATGAAAAGAATGATTCTGCTTCTATGGTCTCACACAGAACAGAGGACATAAAAAGTGACAGTCATATAGGTATTTCTACATTTCTAAAGTTTGTTACATCACTTCACTTTAATGGAAAACCTACATTAGTATCTGTTTTCGCTAACTGAAATAATCTGAAGAGGACTTTGATTTTATGAAAAAGACTGAAAATCAAAAATAGCATTCTGCATTTGTTTCATAACAAGTCCTAATAGAGGCAGTGCACACCCAAGCCTTAAGAGTGGCCCTCCAGCCTCCTTCCTCTGAAACTACACTCAGCATCTCAGCATCAAGTGCCTAGCTTTGAAATGTGTCTGTTGAATATCTCAATTTATTTTGTGCATCTGTTAGCAAGGTGTGTCCTAAGGTATCAGAAAAGTCTAAGAGAGATTATTTTTGGGGTTTGGTAACAGTGACAAAATTTTCCATATAAATTAATGGTAATTGCGTCTTCACTCTATGTAATTTTGGCTTATGAACACTCTACCTTCAGATAGCAGGAGAAATCTATAATATGGCAGGGAAGAAAACTAGATCATGAAGCACAGTTGAATTATAGCTACAAGTTTCTAAGAACAATTCGTAATAGTGTCTCCTAACTGATATGTCCTAGACACAAGGGGAGTATAGTAGTGAAAAGTTTAAGAAACCTAGACCCTACCATCACGACTTACTTACCACTCTCTATAATGGAGACAGATTGTCAGGATTTGTTACTTGGTTTATTAAATAAGAGCAATAATTAACAACTTTACTTGGAAAAAAAGATTTTTTTTCATGTTTTCTTGAGCAGTCTACAAAAAGCATGATTCTGCTACCCAAAATGTACTCGAATATCAGTAAAAAACTGCAATATGTAAGAATTGTAAACTGGTCAAGATTACCACAGAGGAGCACTCATTCAAATAAAATCATATCTAAATGACTCTTTCATAATAATATTGTTACCCAGTATAAAAAGCATCCACCTTTCTTTATGTTTTCTTCATTTTTCATTTTATTTTATTTTGGGGGTGGTTGTGGGGAGGATGACAACAAGTTGTGTGAGACCAGCCAACTTCCAGAATTTTAGGGATATAATAACAAAATAAAACATCAGTAACTAAGTATATATGTATATATTTTTTCCAATAATGTTCTCATGTGGAAAGGAATTTCAAATGTTTAGTAGTGCACAGATATGAAATATTTCACTTGTTTTCAAAATCTTTGAATTATGATTATCAACTATTCTGTTAACACAAGAAATTACCATATAACTGTGACCTTTTGAAAATAACCTTGGCTTCCATCCTACTTATTCCCAATTTATCACATAGATATAACAGTTTACTTTTTGTTAAATGTCCTCATCCTTGCCAGTGTCAACTTAGCAATCATAGATATTTCCTTAAGCATCTTTCTAAATGATTAGTGCTAGACCACTAAAGACAAGAAAATATTAAACTGCATATATTCATATTATTTTTACCTGAGCTAAATTATTAATCATACCTTAAAAGTTTCACTATTCCCAAGGTCTCTGCTACTCATATTGGTATTTGTGTTCATTTATTCCTATTTTCTTTATATTATGTGAGTAGATTAACAAAATAACAGAATATTAAAGTATTTATCATCCATCTTTCTTTCAAAATAGATTCACAGAGTTTTGGAGTTATAAGCAGCAGAATCGTTCTTTATTTAGGTGTTCATATAAAATGTATGTTGAAAATATACATATTAGTATTACTGGCATAAATAAGCTCTTTGGAAAGAGATAAATTAGAAAGTATATCTGGATATACTTTATAAATTATGGACTATTTCATGTACACAGTGTTGATCTTACTCATATCTTTATTTGCAAGGAAAGAGGAGAAATTTTCCTCTAAAATCAAATTCAGTAAAATCACAAGGAAACTTGTGCAACATTGACAAACTTCATCATTTTAGAAAAAATTAGGTAAAAATACCTGAACAGATTTCATCAGAAATTTGAACTACGTTTTGGTGGCACTTGTTTTTTTACATCTCTGACAGAAAACTCATAACCACTTTCTACTCCTAATCGTAATGTGTCCATCTTTTAAATGCCAGACTAAGTTTCAATGAACCACATCAAAATAAAATGGCATTACTTTGAATTCTGACCCTTAAGGAAATGCCCTTAAAATGTAATTTTAGGAGCTTCCCCTCATTAGTTTAATGAATGCTACTGCACTTTGTCTCAGTTGACTCCTTTCATAAATAACTCTTGCCCAGCTTAATCTTTTCTTCAAAAATTTTCAGGCA
Organism: Proteles cristata cristata; assembly: GCA_017311185.1. Lineage (NCBI taxonomy): Eukaryota > Metazoa > Chordata > Mammalia > Carnivora > Hyaenidae > Proteles > Proteles cristata. The sequence continues at coordinate 40,456 of JAESUZ010004098.1, read as the reverse complement.
GTTAGTGGTTTTAACTCCTATTTTTGTCACTGATGATTAGTACATACTGCAGAGCTTAGGCAATTAGGCAATGATATATTTTCATGAATCACTAATTTCAATCAGAGCATATGCTAAAGGAAAGTCTTATTTTTTATATACTTCATTAGACCACAAAGTATTCAGTTTTAATATTTAAGTTTTGGGACTTTCCCATATATAGTATAAAGATTGTTGTTGGTATGTTTATTCTTTTATATCAATTTCAAGTGATTTCGATTAAAAAATTCCATTTTCTCCTATTTCAATGTGTTGATAACTCTTCTCAAAAAATATAATATTTTTATCATGCTCAAATTCAATACATGACACATTGTGTTGGAAAACATTAACAGTTTCACTCAATGCAAATATCTTTAATAAAATCTAAACATCCTTGGAATGAAGCTTTCAAGAAGTGGCTTTTGAAAGAAATTACCACATTGTATTAACAGTTACTAATTTACTCAATAGGATTAGGACAAACAAGGGTGGCTCAGTTGGTTGAGCATTTGACTGTTGATTTGGGTTTAGGTCACTATCTCCTGGTTGGTAGATTAAGCCCCACAATGGGCTTTGCACAGATGGTATGGAGCCTGCTTGGAATTCTCTCTCCCCTCTCTCTCTCTCTCTGCCCCTCCCTGCTCGCACCCTCTTTCTCTCAAAATAAATAAATAAACATTAAAAAACAAAAGAACCAACACTTTATGCAACTTTATTTTATGGAAATTGACTGTACAAAATAAAAATGACTATGGACTAGTAGAGGATTTAAGGTGACATGTAAGGCAGAAATAAAGAACATCAAGTTCAAATAGCATGAGGACAGGAAAAGTTTGGATATTGAAGGAAAAATAAAATATATGTAGGTAGAGACCAGTACGCAAGTTATAGTTGGTAGATATTGGGCAGATAGGCCGGTTGAATCTCACTGATCATGTATTGCTCAAAGAAATTCACAAGTGCTTTTAGATTATTATTTTTTTCATGTTTCCAAATAGGGAGAAATCACAGATGCCAAGATGTATTTAATTTTAAATGGGGAATCAAGAGGGAGAAATAAGAGCTGCTAGTTGGATAAAGAATAGAAATTAATTATAAAGTTAAATGTTAATGCATTTAGGTGGAGGAGACAGAGACAAGTCAAAGGTGCAGAAGGAATGCAAGAAGATTTTTAAAGAGCATAGGGATGGGCAGTTAGCAGAAGTCAGGTTTCACACACAAAAGATGTAGACTGTAATGATGATGTGCCAAAATGACAGGTATGACAGGCACAAATCAGTAATGGAGATATTTACAGAGGTGCACTACAGCTGTAGGCAAAATTTTGAAATAGGCCAAGTTACTTTTCAGTGCCCTCTAACCTCCCTTCCAGCATCCCTCAGTCCAACTTGAAGCATTCAGTGTCCTCACCCTGACCTCTTGATTTATATGCTTTCTCTGTTCCTGTGTCCATGCAAGTCAGCAATTTTTGGTCAACACTCCATAACTGATACAGTAAATTTACCTCGCTTCTGTTACATTCATTTAGGCCCCAACCCTTTCATGACCAACTAATTCAGGAAAGTATACCCATTGTTGTTAATGACTAGATGTATTAGCAATCCAAATGTCTAATTTGTATATGGCTTCACATATTCAGAGACAAAGTAATATCTGGTCTTTAAGATGAAGATTAGAGCAGGATATGGGAACAAAATGTCAATCTAGCAGGTGAGATTATCTGTAGCAGATTGGTTTTTTGGAGACTGCAGAAATTATATCAGCCAGATGTTTGCTGATGTACATACATGTACATAACAATAACCAATAAAATATCATCCTATCCCATTGTGTGTCTGTCTAATAAAGAACAATTTGTCAAAAAATTTATAAGTTCTACTTTTTCAGTAGCCTATCAGTGGTAAAATGAATTAATGAAAAACACAAAAGAAAGTATTAGCAGAAACTTTCTTAATTAAATAATCAGAGTATATTCAGAACTTTTAAGAAAAACTTAATTTGCATTAATCAAAATGTATCATTTTAGTAAAAATTGTATTTTACACTGAAACTGATTATTTTATAACATGTATTTACCAAACAAGCATATAATTCCAAGTTTATTTTCTCCAAACTACTATAACATAATAAACCAGCACTAAGACACATACACATAATTGAATAAATAAAATAAAATTGTATATTAATGCTTTACAGAATAACACATAATGTTGTGCTAAGAAATACTATAAATACTATTTCTGTGCAAATCAAAATATAATTTAATCATACCTTTAAAAATGCATTGTATATGGATTTCAGTATACTACTGAAGAAAATATACATTCTAAGTAAATAAAATTTTTATTAACTATTTTAAAATAGAATAAATATAAGTTAAATATTTGGCAAACTATAATGACAAAGTCAACATAACCATTATATAGATTAGCCCTGAATCAATAAAATTCTTATTTTAAAATCCTAATAATTTAGTTTTGAAACTGAATTGCCCAAACAATTAGTTTGAATTCTCTATTATTTCACTGGCTTTACAAAATATAAAGCTATAGTACATATTGAGTCCCACTGCTTTGGAGACTGTTTCTTACAAAATTTAACTTATCATTCAGATAAGCATTTACAGAAGTCTCAGAGATCTATTCATAATAAATAGAAAACAGGGCGTGGGGGGAGAGAGAGAAAGAAGGAGCTTGTGCGGTGGCAGAAAGTGTGTGATATAATTTGGAAAGGAGATAAAATACTCCGTAAAGTAGTGTGTGATCTAGATAAGCATATTTCCAAACAGAGCATTGAAAGTGCCACCTACTTTCTTCTTGATGGCTATAGCAAAATGCGAGAGAATGGTGTTTAAAAAGAAAAAGAATTGTTGAACATAAGGGAACAACGATGTCTGGATTTGAAGATACTCACCGTCTCCAGGTGGCAAAACATGTTAAAATTAGGCAGTGTCATCTGGGCAGAACCAAATCCAAGGCATATTCAGGAAAACACAGTTGAATTAATTTCCTAGTTCTGCTGTAACAAATTACCACAAACATCGAGGTTTTAAAAACTACAAATTTAGTATCTTAAAACATTTTGGAGGCCAGAAGTCCAAAATGGATCTTATAGAACTGAAATCATGGGGTCACCAAAGCTGTATTTCTTCTGGAGACTCTAGGAGAGAATCTCTTCCTTGCCTTTTTTAGCACCTGGAACTGTCCACAGTCCTTGCTCATGGCCACATCGCTCTGACCTCTGGTTATGTCATCACATCCCCTTTTCTGAATCTGACTCTTCTTGATATTTTATAAAGATCTTTGTAATTACACTAAGCGCACCCAGATAATTTCCCCATTCATTTAATCACATCTGTAAAGTCACTTTTGCCATGTAAAATAACTTTCACAGGTTTCAGGGACCGAGACAAAGATATTTTCACAGGTTATTATTCTGTCGTCTATTAATAAACGGTCTAATAATAAAACCAAAGATCTGACCATTAAATCCTTTGTTAAAACCTCGGCACATCGGGACACCTGGGTGGCTCAGTTGGTTAAGTGTCCAACTTCAGCTCAGGTCACAATCTCGCAGTTTGTGGGTTCCAGCCCCACAATGGGCTTTGTGCTGACAGCTCAGAGCCTAGAGCCTGCTTCTTATTCAGTGTCTCCCTCTCTCTCAGCTCCTTCCCCTCTCATGCTCTGTCTCTCAAAAATAAATAAACATTAAAAAAAAATACTTCAGCACATAAGGCAGTGCCTCAGACCACTGATATGCCAATTAATAGCTTCTAAAAATGCAAGGTAGTGTTGCTCAGCAGCCTAAACAGAAGCACATGTAAAAAGTATTTATCTCAGTGATTTGCAGGTGTGGCCTTTGTTTAGAGAATTTAACCCAATAACATGCATAGAAGACCCAACATCGCTTTAAGAGAATTGCACTATACTGCCAGATTGAACTGAAAAAGACAATGACAGAACCAGATATTGTTGTCCTACCAATAATATGGGATTTCCTTTTCTCCATATCCTCACCAAAACTTCTTTTCTTGATGATAGCCATTCTGACATGTATGAAGAGATATTTCACTGTGGTTTGATTTGCATTTCCTTGATGATTAGTGATGTTGAACATCTTTTCATGTACCTGTTGGCCATTTGGTTGCCTTCTTTGAAAAACATCTCTTCAGTTTCTTTGTCCATTTTTAAATTTAATTGTTTGTTTGTTATTATTATTGAGTTATATTAGATCTTAATATATTTTGGATATTAACCCCTTATCCAAAATATGGTTTGCAAATATTTTCTTCCAGTCTGTAGATTGTCTTTTCATTTTGTTGATTTTTTTGGCTATGTAAAAGCTTTTTAATTTGATATGCTCATAGCTCTACATTTGTTGATTTTGCTTTTGTTGCTTATTTGTTTGTTTTTTGTTTGTTTTTTTGTTTGTGTATGTGAGATATCCAAAAAATCATTTCTAAGGATAATAGCAAGGAGGCTCTTCTCTATGTTTTCTTCTAATTTGATAAACAATAAGTAGCCTCCTCAAAAAGTTATAAATAGAACTATTATATGATCCAGCAATCCCACTTCTCAGTATTTATCCAATGGAATTAAAACAGGATATTGAAAAGATATCTGTACTCTCATATTTTTTGCAGCATCATTTACAATAGTCAAGATCTGAAAATAATTGAAGTGGGCATAAGTGGATGAAAGGATAAAGAAGATGGAAGATAGATACACACACACAATGGAATATTTTTCATCTATGAAAAAGAAAGAAATTCTGACATGTGCAATAATATGGAGGGATCTTGAAGGCATTATATCACACAAAATTATTATGTGATGTGATTGATGTATTAGCTGTTGCATTGGTGATAATCATATCACAATATATAAATGTACCAAATCAACATGTTGCATGCCTTAAACTCACACAATGTTAGATGTCACTTACATCTCAATTTTAAAAAAGAAAAGATTCTATTGGAAACCAAAAATTTTGTAGGCAAAAAGAAAGCTGAAGAAAGCCCTTCAGTATCAAACATGGGCTGTATTTCATGAAAAGAGAGAAATTACTCAGAGGATATTTCCTAGAGCCACAGTATATCATTCTCAAACTTTTGAGCCCTAATCTATGAATGGGTAGCATGTGTCATTTGGATTTCAGAAAGGAATAGTGAGTGCTGTATTTTCCCATCTCCCCTTTGTTAATAAGAAGGCCTATCACGGTAACTCTATGCCTACCCCAGTATTGTATGTTGAATTTATGGAGGATGGGAAGGAGTGGAACAAATAACCTGTGTCTTTGGGTCACAAGTCATCAGATCAAGAAGACTTGCATTCTAGGGACCATCCCTGAGAGGTCTCACCCATGCCTGAACCTGAAGATAGGATCCTGTATTTGAGCTGATAATGAAAATGGATGTGAATGGGGGAGTGGGGGGTGGGGCTTTGGATAAAATAGGTAGATTTTTACATGAGGAGTGGGCATGTAGGCATGAATCATTGGGAGGCCAAAAGATAGACTGAGCTTACCATTCTCCAATTAGTCTCACATCCTTGTATTTACATGCTTGGATTGTTCCTTCCTTCATTGAACAAGACTTATTTGTGAACCAATTAGATATTGTGGCCATGATGCTATGTGACTTATGAGCATAGGCCCAAAAATACATTAAAACTTCTGCCTTCAGCTCTTGTATCACTCTGGGAGAAGCCGTCCAGCACACCATAAAAACCCTGAAGCAGCTGTTACAGAGACCCACTTGTAGAGGAACTGGGTCTTGTCACCAACAACCTATACCATTTTGCCAACCAGATATATGAGTCAACTTTGTCATGGATTTTCCAGCCCCAGGTTAATCCTTCAGAAGACTGCAGCCCTCATTAATGTCAGTGAGCAACAGACCCAACCCAACTGAATAACTGCTCAGACAAGATGTTTTAGACTTGCAAAAGTTATGAGATATAATAAATGTTTATCATTATCTTAAGTCACCGGTTTGGGCGTAATTTGCTACACAGCCATAAATAACTATAGCAGCAGTTTTGTCTCAAGGTGAAAAAGTATAATTTTAGTTTCCATTGTTTTTCATCAGTCTTACATGCATATAAGTAATCATTGCTTACATACATATAAGTAAGCAATCCCATTCTATTTCCTCCATACCAGAGATATAGCTTATACCAGAAAACTTGTATATGGTATAATAATTTATTCTGACTTTAGCAGCCCCACCACAAAAAGCTCCTTATTTCATATGTGTAAGGATATGTGATGACCAGTTTCATATCCTTGCTTTATACAAAACTTCAGTTTCAGAAACACTTGCCTTTGATGTATATTCAACTTTAGTTCTATTTTCTTTTATCCACATAAAATGTTCAATTCTAGTAATCACATCCTCCAGCATGTGACTCCATGAATTTCTATAGTATGCACCTGTAGCTAGGGGATAATGAGCCTCCACTAAGTCTCAAGTATCTATCAAAGAAAAATAGCAAGAAGAAAGCCACTCAGCTGCACACATGGGTATATTTCTTGAAAATGGAGAAATTACTCAGAGGCCAGGTATAAGAGCTACAGTGTATCATTTCCAGATTTTGAGCCTTAATCAATGAACTGGCATTTTCAAAATGCTGCCTTCAGAGATTTCTCATCCTTTTTATTGTTGCTGTATGCCTGGAATGAACTATACTCTTGCACTTAAGAAACTTGAGCTTATCATGTTTTTTAACAGTTCATAGATGCTTCACTGATGATACTAGTAACTGCAACTTCTATTATTTTCAATTTTATCCATTGAGTATGTCTAGGAGAAGCTGAGGTAATAGAAGAGTTGATGGAATGATCTGGGATTCATGAGATTTCACTGCACATCAAATTTCAGAAACTACGATATTATTTGCTTCAAGATATATCATTTTAAAAATTTATGACATGCTTATATTATTTGGCTTGTAGGCAAATGCCAGGAATTAGAATGAGTATAATAAATTTCAATATATAAAAACAGAATTTTAAAGGTAGTGGTGGAATTTATATGAAAATGAATTTTTATTGTCTGCATATTGCACAAATGTCTATATAATATGCTAATTAAGGAGGCTTTCCAGGCAACAAACTATGAATACTGTTGATTTTCCTTTCTTTTTAAAGGCTCAATTATCTCACATAAAACATAAAGAAAAAGTAGAATTTTCTCCTGTAGTTACTATGAAAATTAAAGAATGCAGTTTATAACCTAATATTAAAGTAAATTTTTAAATAGGAAAGGTAAAACTAGTTAGTTGGGTCAACAGAAGCCTGATATCCACCAGTAAGTATTTCACAGTCCAAAGTTTTGACCTAAATCCTGTAGATAATGAATTTTCTCACAAACTAAGAATATTTCTGTTCCTTAAGGATGAATTTGCTTTTTAAAAATATTCTAGATTGACATATAAGTCATATGCCAAGTTATCCATATTCAAGAACTTTGAAGTTATAACTTCAAAGGAAATCTGGACACAAGTTTTCCTGCTGGAAAAGTTTCTCTTTGTAGGTATCTTACATGGGCAGTCAATTTGCAAACAAACATTTATTTGGGGAGAATAGAATCTGAGTAAATAGACAATGCAGAATAATCTGAAATTTTAATATTGTCAAGCTTACAACTTCTAAGGCATCCATCTGATAAATCAGAATATATTTCCCAAAGCAAGCAAAAAGGTCAACTTCCTGGACCAGGACATATTTTGGTCACACACTTTGAATATATATTTTTTTATGTTTTATTTATTTCTGAGGGGGGGGAGGGAGAGAGAGAGAGAACATGAGCAGGGGAGGGTCAGAGAGAGAGAGAGATACAGAATCTGAAACAGGCTCCAGGCTCTGAGCTAGCTGTCAGCACAAAGCCCAATGCAGGGCTTGAACTCACAAACCGTGAGATCATGACCTGAGCCTAAGTTGGTCGCTTAGCCCATTGAGCCACCCAGGTGCCCCTGGGCACACATTTTGTACGGACAAATTTAGTCTTCTTTCTTCCGTCATTTTTGAGTAGGAAATGGAGATCATTCTGTGTACTCAATGTTGTATCTGGAATCAAAATTATTGGGTAACACATGATTAACATAAATTTTAAAAAAATCTCTAAATACTGATCAACATTTTATTGTCATTTAGTCTTTTAGAGGTCAAATCTGAATATAATTTGATATGGTTTTTCTGTTTTATAAGTAAGCTGGTAGTTTTTGCATAGTTGCATGTTGGTAATGTTTTCCCTTTATCATTGTAACTCAAAATATAATACAGGATTCCCTTTTCACTAATTTTGTCTAGATGTGGTAAGCACTTTAGGGATAGCTATCCAAGTAATTTGTCAAATCAGGAAATCTTCATTCTTCTATTATGTTTGATATTTTTTTCTTTATGCTACAAAGATAATAATGTAAGTTTGTGCCTTTTTAAAAAAAATTTAACCCCAGTGCCAACCATCTCATTACTAGAAAGTTTGTGTTACTGGCCTTACACCTGATATTCTAGGAGAGATTATGAAAATGTCCTGAGAATCACTGTTGCAATTTTTCTCAGTGTGTTCTTTCCAACCTCCTAAGTGAATGGATCATAATTTTCCTGTTACATTTTCAATTACCTTTTAGTTTCTCAACTTTCATTGGAATGCTTGTATCTCAATAAGATGTTATAAATCTTTGGTCTGCTATCATCTTCCAGATGTTGCTTTATGAGTTCACACTTTAGTTCATAGAGATGATATTTCCTTGTATCTTTTTAAAAACATAAATTTAATGTCTCTAATTAATTTTCCTTTATTTGATGAATTTTTGCAGCTTTTCCTACAAGTCTATAATCTAATACTGCTTTCCTCTTATTTTTTAAAATATATTCTACATTTTTGAATTTTTAAATATCATTCTGTTTGCTTATCTTTGGTAGAATATAGGTCCAAACAGATCCAATGTTTGCCAAGGGGGAAAAAAATGGGACTATTCCTCTGCTATTGCCACTATTCATCTGGTGCTTATAGCATCCTGCTCTCCAATCTACAGCCTGAGATGGATGAATACATCTCTTAACATAAAGCCTGACATCTTTAGTACCTTTATTCAGGACAAATCTCCTAGACTGGGTTGCTATTGTTTCACTAAGGCCTGCCTAATAGATATTTTAATTTGAAAATGTATTGCCCTATGGCTTCTTTGAATTTTGTTTTTGCTTATAAATCTTTTTTTTTAATGTTTTATTTATTTCTAGGAGAGAGAGAGAGAGACAGCATGAGCAGGGGAGGGTCAGAGAGAGAGGGAGTCACAGACTGAAACAGGCTCCAGGCTCTGAGCTGGCAGTCAGCACAGGGCCCGACGCAGGGCTCGAACCCACGAACTGCGAGATCATGACCTAAGCGAAAGTCGGAAGCTTAACCGACTAAGCCACCCAGGCGCCCCTGTTTTTGCTTATAAATCTTATGTGATGGAGCTTAACTCACAGAAGAAAACCATGGCCGGCTGTACCTTTTCAATATTCTGACAGATGGAACATAAGTGAGGAAGTCTCAGAAAGTTTTTCGAAAGGTATAAGACGATAAAGATGAAAGAGTACTTTATTTCTAGTTGCCCTAGTTCTACAGTCAGTAAAATAAGGCATCTCTAAACCAGTAAGGGGCAATCTGCTAGGAAGGTTTGAACTTTCATTAGTTACTTCCAGGGAAACCTACTTTCCTGATAGTGTAATATCTATGAGTCACTAGTTATGTTTCTTCATGTCTCTACTTGGATTTACCCAGTGAAAAGTCTCACATTTTTAAAATAAGTTGGTCATAGTCTTAGTTTTCACTGACTTAATTGTATTTTTCTGTTGTTGTTTTTCCTGACAAACAGGTATTTTACTGGGATATTAAGAGGGACTATATGAGGAACTCCTAACAATACTTGCAATCCAGTGATTAAGCTCCATTTCCTGAAAATTTCACTAGCACTAGGATTCTTATGGTATTTGACTAAGCTGTTTTTTTTGGTTTATATTAGCTGACAAAATTTCCTTGATATTAGCTTTTCAAAAAAATAGGCAGCACCAGTATTTCTAAATAGTTAATTTAGTAAGTAGCTTTCAAAGTGGGATCAAAAGTTGAAGGATATATTTAAACAAAGTTTATACCAGAGATATCTATTTATGTAGACAAAATGCATTAGTCATGAGCCAATTACCAAGATTTTTTAAAGCCAGATTTAAAGTTAAAGTACCCATAAAAATCAATGTATTGGGAATCATATCTGCAATGTCCTGTAATACTTCTGATGAGCTTATATTCAATATTTTAAATAATTTCATATATGGTAACTGTTCATGCACTTTAAAAGAAAGCAGTGAATTTAAGTCACTGTTTTGTTCACTAATCTATTCCCACAGACTAGAAATGTGCTCAATAGGTATTTGGTGAGAGACTAATTCTACAGACCACATGACAAATTCATCTCATTAGGTTAGTGGTAGACAATATTGATTAGCTAACTGATAGATGATTCTAAGTTTCTTCTGGCTGTACCTAAAGTGGAAACTATGTTCATAAAATACTAAGGCATTATTTGTCCTAGCATTTGTAAATGCTAACATTTACACTGATGATCCAAAAGCAATGGTGGATGAAATTTCTGGCAATGACACCAAACTATGCTTATAACCATTATATCTTCAAAGCCATCCACTTACAGGAGAATAAAATGCCATTTTCACATTTTAAATGTCTTTGATGAAAAAAAATTAGGTCATTAATTTTATTCAATTTAGACACTTAAGCACACATCTTCTTAAATATCTTATGTGATAAAATGGGTAAAATACATAAACTTTTTTCTTTGTAATAACATTGTTGTTGAAATGACTGACAAACAAATTGGTTATTCAGCTTTGATATTTTAAGACTTGGCAAATGAAAATATAGCAATAATATCAAAATGTGTCAGCAATTAATGAAAACAAAAGAAGATACAGGACAATATCCAAATATAAAGATATAATATGGTATATGCTAAAGATAAAAATTCATGTAAATCAGTTTAAATATCTGGTTAACCAACCACATAAAAATGGCTCTTTTTTAAAATTTGGAAACAGGGGCACCTTGGTGGCTCAGTCGGTTAAGCGTCCGACTTTGGCTCAGGTCATGATCTCGCGGTTTGTAGGTAGGTTCAAGCCTCGTGTCCGGCCCTGTGCTGGCAGCTAGCTCAGAGCCTGGAGCCTGCTTTGGATTCTGTATCTCCCTCTCTCTCTGACCCTCACGCTGTCTCTCTCTCTCTCTCAGAAATAAATTTAAAAAAACATTACATTTGGAAACAAATTAAGATCTATAATAGGAGTCTGGTTATCAAAATATGGAATGTTAAAAAATTATTAAAATATATACAGTCCTATAAAATGAAAATGTAGTTCTGTGCTTCTTGATAAAAGAAGGGTAATAAAAATATTTAGTAACAAATGCAAATTATAGAACAGAGTATGTTGTGAATCCAGCCATATATCAACACAAAATAGTGGAGAAAATATCTGAAAGACTATACAAAATAATAGGACTGCTTAACTACATGTGGTTGGATTTAGAGTGATGGGTTTTTGATTTTGCTTTTGTTCCTCTTAGCTGTATTCCTTGATTTATTTTTAATATAACGAATGACTGAGTCTTGGTTAATGAGTATGTAGGGTGAACAGATGAGTACATATTCAAATACTTTCAGTGTCTGGTCTCCTCAACCTTGTGAATCCTAGCCAGTTGGGGAAAGGAAGTGGCAGCAAAAATTTTGGAGACTTTTTTGGTAAATCTTGATGTGTTCGCTGAAAACTTTAATTGGACTCTGCTTTTTTGGGCTTCATTTTAATCACATGATTAGCTAATGTTTTAATTGGCAAAAACAATTTCCTCATTTCCTAGGAGAGTAGTCATCAAATATATTAACGAATGGAAGAATGGGACTCATAAAGACAGATCAGCTAATCAACTGGTAGGAGTTTTCTTAATGCTTATTAGGTGTTCATTACTTTGCCATGAAAACATTGTTTTTCTGAAATCCAGAAGGAGACATGCCCTAAGGTTGCTGAAAATTACTTGTTTTGCTAAGTGTTTGACAGAATACAATATGAAAAGATGTCAAACAGCTACTTCTCCCCTATGAACATTCTGTTTTAAAGGTAATAGGATCTGCAATGCTTATTTTCCTTAAGTTGTACATTGGTTCACAATAAATAATGGAATTTCTGCTGCTTGCTAAAATAATCTCTATGGCTTTAGGTATTTCTTAAGAAAATGCATTATTCTGTAGGAAAACCATGTTGTTTAAGACACATTTATTCAGATATAGTCTCCTCCTTAGAAAAATCTAGCTATGTTCTGAAAAGAGAAATAAAGCATTCATGCAACCAAGCATGCAAGTAGCAGTAAAGAAGAAGAAAAAAAAAGAAAGAAAAAGAAAAGAAAAAGTATTTTTACAAAAATATACAATTACTTCTTTAAACAAAATTTGCTTTTTCAGTGTCACTATCCAGGAGACATTCAGACACTCTGACAACATATGCTTTACAGATATGTATCTGAAAGTTTAATTGGCCTACTTCTGGTTATGGATTTGCACATTCTGAAAATGAATGATGAACAATGTTGCTGCTGAGAGATACTATGACTTAAGTGATTATACCCCTCAAACCAAATAGTGAGAAATAAATTCAGACAGTGAGCAGCATGACTGAAATTGCGGTGACTCCATCATTATATTTACGGCCAGCCATCCACATCTATCTAACCCGAAATGATTTTCTGAACTATTCCAAAACACTATGGATATTTTTCAACTGGGAATGGAGTCATCACATTAAAGCCATGTAAGTGGGTAGACAGGATGCCCTAAAACCTCTCCTTTGTCCTTTATTCCTTTAAAAATCATAGAGTTAATGTGGAGTGGTTAAAATTACAATATCTCTTTTTGCCTTCAACATAGAAACTGTGCACCTGTGACTGTGATCTAGTTTGGGTGCTTAAGAGCTGGCTTGGGTCAGTAAAGGTTAAGACAGACAAATATATATTTTTTGCGGCAAGTAGTACTTTCCTAGCAAGAGGCAAGGAAAAGGCTGAGTGACAAATAAAATGTTCAGCAATTATGTGAACTATAACCCTTCACAGTCACAAACTACAATGACAAGCTTTCATTCCCGAGGGCTTGTCTCACTCAAGAGGAAGGTAGTGAGCAGACGCATCAAAATTAGAGTTTAGTTAATTAGGTGACAACCATTTGTCTAATTAGGGAGTATATCTTGAGAGCAATGGATATAGAAGTGGGAATAGAAGAAAGGTGATTTTTCCTATTTAAAGGCAAATTTATTATCTGAGAAAAAGATATTCTCAAGGAAAACAAAACTATAACATTGCAATGTAGATAGATGCAAGAACAATGCTTAAGAAATTAAGAGTACCTTTAAATAGCAATGCTGACCACTGGAACATCTTTGACTGGTAAGGAGTACATAGAACAAGTACACAGGATATAGAGTGGGAGGGTTTAAAAACATCAACTCCTTATATAGTGAAGCCAAGAAAGGCAGCATAATGTGATCGAAAGTGCAAAATCTTTTTTTTTTTTTTGGAAAAAGCAAAATCTGGAAGTCAAGAAACCAGTATGTCATTATTTTAGGCTGTGCTACTACCTAATTTTGAATATTTAGCCCAGAATTTCTTTTTGAGCTTCAATTTTTTTCTTTACAGCATTAGATGGTGGAGTAATAATTTCATAGCCTCTGAGATTACTTTTTTATTTTTTATGGATGCCTGTTTCTGTCACTAAAATAAGAATGCTTTTTCCCCTGATTTAGCTATTATTAAGTCAGATCACGTTGGAATTCGTTAAATGAGAGAACCTTAAAAGTTTAATTATAATCTACACCTCAAATTTTAATTTAATATAATATGGTCTTTAAAGTTTGTAACATAGAAATACAGTTTCAGGAGAAAATGAAAAATCAAGCAGCCCTAAAAACAAGCATATTTTTCACAGGGCCACTAAAATGTCCCCTTAAGCTTTTAAATTCAGTTGAGATCCTCCATAAAAACAATATTGATGGAAACACATGTATTTTGTGTTTAAAATCCTAACAATCATAACTTGGAAGAGTGTGACTAAAAATAGGTCACAAACTACATTTACTTGGTACACATCTCTATGTGTCATATTAAAGGATAATTGGACAATTGGAGTAGGAGATAAAAAGCTAAATTATGGCATTTGTCTAATTTTATAGTTTATCAAAACCCTTCAAAAATAGGTTGATTAGAGAATGAGCAACTTCTAAAGTTATTATTATGAGTATCTAACATTTAATTAATATGATACTCTACCTTAAAATACTATTTAAAGAAAAGTTACTTAATGCTTTATGATAAAACATAAAAATTGCCATAAGTGTAAAGATTATTACAAATTCCAACTAATAAACTGTTATTATTATACTTAAAGCTAAATTAATCAATTCATATATAAGTTACTTGTAATACTTCCATTGCTATAAGAATTTTAACTTCTATGCATCAGATAAAAAAAAAATAGAGCCAGGAGATAATTTGTTACACTTGAGGGATATCTTAATGTCAAATTTGAAGTAGTTTTGCATCATTATTAAGAATTTAGTCTCTGGACTGATACTGGCTTAAATCTTAGCTCTAATGTTTATTACTTTGTGATTTTAGATTACTTATATAGCCTACCTGCCTTGGTTTCCTCAAGATAATAGTAATATCATATAACTCTATAATTCTGCAAAAAAGTACCACAAACTGGGTGGCTTAAGACAAGAGAAATTTGTTGTCTCATAGTTCTGGAGCAAGAAGTCCAAAATGAAGGTGTTAGCAGGATCATCCTCCCTCTGAAGGTACGAAAGAAGGATCTGATCCAGGACACTCTGTTAAGTTCCTGTAATTTCTTATCAATAGCAGCAAAACTGCAATCTGCCCACACTGTTCTCCCTGTGTGTATGTGGTCTCTTCACATGGTGATTCTTTATGAGGACACCAATCATCCTTGGACTAGAGTCCCATCCTGTTCCAGAATGACCTGGTCTACACCTGACTAATTACACTGCAACAACCTATTTTCAAATCAGGTCACATTCTGAGATACTGAGGGTTAAAGCTTCAAGCCATGAATTTATGAGAGGGTCACAATTCAACCCACAACAAACTCATGGGGATGTTATAATCAAAAAATGGTAATGTATAAGTATATATACATTTATATAGGAGATATTGGCATGTGGAAAGCATCCAGCTGAAAATATGAGCAGGTGTCTATTTCTCATGGGGAGCCAGAAATCAATTATGGTACCTAAGGAATGAAACATTAAGAGAAAAACATCTGTTTCTCTTAATCTCTATGAAAATCATCCTAATCTGCATTAGCATTTTCTTTTTACCTATACTACACCTGTTGCTATCTCCCTACTTTTATCTACACAGAGTTTCCCATACCAAAAGCAATGAGAGTAATAATTTTCTATTAAGGCTTCTTATGCCCAGCGTGGAGCCCAATGCAGGGCTTGAGCTCACAACTCTGAGATCAAGACCTGAGCTAAGATCAAGAGTCAGGCACTTAACTAACTGAGCCACCCTGAGAGTAATATTTTTTTTTTTGGAAGGGCTTAAAGCATGGTAACTTTATTTTTTTTTAATTTTTTTTTACAAATAGTTTATTGTCAAATTAGTTTCCACATAACACCCAGTGCTCATCCCCACAAGTGTCCTCCTCCATGCCCATCCCTCCTCCCCCCACCCATCAGTCCTCAGTTTTTGTCAGCATTCAAGAGTCTCTCATGGTTTGCCTCTCTCCCTTTCCCCACCATTTCCCCCCTTCTTCTCCCCCTTGGTCCTCTGTTAAGTTCCTCCTAATCCTCCTATACGTGCAAACATATGATATTTGTCCTTCTCTGCCTGACTTATTTCGCTCAGCATAACACCCTCAAGGTCCATCCATGTTGCTACACATGGCCAGATTTCATTGTTTCTCATTGCCATGTAGTATTCCATGGTATAGATAAACCACATCTTCTTGATCCATTCATCTGTTGATGGACACTTAGGCTCTTTCCAGGTTTTAGCTATTGTGGAGAGTACTGCTATGAACATTGGGGCACATGTGCTCCTATGCCTCAGCATTTCTGTATCCCTTGGGTAAATTCCTAGCAGTGCTATTGCTGGGTCATAGGGGAGTTCTATTGTTAGTTTCCTGAGGAACCTCCACACTGTTTTCCAGAGGGGCTGTACCAGTTTACATTCCCACCAACAGTGTAGGAGGGTGCCGTTTTCTCCACATCCTCGCCAGCATCTAGAGTTCTCTGATTGGCTCATTTTAGCCAGAGAGTAATATTTTTTATAACCTAAGTCACATTCATGACCAATCCACTACTTAAACTCATGCAATGGTTCTTGCCACACTAAGAAAGAAAATCCAGTTTCTTACTATGTTCTACAGGTCCTTCATGAATGGCCCCTACATTATGTCACCTACTTTATCTCATATTTTTACTAACAGTATACTAACTTCATCTCTGTGACTCAGAAATCCTATTGTTAAGCACTTCGCAACTGCAACTTTACTTGCATACTTTTATTCCAGTCTTTGCACAGCTGACTTTTCAACTGTCAGATTTCAGTTCAAATGCCCAATTTAATACACATTGTTCTTAGAGTCATAGAATTAGCAATAGATAACATTTATTGACTGCTTATTATTACTCTAGTAGCTCTACATGATCTATTTTAATTAAATCTCAGTACAACACCATAGGTTAAATTTTGTTATTATTGCCATTTTACTGGTGATGAATTAGGTTATTAATTTAACCAAGTTCCATGGTACCCCATATACTCAAACCTAGATTTCCTGAAGCAGAGCTTGTGTTGTATTAGTGACTGTTAGATACTAACTCTTAGTTATAAGAAGAGAGATAATTTGGTATTTTCTCATTGAAGAAAATGCCAGATTCTGAAAAACTGGTACAGAATTTACAAATCATAGCAGTTTAGGGCTTTAAGTATAGAAGTAGATAATTTTATATACCTCAGTAATTTTAAAGGTATTTTATTTAAAAGAATGCAATAACATCCATAATTATATCCTTGAACATCAAGAAAAAGTTTCCATTAGTAAATTCTTTCCATAATGGCATAAAATAGTGCAATCAATTTCAGAAAAATGCCTATGTTTATATAAACACTAAATTTGGGACTGAAAGGAAAATGTTCAGATACTTGATAGTTACTCCATTCCCTGTTTTGTTTTTTTTTTTAAAAAGAGCGAATAAAATGTTTGCCAGTTCATGATCAAACTTGCTTTCTTTAGTGTGTCTTCCTCTGAAAATCATTCACGGGACATAGTTTACATGATAGCATCTTGTGAGAAATGCAAATGTTAGGAAGAGGAAACCCAGATCCAGATTCAACATTTGCAACTGAACATCATACAAGGGTTTGGGTTTTTTTTTTTTTTTTTTAAGGCATAATAATGTAATTAGCATTTAATGTTTCTAAAAGAATACATATCAAGATAAAAATTTATCTTGCAATATATAGTAAAGACAGATTCCTAATTATGGCTAATATAGAAGAAGAATTTTAAAGTACTAATTAACACAAGTGTGTAGGAAACATGATGAAAGACATGTTCTTTGTTAATTAGGAAAGAACTTAGTGTAAGACTTTACTTTTCTAACATAACCTGCTTAAATTCCAAGAGTCAGAATGCAGTCTTAACCACAGTATGAAGTCTTAACCACACCAAAGATCTTTCAAATTTGTAGCCAGAGTCATATTGATTAAAACAGCTTTAACTTCTAAGTTCCCCAATTTCATGGGAATCTAAGGTAAATTAGGAAGGATGCATTAACATTTGTTTATGCATTCCTTCTAATAAGATTATATTATTTAATTTTATTTCAGAATTTATCCTCTTATCCCTGAGAATATTGATAAACCTATTTTTTATGCTACGTTTGTAATGTCAAAATATGGCTCTTTCTAAGGAATATAATGATTAGAAGGGGTGTTTGGTCTCATTGAAATTTCCTGGTAACTTTCCTACAAGACATGATTATATCCTTGGTTTTTTTTGAAATATATATTTATTTTATTGTCGTTATTGCCATTTAGCAGTTCTTGGAAAAGCTGCAAAGCTCATGCCTTGCAAAATAGGTGCTGACAGTGTAAACAGAGGTCTACACCAGGCCAGATTTCCATTGTTATTGACACAGCTGAAATAATAATACCCTGAGTTTTCTACTAAAGTAATAAACCTTTACGAATATATTTATGACCAGAGATTCCATTGAAGATTTTGTTTTCTCTTGGTCCTTCTCAGGAACATTATTATAATAGAGTATCAATGATCTTTATTTAGATTAAAGTCATCAGGGAGCTGAAGCTTGTGACAATTTTACAATTTTTTATTTTTTTAAATGTTTTATTTATTTCTGAGAGAGAGAGAGAGAGAGAGAGAGAGCAGGGGTGGGTCAGAGAAAGAGGGAGACACAGAATCTGAAGCAGGTTCCAGGCTCTGAGCTCCCAGCACAGAGCCTGATCAGGGCTCAAACCCATGAACCGGGAGATCATGACCTGAGCCAAAGTCAGATGCTTACCTGAAGGAGCCACCCAGGCTCTCCTACAATCTTTTAAAATGGGAAATCTGGGGGTGCCTGGGTGGCTCCGTCAGTTAAGCATCCGATTGCAGCTGAGGTCATGATCTCACAGCTCTGAATTCGAGCCTTACATTGAGCTCTCTGCTGTCAGCTTAGAGCCTGTAGCTGAAGAGCATAAGTAACATCATTTTGAGATTAAGGCCTCCATTAAGAGCAACCTCGGGCTGCACGTAGCCTCAGTTCCAGGAAGAACCTCACATTGTTCAAGAATAAAGCCATCCTCGGACCGCCCTCAGAGCAGCTAATCAAAAAAGCATTCCTATGGTCTGAGTCAAGGCTGGGAACTGCAGACAGTTATTTTATACAAACTAGCCAATTTCTTACCGCTTGCCTGAACCCCACGTGGGCCCTTTGAACTCACCTCATAATTGGTCATTTTCAAAGGATTCTCAAAAGTCATGATTGGGTCCCACCAAAAGTAATGAATACCTCACAGATACTGAATGGTCAAATCTCTTACCATGGGAGCTGTACAATTGTAATTGGTGCTTATGTGATGATGCTATACGTACACCATGTACACTGTAACACCCCCGTCCCTTACCCCATAAAAACTCTGTTCGCTATTATTCAGGGCTTTACCTTGCTGCCACTACACCAGGAGGCGGGTGAGCCCCTGCTCGAGGTTGTAATAAAGATCTTTTTGTATTTGCATCAGTGCCAGCTCCTTGGAGGTCTCTGGGACTTGGGATTTGGGCACAACATAGCCTACTTAGGATTCTGTGGCCCCTTCTCTCTCTGCTCTTCCGTCCCCCTCCCCCCGTCTCTCTCTCTCCTTCTCTCTCTCTCCCTATCTCAAAAATAAACATTAAAAAAATTTTAATGAGAAATCTTCCTTTTATTGAAAAGCTCCTTGGGCATATCATGGAAAACAAATGCAATTCTGAAAACTATTTCATTGATGGGATTTTAATGATAATATTTGATGTCCATTTGAAGGGAGTTAATCAGCATATCCACTTATTTTGTGAAAGTCAGAGGGGAAGAACAGAACAAGAGACAACACCCATAGCAGATAGGACAGCTTCCAGCTCCAGAGAGTGTCATAAGGGACTAAAAGGAACAAGATTGTGGAAATGGTAATGTCAAATGGAAAATAAAGCATTTCCCTTAAGTGCTTACCATCCTTATGGGTCTAAGTAAATAGACAAGAGGTGGGTTATAATGTAAACTGAATTCTGACGTGTCCTATTTCCCCTATGATCCCTTCACCAGTGCTGAAGTCCTTATAAAAATTAGTACAGCAAACCTTGGTGAATAGTCATGTTCACAATTTGCAACTTGAAATTTATCTACCTCTGTATTTCCTTCTTGGTAAGGACCAAGAAAGTACAACTGAATAAAACTAAGCATAGCATCAAAGTTTTTATAGCTAAATGACAAAAAGAGTACATTTTGAACTGGAAGCTGCCAGTTGGAAAAAAAATATTCATGCCTGTAGAATTGTCTAAACTGAAGCTTTTTCATGAAATAAGCAGGGATTAATCAAATTTAAACATCTCAGATAGGCAGAAGAATACTATTCCTTCTCATCAATGTTTCAAAGATCACTATCAAATGATAATTCACCGATTTAGAACTAGAGTGCAGCTTTTTTCAACATGGCTGAGATTGAAGGAGGAAAATTTAGATTCATAATGATATTTAGAAATACATTTATATTCTATAATTAAAATTAATCAGTTCCATAGCCATTGATGGCAAAATCAGCTTCATTAGAATACAGTGATTGTTGAAAGAATAATTTGTTATGGATAATCTGCAGTGTGGATATTATAGTGCCAGATACAAATTTTATTAAATATTGTTGAGTGATGTTGTCTACCGCAGGCAAAAGATCCACTTCTGTGGGAAAATCATTCATAGTCTTCTGTCAATGTCTTTGTTATCAATATTTGGTTTAGAAAAAAAGTAAAGGGCTAGCTTGTTGTCAAGAGGCAGTTTTATTTTCTGAGGCAAATCACTTAACCTCTTTAAACTCAAACATCCTCATAAAATGCAAGGGCTGTCTAGTTGAACTCTATAGCTGTACCAGTTACTAAGGACTCAGAATGAAATAAATCAGATTTTGCCCTTATGCTATTCACAGACTCGGGAATGGAAGAGATGTAGACATTTGCAGTCCACTGTACAGTCAAAGCTAAAAAGTGTAAGCAAAGAGCATGAGAGCAAAGAGTCATAATAATGCAGTGCTTCCCAAAAAAAAGGATTGGTGATCTTTTTTGCCAGTTCTGACAAATTTGATTGTAAATTGGCCACACATTTCAAAACTTATGCAATGAAAATTTGAAATAGCTCTCTTCAGCAATAGTCTTCTCAAATATTAACATTAATATTCTAAATATGACCATTATACTGTATCTTTACAGGCATAGCATGTAGATACGGTATTATCAGTTAAACAGATGGTCAGTCCCATCTTAGTTTAATAATTAGGGACTAAAACCATTACACAGCTAGTTCCTTAAAATGATTTTATTATTGTGGTTTTAAAAAGCTGGGTTTTGTCAAGCAATTCTAAGCTTAACAATATGGAAAATGTGTTTGTACTCAAAAGAATTTCAAAAAGGAATGACAGTTAAGTCAGTTTGTAAATAGGGGGCATGATTTGAACTTGTAGAAAGGAACTAAAACATGATCCAAAAGAGAATTGTAAGCACAGCTAGGAACAGTGTGAGAGAATATAGAAAAGCATTGATTTTGTACTGGGCCGGTGGCTGTCAAGGAGTTACATAGGTGAATCTTTGAAACCAAGACAGATGCCCCCATAGAAATAATTTAATAAATTATAATTAAAACAGACTTTATACTGTAGCTGTAACTTAAAATTATACCCCAAACACAAGCACACAACAATATCAAATACTGTAATTCAAAGCCTCATTAACTGAAGAGCTTCTAATAAAAGTTTTAAGGATTTTCTTCCCAACATCATCAGCTCCAAAAGCAATTTTAAATGTAAATAATTAGCACTGTGGCATGTTTTAGTGTGAAATAGTAAAGATGATAGGGCATCTAAACATTGGGTGCTAGCATTAGCAGTATTGATTTAAAGATAACTTTAATATTGGGGGCATCTGGATGACTGAGTTGGTTAAGCGATGGACTTCAGCTCAGGTCATGATCTCGCCATTCCTGAGTTCAAGCCCCATGTCAGCTTTGTGTTGACAGCAGAACCTGGAGCCTGTTTCAGATTCTGTGTGTCCCTCTCTCTACCCTTCTCCCCCTCTCAAAAATAAATAAACAAAATTTTTTAAAAAATAACTGTAGTTTTTACCTGTTTGGAAATACTTATAGACTACCACTCCAGCTACTATTTTGGTGATCTGATACACAGTCTAAGAGGCCCCTATTTGTTCTTTATATGAAAAATATTGTGAATTGGACCCAAAGAACTAAGGACCCTCACCAGAATTGGATTCTCGAGACCAGAAGGGCAAACATTCTGCTTCCAATTAATTATCTCTTCATCCGCGTTCAGTGCCAACGTTTCATGTCAAGTGTACCTTTGACATCATCTTTGACAAGAATGAAAAGACTTTAATGAGAATAATCCCTGGGGGATTAACCTTGGGAAATAGGGGTACCTGCTTTCACCTATTCACATTGAACATGTCCTGCAGGGTGCTTCTGTGCAAGGGGGTGATATATATTTGGCAAAAGAAGCCACATAAGACCATAACAATCTAAACCCATGCCCAAAGACAGGAAGTTTATTATACTTGATAGGGAGAAGTAAAACACCAGAAAGGACAGGTGTTTTAGAAAATAATCTCCAAGGCAGCAGTCAAACCAGAATATGATAACCTCCCTGCTGAAGGCCATAAAAGTCAAGGAAGCACCCTGTAGGCCCAGACAAGACAGAGGGACCTGCCAAAATCTGCAGAATGGTGCAGTCGACAAGTGTGTTTGGTGCTCTGTGCAGATTTGCTCAGTAGAACTTAAATCCAAAACAGTGAATAGAAGAGAATGGTTGTATGCTTATGCCACAATTTTAGGACTGGTTGTTACAAGTTAGAAATAGAGGGACTAAACACTTTTTGGTACACATATAGGCAAGTGCATCTAGTTGGGGGCATGGAAGTAAATCATTCATATGAAATCAGAATAATTTAAAATTAGGAAAATTAAAAAGTGAGTCAGAACAGAGAAACAACTGCCCACTTTAAACCTCTAGTTTAGGCCAGACATTCCAGTAATCTGTCTCTATCTATATATATGTGTATTTATTACATATATATGGCTATGTTTGTGTGCATATACATACACATAAATACAAATATAACAGACAACTGACATGTACAATATATGTGTGGGATATATATGTATATACATAGATGTATATATATATGGCATATGTATGCATACACACACACACACACACACACACACACACACACAGAAAACAAGTGTGTCTGTACTCATAGTAGCCATCCTGTCTTATTTTAAGATAGGAGCAAGCAGAGTATATACTAAAGAGGAATCAACTTTTATTTCAGATTCTCACAACCAATAAAATATTGATTTTTTTCACATATCCTGACTTTTTACTTCAATATCATTTAGCAAACTTGCTTATTTTGTGTGATTTGCAATTGTCTATGTGTTTTTCCTACCTCCCCTGGAGATAGGAACTGTAAATTCCTCAGGTACCATTTAATCTTCTTGACCTCCACCTCCCACGTATCTTGCTTAATTCTTTGGGAAGAGTGGTTCTGGCAAATTCTCCTTGTAGCCCAAGTTGGTCACATGCTACCTGTCCTGCTGTATTAGTTTCCTATAGCTGCTCGTAGCATTGTTCCTCAAACTGGTTGGCTTAAAACTCAGAATTGTATTTTCTCTGGATGCTAAAAGTCTGAAACCAGGTGTCAGCAGGGCAAGCTCCCTCTGAAGGTTCCAAGGAAGAACATTCTTTGCCTCTTCCAGCTTCTAGGGGCCCTGGGAATTCCTTATTCTATGGCAACATCACTTCAACCTCTGCTTCTGTCCTCACACAGCCTTCTCCCTTGTGATTCCATGTCCTTTCCTCTTCTTCTAAGGACACAGGTCTTTGTATTTAAAGTCACTCTAGGGGCACCTGGGTGGCTCAGTCAGTTAAGCATCTGACTTCAGGTCATGATCTCATGGCTCGTGGGTTCGAATCTGGTGTTGGGCTCTGCACTGACAGCTCAGATCATGGAATCTGTTTCCAAATCTGTGTCTCCCTCTCTCTCTGCCCCTTTCCCATTCATGGTCTCTCTCTCAAAAATAAATAAACATAAAATAATTGTCATTCTAAATCCAGGATGATTTAATGTCTAGATGAAGTCACATTCTGACGTTCCAGGGAAGCATGAATTTTAGGAGGACACTATTCAAACACTACATCTGTAAATCAGACATTCCTATTTTAAAGTCAATAAACGCACCATTTCTTCATCCAGCAAATATTTATTGAGCTTACTATGAAACAGGCAAAGGAAAATACCAGTGAACTAAACAGATAATTCTCCACTCTCAAGGTGCTACTCACGTTTTAGTGGAGTGGAGGGAGAAATAGCAAATATAGATAGGCAGACAGAAGGATGGATACATATATGGGGAGGTATGCAGACAAAAAAAAGAGTAATAGAAGTACAGCTAGAGATGGAGAATTGACAAGTGCAGTGAAGAAAAACAATAAGATAAGGAAAATAAATATTACATCATTAAAGTTCTACTTCTTTGATTAGTGTTAGCAAAATCTACATAAGCCTTTAAGTCATATTTTGAAGCAGAGTGAGTCTATGTAACCTAGTATTACTGTAACTTAAATGGCTCCTCAAAATGAATTCTATCATTCTCAGAGGACCCTTCTGTGCAATGACTTATGGTAAATATCTGATAGAGTTATAATTTTTAATATTAATTTTTGAGGAAAGAAAAATTTCAACATGCTATTTTTAATGGTTTTCTATGAAAACTAATAGATATAAAGTTTTTTGTTTGTTTTGAGAGAGAGAGAGAGACCTTGAGATCACAGGGGAGAGAGAGAAGAGGAGAAAGAGAGAGAGAGAGAGAGAGAAAGAGAGAGAGACAGAGAGAGAGAAAGAGAATCTTAAGCAGACTCCATGCCCAGTGTGAAGCCCTATTTGGAGCCTGATTTCATCACAGTGAGCATGACCGGAGCTGAAATCAAGAGTCAGAGGTTTAACCAACTGAGCCACTCAGGCGCCAATAGACATAAGGTTTTTTAAGAAGTATACTTAAAAAAAAAAAAAAAAAAGAGTCATTGACTAAGAGTGGTAGAGAAAAATCACAGATTTGCATTTTAAAACTATGATGTTGAGATTCAGCTTCGTTTTTTAAACTTTTTTTTTTTAATATTTATTCATTTTCGTGAGAGAGACAAAACATGAGCGAGGGAGGGGCAGAGATAGAGAGGGAGACAAAGAATCTGAAACAGGCTCCAGGCTCTGAGCTGTCAGCACAGAGCCCCAGGCAGGGCTAGAACTAGGGAACAGTGAGATCCTGACCTGAGCCAAAGTCGAACACTTAACCTGCTGAGCCACCCAGGCACCCCAAGATTCAGCTTCTTTACTTGAAAATGGGAACAGAAAAGACCCTTAAGTAGATGGTTGTGAGGATTAAATGAGATAAGGTACGTAAGCAGGGCCACCTAGCACATTATCTGGAACATACTACATTTTAAACAAACATTAGTTGAACTTAAATACCTCTTTACTCTTTCTCTTAATATTCACAAAAATGTAATACAACCTTTTTAAATCATCATATAACTATTGGCTTTTTCATTGTAATTGAACTGATGTTATATCTTTTCCTTATCTGTGATAAGAGATTTTATTAAGAAAACCTAAAAGAGGTCAGAAAAATTGCATCTTCTGTTAAAGGGTACTTTTCAGCCTCTCTTTTTAATTATTTTAACCTATTGTATTCAAACCTTCCTTTAACTAGCGGTATTTATCTATGAGTTAAACATATTGCAGACTAACTTGTTTTAACGCAATAGACAGTTCTATCCTACCTCCAGGAAGTTAGTTCACCACACAAATACCATGCACTGCCTCTTCTGACAGTTGCAAGCAAATGGATCCTGAGTAACATTCCTCAGTAGTGCCCTCATACTATAATAAGTGGCTTGTTTATGAATAATATGGTTAATCGGAAGAAGCAACTGCATTAATTTGAGGATGGAGGATAGTGCCATTCTACCTTTAAAATTGTGTCAGTCTTTAGACTGAACAACTGCTTTGATTAAGAGTGAATATTTCTCTCCCATCTCAGGACTGATTTTCACTCTAATCAAACTGATACCAATTCTCTTATTTTTAATTCAAGACTAGGTATTCCTCTACTTACTGTCAAGGATTTTAGATGAAGTATCTGTTCTTTTTGACAGAACAAACCTGTAAGAGTTCTTGCCTTAGTTTGTCATGCAGTATTTAATAATTCCCTCCTTGAATTCAGAAATTCTTGAAATGGGCTGAAATCTAAAAATATTCCTGGCAGAAGCAGTTATACAAGACATCTTAATTATTATGTTTCCAAGGAAATGACAGCCTATGTAAGGGAAGCTGACATGTCTCCCTGCAGCTATGTGCTTTTTATATTGGAACTTGAGGCTATTATAAATTACCTAGGCCAGAGACTGGCATGAACACAAAGCCTCAGATACAAACCAGCTGCCACATAATGAAGCTGGTGTTAACCCCTTCGGATTTCCCCTTTTCTGCCTTGTGGTACACTGGTCCAATAAATAGAACACCTCCAGGAGCATACAGTTCGCTCAAAGGGCAGGAAAAATATTTTACTGTCTCATTTTCCTTCTTTTATTGAACCGCTGCTGTTTATTGTCTGTCCACTGTTGGAATCATTCCTGAGGATCAAATTGAACAGGAAGATGGAGTAAACTGGAGGTGAAAAGGTTGGGGTGTTAGGAGGGCAGGAGGTGGGCAGTTGGTCTCCAGGGCTGAGGCTCTTGACAACTATCGTTTAATTGGAGTCCCTGCCCACCCTGCAGAATGCCATGTTTCCACATAGGGAAAAGAACTTGATCTCTGCACCTGCTGCCTCCTCATTAGAGGGAAGGGGAGAAGCACATGAGCCATCTTTAAGTTAAGCAGCTGACAAAACAGCGCTGCTCAGTAAACTGAAGAGAGCAAACATGTTAAACTGTTTCCTGTTGGGAAGGTCTTCTGAATTGTACTGCCATACTCTTAGCTTGCTTCTTGAATTTGGGCCACTTTACTAAGTATTATTTCATTGCTAAAATCTTCCGCCAAGTCTAAGACCTGCTGCTAACAATCGAAAAGGCAACAACTAACAAAATTGTAATTCTCCACATTAAAAAAGTATCGAATGGAGCCTGATTAACTTTGCAAGTGTTCTTAAGTTTCTAGGATTATTTGGCTGATATGTTTCATTAACAAAATGAAAATACTGCTATGTATTTTTTACAAATATATTTATAAAATGCTTTGTTATCTACAGAGAGAAAACAATGTAATACTAGAAATGCTAAAAGACTTTGGAGATAGCAGGAAATGGGCTAGAGCTTGGTTTTGGATCTAACACTTCCTTTCTATATTGCCTTGGATATATTTTAATATCTTTTTTTTTCAGGAAAAACAGTAAGACAAACATAAAAACGTAAAACAAACCAAAAATCCAGACCTGCTATGCCCTGCCAACCTTATCCTGCAGTTGCAAAATCAAATGAAAGGAAAAATGTGACAATGGTTGAAAGATTGGAGGTGCCTGGGTGGCTCAGTCAGTTAAGCATTTGACTTCAGCTCAGGTCATGATCTCACGGTTCGTGGGTTCAAGCCCCGCGTCAGGCTCTGTGCTGACAGCTAGCTCAAAACCTGAAGCCTGCTTCAGATTCTGTATCTCCATCTCTCTGACCCTTCCCTGTTCACACTGTCTCTCTCTCTTCCCCCCCCCAGAAACAAATAAAAAACATTTAAAAAAAAAAAAGAAAGATTGTACATTTTTATCAGCATTTCATGGGCTTTCTTTCATTGTCAGAAATTGCTCTGGGAACACAAATCAGCAAATGCTGCATGGATGAAATAATGAGTGGGGTGATTTTGGTAACGAGTGCCTACTGAATAAATCTAGTGGAGAAGGACCTTCATTCACAATAGAGCATCTTGTCAGTCTCTCATTACAAATAAAACCCAGTGAAATCCATCAGGAATCTGACAGAGGCTGTTGGTTGGGACTCCTGCTTAGGACAGCTGAGTCTGATTGAAGAGTTTATAGAAGTCCAGCTTCTACAGTGCTTCTTTATTCCAGAAGATTTTCCAAAGAATGTATATTTAACTTCATTTATGTATTTTATAAGTAGTTTATCTTAACATAAACCTTGGAAATAAGGTAATATTATTTTCAAATAAGATCATTACCAAAAATTATACGAATATGATATTATAATTAAGAATATTTCTTAGCATCCATGCTAATTTTTTTCATTATGTAAACTATTTAATTTTGTACTCGAAGTAGACAATTTCTAGATGATTTCAATATTACCAATGATTTACGCACTTACTGGAATTAAATATTCTCATTGCTAATTATAATATAGATAACAAAAACCATGGATTATAAAAAGAAGGGGAGGTGCCTGGGTGTCTCAGTCTTTAATTGTCTAACTTAGGCTCAGGTCATGATCTCACAGTTTGTGAGTTAGAAGTCTGAGTCCGTCTCTGTGCTGACATCTCAGAGCATAGAGCCTGCTTAGGATTCTGTGTCTTTCTCTCTTGTCCTCCCCCGCTCACACACACACACTCTCTCTCTCTCTCTTCCAAAAATAAATAAACCTTTTTTAAAAAGATGGAAAAATTTCTATGTAATATCATTTAAAAATATTTTTTACCGGTCAATTCTGAGTTGACAGGCAATAAAACATATCCAGTATAAATATTTCTATCACTTTTTGATAAAATAAAATATCAATTACCAGGTAGAGTGCAAGTTTTGAAACTGTATATCAATTTCAAAATTCAGCTCTTCACTCTTGCCATAACTCACTTATAGCAGTTACCAGTCACCTTTTCTGAGCCAAAGCACCCATTCCCTAGCTGTTGTGAGTGTTGATGGCTAATGGCTCATATATTCCCCCCTCTTTGGAAAGTTGTCCTGGGCAAAATAGAACCTGCATCATCTGTATGGTTTTGCCCACCCAGGGGTAGGCCACAGCCAAGGACTGACTAAAGGGGGGACACAAAATCCCAGTCCACTTGCCTAAAGATGGGATCAATTCTGTGTTGCAATTCATGCAATTTCACTGTGTCATCCTACTTTCTTCATGTAAATCTTTTCTCCTAAGAGTAAACTCTTGCTAAATCCTGTGTTCCCAAATCTTTGTCTCAGTCTCTGCTTCTAGGGAACCCATTCTAAGATAGTTGTTGGGTACCAGGAATGACCATAAGAAACAGACTCTAGGGATTCTGAAGTTTGTTCTCTCGCCAGCTCCTGAACAATGAGAATCTCGTCACTCCGTGGTTGGATGTTGATGTTTCTTAACACCCTCTAGCATGCAATTGCTAAGATTTTTACCTGTGATAAACTGCAGTGAGTGGGAGAACATGAACAGGCTTATCTCTGACCTTGTAGAGGTAGAGGGCAAATGAGAGTCAAAGGATTGTTAAATTGGGTGGGTATTAGGGAGTACTACCAATGCTTTGAAAAGAGAAAGTTACTAGTTTAAACAATTAAATAAAAGTGTGAGCCACTGTGGAAGCAATAAAGTACACTTCACAGAATATAGCCTGAAGACAGCTAACATGTCGGCCAGGATCAGGACCCAATCCAAACGTAGCAGAAATATAGAAAATTTTGAAATCATAGGTTTGGCAAGTGTCCAATAGCAGGACCCTGAAAAGAAAATAGGAACCTTGGGATTGGAGTATCTGGGTAGATGCACTTGAGATTTTCCTGAGCCTTCTAGGATAGAGAAGAAGCCAAGCCCTTCTCATTAGGGAAAAGCACTCTCCCTTCTTGAAGATTACAGTAAAACTTCAAATGAGAGATGTATCTAACCAAATGCTTTCCTGCTTAGGCTCTGCTCCTACCTGTGCTCCTGCCCATCAAACTAATCACTAGCATGGGCGGACCGGGGAAGAACTGAGACTAGTATGAAAGGAGAGGTATTGTAAACACTGCAAGCTATAGGTTCTGGCTTGTAGGTACCAACAGGAGCCAAGAGTATATGACTAGGAGTGGATCACAAGGCTTTGGAATAAGTGTGGCATCACATAAAATTGAGTGAATTATTAATAAGGGAACCTTCTTTCTGGTACATCCTGATTTAGCACCCTGGCAAAAGCCCTCAAATTCAAATTCCTGGAATGCTCACATTTATATTTTTGAGGATGTCACCTCCCTTCATTACCTACAATTTGATTCCATAAAACGCTTTAGAGGTAGGTCTCAGCTTTGATTCTCTTCAAATTTAATATGTCATCTCTGTGACCTGTTTCACCTTATGCACACCTGTATCAGCAGTTTTCAGATATGTACATTTCTTTTCTATTAGCAAGAATGTTGGCTTTAATGTGGTCAAAATGAATGCATTGTTTATACTTATGAGCTAGGCATTGTGATATCACCCTAAAATGGCTGCTAATGGTCCAATGTCCACAGTTCTATGGTTCCCAAGGTTGCCTTAGAATCTGCTTGACAGAACCTATGGGATCAGGGGCTGTTACTACCATTATCATTTCTATGTGATCTGTTTATTATCCTCTACTGGAGAATGATTATCCCCTTCTATTCTTCTAAGCTAGTGCCACCACCAAACGATCTGGATATCTCTGGATCTTAATTATAAATAATATTAAGAGAGGTTGTTTACTTGTTCAGGCAATAACAATAACTCTTGAAGCAAAGGCTCAGCTAATATCACAAGCTTGAAGAGTTATTTATGATTTTGAGGCTAGTAAGTATCCCATTTCATTCCTCGGTATGCTATGCCCAGAGCCAAGTACCTGGAGAGAATACACATCAAACAGTATAAAAAGTATGATAAGGAAGTCTATAGGTAGGTGCCATGGGCAGGCTAATAATTAGGTTTATTTTGAAACAGATATTTAATTATTTATTGATAATAATAGAATATATATAATAGTAAATATAATTCAATATAATAATATTGAATACTGAATGTGTTCAATATTGTAAGAACGGGAAAGAACTTAACATGTATAAATAAAAACTATATTCAGAAATACATTGAATAATGGACTCTTAATTGATTCATAGACAGCATTATGCAAATATTAGTAAAACACTTCACACATTTCTGTAATACCTGATTATTCCCATTTGTGTGTGTATGTGTGCAGATGTGTATGTATTTATTGTAGCTGAAGCATTTTCGATTTTCTGTTTACTCCTTATATAAAGAATTGCTTATAAAACCTACAGTTAAATGGCACTGTATTGTAATCCATTCCCTCGATGCTTTAGAAACCTTTATATATAGTCAACTTAGGCAGTTACCTGTCTGTTCTACCCAATCAGCAGGCTCAGGATTAAATGGCTTTACAAAAGATGTAAAAGAAAATAGAAAATCCAAGAGGCTACATTTCTTTTCTCCACAGTTGTTCATGTTTCCAAACCAATTATTTTTTATAAATGTTCCCAATTGCTGATTATTTTATTAGAAAAGTGTGAATTATTTAAAGAATATAAATTACTCAGAAGTTTACTAGTGATCCGATAAACACAATGACTTTTATTTCCATGTGGAAAAATATATATTAAATAAAAACTTTCTTAAGTAATTGTAAGGTGAATCCACCTTCGCCACTTTTATAGTATTGTTAAACCTTTTGGTTCAGCAGTTGTTATTACAGTCATTCATCTTTTCCTCACTGCAGTTTTACTCTTCATCAATAAGTTTCCCCAAAGCAATGCTGGATTCTAATACTTTGGTTTATAAAATCTATACAGGAATAAGTAGGAAAAAATATTAAGTAAACTTTTATATTAAAATATAACACATAAAAAGTACACAAATAGCAAGTGTACATATACATGAATTATGACAAAATTAATTCACCCAGTTAACCTCCAAACAGGATAGAAAATAGACCATTACCTATATCTCAGAAGTTTCTCACAAACACCTTTCAATTACCTCCCTCTTGTTCAAAGCTTAGTCATATTCTGACTTCTAAAATCATAGATATATTTTACCTGCTTTTGAGTTTTATATAACTAAAATTTGTTTCTTGGTACTTTCCTTCAATGATTTAATTGGGAGGCTTATCTCAATATAATTTTGTATGTAGTAGTTCATTTTTGTTCATTGTTACAGCATATCCCTTTGACTATATAATTATTCTTCTGTAGATGAACATTTGGATGATTTCATCTTTGGCTATTACAAAAGTATGCTGCTGTGAACATTCTTAGACATGATTTTAGTGGCTATTTGTATGCATTACTCTGATGCATATACATAGAAGTACTAAGCGAATTTAGAAAAATGCAGTATACAAAGTAAAAATACATAAATCTATCGCTTTTCTCTGTAATAGCAACAATAACTGTAGGATGAATACTTTTTTAAAAAGTGTTTTTTAATGTTTATTTATTTTTGAGAGAGATAGAGAGACAAGAAATGAGCAGGGAAAGGCAGAGAGAAAGGAGACACAGAATCTAAAGTAGGCTCCAGGCTCTGAGGTGTCAGCACAGAGCCTGACACAGAGCTCTAACTCTCAGACCGCAAGATCATGACCTGAGCCAGTCAGACACTTAAACAACTGAGCCACCCAGGCTCCTGAGATTGAATATTTTTAGAACTAATGTACAATAGCATCAAAACCAAAGTAATTTGGAATTAATTTTCCTTTAAAGATGACCAAGATCCACACTGAACTACAAAATATCACTAACAAAAATTAAAGAAGATCTAAAAAAAGAAAGGATATTCATGTTTATAACTTGGAAATTTCGATATTTTTAAACTGTTAATTCTATGCAAATTCTCTATATATTAAACTCAATTCCCAAAATCATGTCATCAGTATTTATTTTTTGAAATTTCAAATTTTAATCTAAAATATAAATGGATGCAAAAAACAGAATATAAATAGCATTCTTGAAAAAGAACACATTGGAAGTCTTACATTACCTATCTTAAAGACATAATACAATACTACTGTAATGACAGTGTGATACTGAATGATCAATAGATAAAGAATCCAGAACTAGATCCAGACTTCTGCACTTACTCAATTTGAAACAAAGTTTCAACATAATCCAATGGGAAAAGATAAGGTTTTTGTTTGCTTTCTTTATTGTTGATGCTGCTTCTGTTTTTTCTCTCCAAGTTTGTTGTTAAATTCCAACTAGTTACAATGCAATATCACTTTCAAGTGTAGAACTTAGAGTCATCACTTAAATACAACACCCAGTGCTCATCACAATAGGTGCCCTTTTTAATCCCCATCACCTATTTAACCTATGTCCCCCACCACCTACCCTCCAGTAACCATCAGTTTGCTCTCTATTCTTAAAAGCCTATTTCTTGGTTTGCCTCTCTTCTTTTTTCTCCTATGTTCATTTTGGTTCTTAAATTCCACATATGATATGTGGAATCATCATATTTGTCTTTCTCTGAGTTTGCTTAGCATAATACTCTCTAGATCCATCCACATGGTTGCAAATATCAAGATTTCCTCTATGTTTTATGACTGAGTACTATTCCAGTATATATATATATATATATACATATATATATGTATGTATGTGTGTATATTTTCACATCTTTTTCTCCTTTCATAAGTTTGAAGGACATTTGGTATATTTCAATAATTTGGTTATTGTAGATTATGCTGCTATAAATATCAGAGTACATGAATCTCTTCAAATCAGTATTTTTGTATTCTTTGGTTAAATGCCTAGTAGTACAATTGCTGGGTCACAGGGTAGTTCTATTGTTAACTTTTTGAGAAATCTCCAAACTGTCTTCCAGAGTGGCTATAAAAGTTTGCATTCCTACCAACATTGTATCTTAGCCAACACTTGTTTCCTGTGTTGTTAATTTTAGCCATTCTGACAGGTATGAGATAATATCTCATTATAGTTTTGATTTGTATTTCCCTGGTGATCAATGATGTTGAGTATCTTTTCATGTGTCTGCTGGCCATATAAATGTCTTCTTTGGAAAAATGTCTATGCATATCTTCTGCCCATTTTTCTAACTGGATTATTAATTTTCTGGGTGTTGAGTTTTATAAGTTCTTTATAAATTTTGGACACTAACCCTTTATCAGATACATCATGTGCAAATATCTTTCTCATTCCCAAGTTTGCTTTTTAGTTTTGTTGATTGTTCCCTTTACTGTGCAGAAGCTTTTTATCTTGATGAAGTCCTAATACTTCATGTTTGCTTTTGTTTATCTTGTCTCTGGAGACATGGTCTAGTAAGAAGTTGCTATAGCCAAGTCAAAGAAGTTATTCCATGCTCTTTTCTCTAGTATTTTGATGATTTGCTGACTCATAGTTAGGAATTCCGTCCATTTTGAATTTATTTTTGTGTATGATCTAAGAAAGTGGTCTGGTTTCATTCTTTTGCACATTGCTATCCTAACACCATTTGTTTTTCCCATTGGATATTCATTTCTGCTTTATCAAGGATTGACCATATAGGTATGCATTCATTTACGGGTGTTCTATTCTGCTCCATTGATCTGTGTGGCTGTTTTTGTGCCAGTGCCATACTGTCTTGATCACTACAGCTTTGTAATATAACTTGAAGTCCAGAATTATGATGCCTCTAGTTTTGCTTTTCTTTTTTAAAATTGCTTTGGCCATTCAGGGTTTTTTTATGGTTCCATACAAATTTGCGATAGTTTTTTCTAGATCTATGAAGAATGTCGTTGGCATTTTGATAAGCATTGCATTAAATGTGTAGATTGCTTTGGATAATATACATATTTTAATAATACTTGTTCTTCTAATCCACGAGCAGGGAATGTTTTTTCCATTTCTTTGTGTCCTCTTCAATTTCTTTCAGAAGTCTTCTGTAGTTTTCTAAATACAGATCTTGTACTTCTTTGGTTAGGTTTATTCTTAGATATCTTCCAGTTTTTGTTGCAATTGCAAATGGAATCAATTCCTTGATTTCTCTTTCTGCTTCAATTCATTATTGTGTGTAGAAACACAACAGATTTCTGTACATTGATTTTGTATCTTGTGACTTTACAGAGTTAGTATTAGTTCTAGCAGTTTTGGGTGGAGTTCTTTCGGTTTTGTATCATAAGGTCTAAAAATAGTGGAAGTTTGACTTCTTCCCTGCTAATTTGGATGCCTTTTTGTTTCTTTTTGTTGTCTGCTAGCTGATACTAGGATTTCCAGTACTATGTTAAATAACAGTGGTGAGAGTGGATATCCCTCTCTTATGCCTGACCAAGTGGGAAAAGCATTCAGTTTCTCCCTATTGAGCATGATATTAGCTGTGTATTTTTCATATAGAGCCTTTATTATATTGAGATGTGTACCCTATAACTCTACTTTGTTCAGAGTTTTAATCATAAATTGATGTTGTACTTTGTCAATTGCTTTTTCTGCAGGTGTTAAGAGGATCATATGGTTCTGATAAGAACTCTTTTATTAATGTTTATATCATATTGACTGATTTGTGATATTGAACCATTCCTGAAGTGTTGCGGACGAAATGACACAAAGGACAAGACACACACAAAAGACAGACACAGACACAACTCCGGCCGGAGGAACAATTCTACGCAAGCCCCTCTTGCAGTTTATTTTATACCCCGGTAACTGGATACAAACTGAAATCTACAAGATGCATTCCTTTACCAATTAAGAGCAAATAGCCAAACACATTTCAAGGACAGGGGGGAGCAAAGAGAGGAAGTGATTGCAACATGTTTACTAAGAGGCCTGCTCACAATTCCAGGCTTCTCCTTATTTCTAAGGAGGGCATGTTCCCTCGTTTGCAAGCGGGCCATTAAACTTGGATACTGTGTGCAGGCCTCCTGGCAGAGCATCCTGTTTGCAGGAATGCCTTGCCCAGGCAGGGAGCCCCGTGTGCAGGCACATCCCCGCGTCCCTAACCACGCTTTCTTGTGGTCACTGTCGGGCTCCCACACTGAAGCCCAGGAATAAATCCCATTTGATCATACTGAATGGTTCTCTTAATGTTTTATTGGATTCAATTTGCTAGTATCTTATTGATAATTTTTGCATCCATGTTCATTAAGGATATTGGCCTGTAGTTCTATTTTTTACTGGAGTCTTTGGTTTTGGTATCAAGGTAATGCTGGCTTCAGAGACTAAATGTGAAAGTTTTCCATTCATTCCTATTTTTTGGAACAGCTTGAGAAGAATAGGCATTAACTCTTCTTTAAATGGTAGAATTCTCTTGCGAAGCCATCTGGTCCTGGACTTTTGTTTACTGAGAGGTTTTTGATTACTGATTCAATTTCTTTCTTGATTATTGGTCTGTTCAAGCTTTCTATTTCTTCCCATTTCAGTTCTGGTAAGTTATATGTTTCTAGAAATTTATACATTTCTTCTAGGTTGTCCAATTTGTTGGCATATAGTTTTTCATAATATTCTCTCATAAGAGTACTTCTGTGGTGTTGGTTGTTATTTCTCCTCGATCATTAGTGATTTATTTATTTGGGTCCTTTCTACTTTCTTTTTGTAAGTCTGACTAGGGGGCTGGGAATTTTATTATTTTTTTCAAAGAAAATACTTCTTGTTCCATTGATCTGTTCTACTAATTTTTTTAGTTTCTACATCATTTATTTTTGCTCTAATTTTTATTATTTCCCTTCTTCTGATGACTTCATGCTCCTATGTTGTTCTTTCTGTAATTCCTTTAGGTGTAAGTTTTGCTTGTTTGAGATTTTTCTAGCTTCTTGAGGTAGACCTATATTGCTATATAATTCTGTCTTTTGACTGCTTTTTTTCTTGTATCCTAAATGTTTCAGAACATTGTGTTTTCATTTCATTTGTTTCTATGTATTTTTTAATTTTTTATTTGATTTGCTGGTTGACCCATTCATTCCTCAGTGGCATGTTATTTACCCTCCATGTATTTGTGGCTTTTCCAAAATTTTTTCTGTGGTTGCCAGTTTCATGGCATTGTGTCAGAAAATACGCATGGTATGATCTCAACCTTTTTATACTTGTCGAGGTCTGATTTGTGACCTACTATGTGATCCATTCTGGAGAATGTCCTGTGTTCATTTGAAAAGCATGTGTATTCTGTTGCTTTAGGGTGAAATGTTCTAAATAAATCTATTAACCCCATCTGGTCCAGTGTATCATTCAAAGCCATCGTCTCCTTGTTGGTTTTCTTCTTAGGTGATCTGTCCATTGCTATAAAAGGGGTATTAAAGTCCCCTTTATTGTATTATTATTGTAATAATAATTTTACTTTTTGTAAATTGTATTTTTTATTTGTATTATTTTATTGTATTATTGTTATTGTATATTTGTATAATTGTATTATTATTATTAATGAATTCCTTTAGATTTGTTACCCAC
Source organism: Proteles cristata cristata (assembly GCA_017311185.1). NCBI lineage: Eukaryota > Metazoa > Chordata > Mammalia > Carnivora > Hyaenidae > Proteles > Proteles cristata. Next base: position 3,211 of record JAESUZ010004098.1, on the reverse strand, counting down.
TGTCTTACTTATTTGGGTGTTTCGTGTTGGGGGCATAAGAATATTTACACTTGTTTAATCTTCCTGTTAAAAGTCCTGTTTATCATGATATAGTACCCTTCTTCATCTCTTGTTATAGTTTTTGGCTTGTCTGATATAAGTATGGCTACTCTGGCTTTCTTTTCACATCTATTTTTCCATCATCTCACTTTCAATCTTCAGGTGTCTTTAGGTCTACAATGAGTCACTTGTATGCTATATATAGATGAGTCTTTTTTTAAAATCCATTTTGATACACAGTATCTTTTGATTAGAGCATTTATTCCATTTACTTTCAGAGTGATTATTGATAGACATATATTCAGTGCTATTTTATTTCTTGTTTTGTCATTGTTTCTGGAAATTTTCTCTGTTCCTTTCTTGTCTTTGTCACTTTTGGTCTTTCCTTTCCACTCAAAGAGTCCCCTTTAATATGTGTTGCAGGGCCAGTTTAGTGGTCACAAACCACTCTAGTTTTTGTTTTTCTGAGAAACATTTTATCTCTCCTTTTAATCTGAATGATAGCCTTGATGGATAGCATATTCTTGGCTGCAGATTTGTCCCATTCAGTACATTGATGATATCATGCCATTCCCTGTGGCTTGCCAAGTTTCTGTGGAAAGATATGTACTAACTTCATTGGTTTCCCTTGTGAGTTAGGGACTTCTTTTGTCTTGCTTCTTTTAAGAGTTTTTTCTTTATTGCTTTATTTTGCAAATTCAACTATAAGATGTCTTGGTTTTTGGCCTGCTTTTGTTGATTTTGATGGGAGTTCTCTGTGCCTCCTGGATTTGGGTGTCTGTTTCCTTCCCAAGATTAGGGAAGTTTCCAGCTATTATTTCCTCAAATAAATATTCTGTCATCTTTTCTCTCTCTTCTTCTTCTTCTGGGAATCCTATGATATGAATCTTATTACATTTGGTGGAGTCATTGAGTTCTTTAAATCTATTTTCATGATCCATAATTTTCCTTTCTTTTGTTCAGTTTCATTATTTCCCATTATTTTAACCTCTATATCACTTATTCATTCCTCTCCTTCTTCCATCCTATGTTCATTACATCCAGTCTGTTTTGAATCTCAATCATGGCATTTTTCATTTCTGACTGATTATTTTTAACTCTTTTACCACAGTGATAAGAATATCACTGAAGTCTTCCATTCTTTTCCCAAACCCAGTATCTATGATTATTGCCTTAAATTCTCCATCAGGCATGTTACTTATATCTGTTTCAATTAGATCCTTGGCCATGACCTTTGCTTGTTTTTTGCGGGATGAATTCATCTGTCTTGGCATTTTGTTTATGTCTCTATTTCTCTGTGTTAGGAAAGCCTGTTATGTTTCTTGCTCCTGAGAGTGGCTTAATGAAGAAGAAGTTATAGAGTTTCCAGGGCCCGGTCCTTCAGGGACTATATGCTCTGTGCTGCATGCACTCTGCTGTGTTTTGGCTACTCTATCCTTCAGGCCAATCATCTGCAGAGGTTCTCCATGCCTGTAATGGGCACTGTTTGGACCTTGCCCAGAGTGTGATCAGTTTTAACTAAGCATGCTCTGGTCTGCTCGTTAAACGAGAAATGACTCTATTTCCACTAGAACTGAAGCATCGCAGAACTCTATTGTCAGGACGTGTGTGTGAAGTTTCTTTTAGTCTTTTGGGAAAGGGGCTCATTATGCTAAGTCTCAGGGATACTTGCCTGAGATAAGCAGTACCAGCAGGGCAGAGGGGAGCAGGACTTGGTGCAAGCGGGTTGGGTAGTCAGTGTTGACACTGTGTTGTTTACTGAAGCTAATTTATGCTGAGAAGAGGAGGAGATAAATGGCACCAGCCAGCTCCTTTATCCCCAGAGAGAGTTTCTCCATGCATGCAACTCTCAGGGAAGATTCCCAGAAGAGCAATCAATCTCCTCCCCTCCATGCATCCCAGGTGTTTTTCAGATTGCTGTTTTCATACTGTCTATCTCCAGGTGCTTGCTTGCTGGAACAGCACTGCACATTCAGCTCTATCCCAGCCAAGATTGCTGATTTTTTAAAACTCCAAACTTTAGAGATGGGGTGTGGTGAAGACCTGTGCTGGCTTCTGGAGGAGGGTCTTGCAGCTCTGGAATGGATGCAGGTTTGACAAAGAAGGGTAGTGCTATCAGAGAGCAGGCAGGCTAAATGGCCAATGTTCAGGTTGCCACCATCAACAGGTATCTCTGTGTCAATGCTAAGGAGCAAAGGAGGTAAATGGTGCCCACTGGCTCTCATCCCCAGAAAGGCATCTCTGGGAATACTACCTCGCACAGATGTTCTCTGAAAAGGGTGAACAATCTTTCCCCTGTGAGACTTAGGCAACCGTTAGATTGCACTGTCTGGCGCCAGATTGCTTGCCTGCCTTCTCTCCAGGAATAAGGCAGTGGTCTCAGAGTTCTAACCCAGCCAAGCCCATTGACCTTTAAAACATCAGAATCCAAGCCTCACTGGTTGCAAAAACTCATGAAAATCAGACATTCTAATGTTCCCCGCCAATGGCTTTGGGGAAGTGTTATCCCTGTGTGATACTCTATATGTTACTTTCTCACCTTTCTCTGTGACCAGGGGTCCCTACCTCCTGCAGTACCTATGATCCATTTCTCCCCCAAACCGCATCTCCAAACTTCCTACCTCCTAGATGTGTCTCGTCTCCCCCTGAAGTTGTGTAGCTGGTTCTGTCAGGCCTCAGGTCGATTTCTTGGGTATTCAGAATGATTTGATAGTTATTTAGTTGTTTTCCAGTGATGAGGTGAGCCTAAGGTGCTCCTACTATGACAACATCTTAGCTCCCCGCCAAGAGAAGTTTTTCTTAAAAAGAAAAGCTGAATGTTCATTTGACAAAAATTTAACTTGGCATCTTCCTCACATCTTATATCAAATTCAATTTAAGATGAGCCATATCTATGCATAAAAGCTAAAACCATGAGCTTATAAAAGAAAACATAGGAGAATGTCTTTTGATTTAAGAAAATGAAAAAAATTAGGTCATAAAAAGCAAGAACTATAAAAGAAAACGATAAATGGGATATCATAAAAATTAAAAACATCTTATCTATCAACTCTTGAAACTCAGTAATAAAAAGGGAAAAAGTTTGAACAGACATTTCACAGAAAAACATACAAGAATGTTCAAAAACAGGTAGAAAAAATGCTTAATATCATTGTCATCAGGGAAACTCAAA